>NC_069408.1:18320932-18336249 GCF_026875155.1 Cherax quadricarinatus | reverse complement strand
TACACTGCTCTCCTTATTCTCCGGGGCCCCCTTTTGCCTTCTTATTTCTTCCATTCCCTAGCACACTTGGTTTTTGCCTCCCTGCACCTTTGGGTAAACCATGGGCTCATCCTGGCTTTTTCATTATTCCTGTTACCCTTGGGTACAAACCTCTCCTCAGCCTCCTTGCATTTTGTTGCTACATATTCCATCATCTCATTAACTGGCTTCCCTTCCAGTTCTCTGTCCCACTGAACCCCGTTCAGGAAGTTCCTCATTCCTGTGTGTGTGTGTGTGTGTGTGTGTGTGTGTGTGTCGGGTGCTGCCACAACACAGGCACACAAACAACATGCACTGTAGAGGCAAGGTGAGAGAAAATGGGAAAAAAGAAGTTTAGAGAGAGATATGAGGGTGAGACAGAAGGGTGAGACAGGAGGGTGATACAGAAAGGTAAGGTGAGACAGGAGGGTGATACAGAAAGGTAAGGTGAGACAGAAAGGTAAGGCGAGACAGGAGGGTGAGACAGAAAGGTAAGGTGAGACAGGAGGGTGAGACAGAAAGGTAAGACAGGAGGGTGAGACAGAAAGGTAAGGTGAGACAGGAAGGTGAGACAGAAAGGTAAGGAAGACAGGAGGGTGAGACAAAAAGGTAAGGTGAGACAGGAAGGTGAGACAGAAAGGTAAGGTAAAACAGGAGGGTGAGACAGAAAGGTGAGACAGGAGGGTGCGACAGAAAGGTGAGACAGGAGGGTGAGACAGAAAGGTAAGGTGAGACAGGAGGGTGAGACAGAAAGGTAAGGTGAGACAGGAGGGTGAGACAGAAAGGTAAGGGAGACAGGAGGGTGAGACAGAAAGGTAAGGTGAGACAGGAGGGTGAGACAGAAAGGTAAGGTGAGACAGGAGGGTGAGACAGAAAGGTAAGGTGAGACAGGAGGGTGAGACAGAAAGGTAAGGTGAGACAGGAGGGTGAGACAGAAAGGTAAGACAGGAGGGTGAGACAGAAAGGTAAGGTGAGACAAGCGGGTGAGACAAAGGTAAGACAGGAGGGTGAGACAGAAAGGTAAGGTGAGACAAGTGGGTTGAGACAGAAAGGTAGGTGAGACGAGGGTGAACAGAAAGTGAGACAGGAGGGTGAGACAGAAAGGTAAGGTGAGACAGGAGGGTGAGACAGAAAGGTAAGGTGAGACAGGAGGGTGAGACAGAAAGGTAAGGTGAGACAGGAGGGTGAGACAGAAAGGTAAGGTGAGACAGGAGGGGTGAGACAGTCTTCATACTCTCATAACCCGGCCCTAGGCCAAGGTTTAGTGGCGTTTGCCTGGTCAACCAAGCTGTTGATGCTGGTGGCCCACTGGCCCATATATCCATCACAGTTCCTCTGATCCAGAACTTGGAGGAGGTAGTTATCTAAGTTTCCTGTTGGAAACTTAGATAATTAGGCCCTAGTTTCCACGTATATATGATGTACATCTGGACGCCGTGTCAGCGAATATATATTTAGGACGTCGCGGTGTTCTCAGTAATTTAAATGATTTACTAGCACCATGCAAGCTATAAATGATGTTTAAACTTACTGCAGCCTTAATATCTCTCTTGCCCTAAATACATCGTCAATACTTGAAGCCTTAAAGCACAACCGGTTTCCTGAACACTTTACAACTCACACAAAGGCTATCTATCGATGACTACTATCATATATATAAGCAATTATCTATTATCGGATGGTTGAAGTAAGGAGAGACTTTCTACTCCCGGAGCCCGGCCATGGGCCAAGCTCGTCTGGGTCTAGCCTGGTCAACCAGACTGTTGCTGCTGGACCCGCCGCCCCGGCTTTTCACTGGGTTTATTTTGCATTTCCTCCCATGTCTCTCGCTCCAGTGAGAGACATGGGACCAGGCCCTCGAGTACCTTCCGAGTAAATATTATCATGTATCTTTATATCTCCTCCGCTCCAGTGAGTACATATTGAAGACTTTAAGGCGTTCCCAGTAACTTAATTGTTTTACTGGCTCTGTGCGGGCTGTAAACGATCTCTGGATAGTATAGCAAAAAATCACTGTAGTATGGATACCAGAACTTAGAAGTATAATGTAAATGAGGCCTTTCTAATGATGTACTGTATACAGATATATATTAACCCGTGGACTTCTGGTATTTATACTTTTTGGTGTATATGCAAGGGGTCACGTTTCCAGCTATGTACAAAACTGTCTTCCCTGCTAAGACTGAGTGCAAAGAAGGGTGTCTGCCAGTTATTTTTTCACGGGTAGCACCGCAGATACCATCACACACGTTAAAGAAAGGAGGAACAAATGTCTCAGTCATCACCAGCACAATTAATGGAGACTCGAGTACAGGGCACAATAGACAGGACAATCCCTGAAGCTGAGCTTAAAACTATTTCAGGAACTGCCCCAGCGACCCAGTCCCTGACTACGCTTCTTTGACTGGTGGCCTCATCAACCACCCTGTATCAAATTCTCCCTTGAAAACAGTCAAAGATCTGTCTAATTTCCATTATACACACAGGGGGATACTAAAAAGGCTTGATTCCATTCCACTTAATAGGTTATCTCTTAATATTCTCACTGCACCCTTGCTCTTCACTGGGGAATTTTGCACCGTCTCCCGAGCCTCTTGTTTTAGTAGAGAGATTTCAATAAGATTTGGGACAAATCTTTCCAGAAACTGCAAAAGACTCGGTAGATGATGCAACATCCCCCAATGAAAAGCAGAGGCGCTACTAGCACGATAAGAGAATGCAATAAGTATGAGGGGCCCAAGACTATTCAACTGCCTCCCAGCATACGTAAGGGGGATTACCAATAGACCCTTGGCTGTCTCCAAGAAGGCGCTGGACAGGCAACTGAAGTCAGTACCTGACCAACCGGGCTGTGGCTTGTACGTCGGGTTGCGTACGGCCAACAGTAACACACCGGAAGACTAGCTAAATGCTGATATTATGTTGACTGGTTTTGCAAAAGCGTTCAGCCTGTGCAACCATGGTGTGATAAAGCAGAAAACTGTGCAAAAAAAAAGTAACTGGAAAAGCAAGCAGGTGGACATTTAATCTTTTAAACAAATAGAACCCAAAGAGAAGCAGTAAAGTGAAGTCAGAAGCTGCCACAGTGATAAGTTCTGGTTCACAAGAGGTGAACCACTTCTGTTTCTCATTCTTATTTTCGACTTCGACAATCACATAAATGGCACAGTATCAGCCTTTGCGGATGACACAAGAATCTTTATAAGTGTCGTCCGTCGAAGACAACAAATCTTTAAGCGGATATAAATCAAGTTTTGCAGTAAGCCTCACACAATAATATGTTGTTTAACAAGGACAAGGTTCAGTTGCTCCGCTATGGAAGAACGGAGTACAGAACAAGCTCAAATCATTCAATAACGCAAAACTTCCATGTGTAAGACTAACCGAAAAACCAAAAACTGTTGGAGAGGTTTGGAGAGTTTGCCTCCTCTGGCAACCCAACCCTAGGTTAGGCTTGTCCGGTATTTGGCTAATCAATCAGGCTGGTACTGCCAATAGCCCGCTGGCCCCCACATCCATCACAGCCCAGTTCATCTGGCACTTGGTGGGGATACATGACCAATTTCCTCTTGAAAACTACTACACTTGTATATGTAGTATTTCGGATATCTTAGGTCAGTGTGTTCAACAGTCTGGCCACAGATTTTGATACAATGCTCTCTAATTGTGGCCACTTTCACCACTGTTTTTCATGATCGTATTTTTACACATTCTTGTATCTCTCACTTCAGGTATGTGTTATGCAAAGTGTGCAGATTTGACGCAAGCTTGAAGCACTTTTCACATATATATTACATGCCTCTCCCTCTCTGCTACGTCCCCGCATATCATATTTATTAAGGACGATAAGCGTTCCCAGCAATATAAATGTTTACTTTGTTTCGATTAAGAGCGGAAATGATCTATTTGCTTTAGCTCGGATATCTCCTCCTGCCATAAATGTAGCCATCAACATTGAACAATACACTAAGTATCAAAGCACAAGCGATTTTGGAAAAGGTCCCCAGGGCACTATTTCCCTTGTTTTGATAAGTCTTATCCGCTCATCATTTTCCTGGCTTTTATCGATATTTGTCTGTCTTTGAAGGTAAGTTAGATACATTATTTACACCCAGTCTTTCAGTGTTCCTTTTATTTGTTCTTTATTATTTGTATACAGTCTCCTCTCGAGTTCTTCATTCTTTCATATCTAAAAGTGGAACTTGTCATTATCGAAAGTCATGTTATTCTCAGTAGCTACTTTATGACTATATATCTTCCTGCAATTTTTTTTCGTTGTCTCTCCTAGGTGATTTTCTGTTTCTTTTGTTATCTGGTAAATGATGATACGTAACTGTGCAAGTGGTTTTTATGACTATGTAGCTATGAAGATAACCAGGTAAAGGACCAGGGGACAAGCCTTGGGGTATTACTAAGGTTTTTACTCTGTTAATGCTGGATTGTGCCCTGTTAAGTACTATTCAATGTTCTGTTTGTCAGATATTTAAAATCACTTGCCTACCTTTCCAGTAACGTAACACTCAATTTATGCGGAAATCACTTCAAAAACAACATTTATCAAAGGCCTCGGCCATAAATCCATGTAGACAGATCTGTATTTTAGTTTCTTCCAAACGCCTCCGTAATTCTTGTCTCAGTGGTTTAGTAGTTTGTGACAGGCACGATCTTCTGATCTAAATTTTGCGAGCTTGGGTGTGCAGGTTACGTTCCATAAGTTTATAATTTCAAATAGTACACTCCCCCTTCAAAGCTTTATGTTGGGTGATATTAGGGACCATTCTTAATTTTTGATCCTGCTATGGCTGCCTCCTTTGTACAAATGGACGCTATATCTCGGTCTTTAAGGCTTGAGATATCACCTATATCTAAACCCTTCCTCCAAAGAGTACTGCGTATGCTTCAGATATTTTGCAGTTTATAAATGTGGAATTCCACGAAAACAGTCCAGGTACTGCATCAGTGTTTTTTTGTTTTTATTGTTCAGAATTTGTACTTACGTATGGCGTTCAGAGGTAACAAAAACATCTGCACTCTCCACACTGCTTTTGTTTAATGGAAAGCTGAACATTTATAATGAACTTTTAGAATTTTTTTCATTTCTTTTTTCATCATCATTGATTGAACTTCCTGTCATTAGTTGTTCAATTCTATATGTAGATCTTAACTTAGATTGCATTAGGCGTTGAAATATATAGGTTTCTTGCAATATCGGGGACACCTTTTTTTTTTTCTTTTATGTTTCTAAATAATACGAAAGTTAAGTTTTTGTTCTCAATTCTGTTAATTAATAAAGACACAGGTTATCTTTCCTTCGTTGTGACATACACACTTTTAAAGCAGCTCAGAAACCATTTTTTTATCGTCTGTAAATTCTTCTTCGTTCTTTTATATAAGATGACTTGCTCTGCATAGACCTTGTATGCTACTGTATTCAAGCATTCCAAACACTGGTGAGAGTTAAGATGTGATTCAACATGAGTCCAAAGGTGTTCTGAACGGTCTTCCTTAATTTTGTCCAGATAGAATCTCGAGGTTTTAAAGTTTAATTTATAAGCTCCTCCATATACACTTGCGGAGTTTTTCACACCTGCATATATATTTTGTACTTCTGATGGTGTGATCAGAACATTATTTATGGTTATGTTTTGTCTCTGACTAGTTCTTCGTTGCTCTTGTACATCAAATGTAGTGTATTTTCTTCCTAGTGGCTTCGTAGTTTGCGGTTCATAGCACATTTTCACAATGATTCATGATCTCTTGTTTATATCTATTGAGGATAAGTGCTTCCAGGGCTGTTTAATTTAAAAACACTGATATAACATCTTCAATACAAATCTGGGAGATGAAATCTCCAAGATATTTGGAGTAGATTATCAAAAGTTTTTCAACCATCTATTTTTCCTTATTTGTTCGTGAACTCTTCAAGGTTGTTAAACGGTTGGAGGTTCATTTACAATAATAATTATTACATTCTTGTTCTTTACTACAATACCAGTAGGTCTACTGCATCATTTATTGATTTCAACAGTTGTATACAACAGTGTGTTTCACATATAGACCTACTCCTCCCTCAGACCTGTTAATGCTGGTGCATCTTTGGTACGTGTTTCTTGCAAATGCTTCAATATAAAGCATTTGTTTCTCGTGAGAGGAACGCTATTATACCTTTGATGAGTCACGAGAGTTGACCTACTCTCGGAGCCCGGCCATGGGCAAGGCTCGTCTGGTGCTTGCCTGGTCAACAGGTTGTTGCTGCTGGAGGCCCGCTGCCCCACGCCTAATTAACTTTATTTTATTTGTTTTTAATCCCTAAATGTTAGGAAAAAAAAGCAAAAAGATTATTTACCACTTGGGTTGGCTGTATTTTAACATCTCTGGTGTTGTTCCATCCTGTAGCATGGCTCCATCTGTTTATATGTTCCCTTTCTCTGCAGTACTGGTAATGTGAGCTGACGTACAGCATGTCTGGTCCTGGTTTGTGACGTATTCTTGCCTTCCTACCCGCCTATGTATCTCCTCTTGTCTTGAACTATTTTGTACTACGTCTCCCGTTTCTTGGTGTTTATTTTTATACCACTGTGTCGTCTTCACATGACAATTTTGGCAACTCAGATCGTAATATTTTCTGGTCGTTAATGATGACGAATACATCTCAGGGTGAAAATATCCACATTCTTTATTTACAAAACAAAGCGACACCGGCATTTTTTCAGCTTATTAGAAACACTTTTTGATTGGTGGATATTTACAACTTCTATAAATCTCACATTCAAGGATCATAATATTGCTATTGCCACAGCAAAGAAAATTGCAGAACTTTCTAAACAATGAAAACTGCTGAACTTTCACGACAAGAGATGCTGAGCCTATGATGATACTCAGTCCCTTGTATCTCAGGCTAAAATACTGCTGCTATACTAACGGCCCCTTTAGGAGCGAGTTACTGAGCTGCAAAACGTACAGAAAGCTTTCACTGCCAGTATGCATTGAATCAAACTTCTGAACTACTGGGATAACTTTAACAAACTTAAATTGTATTCATTGGGAAAGTAAGTCGCATCGATAAAGTTACATTATAATTTTAACTGGAAAATCGTGGAAGGGAAACTTGTCCCAAACGGAACACTGAGATTAACACATATGATAAAGAGCTGGGCAGACGGTGCAAACCACAATAAAAAGCTGGGCTTCGATGAGTAACACAGAGAGGTAACCGACTCTTCACTGCCCTCCCTTTGTGCATAAGGAGAATTGCCAACAAACTTCTGGCTATTTTCAAGAGGGAACTGAACAAGTTCTCCAATCGTTCCTGAAGCAGCTAGGCTGTGATTCGGCACTGTTGGAGTGAAGGTTCTCAGTACATTTTCTAGAATATGATCAGTGATATCTCACCTACCTGTATTAAAAGGAGCTATTAACTCTTGAAATCGGTCACGGGTAAGTCACGGGGAAAACGAAGGAGATGAAGAGCTGGTTATGGAAAATGTGAAGGGTGACGTTTTTTGAAAAATTGAAAACTGCGAAAGAGACATGGTGATGAAGATGACAGAAGGAATGACAGCTTGGTACGGTAAGGACAGTGGTTGTAGTGGTGGAGTGGGGGGGGAGGGTGTGGAGTAGAAAGCCGAGAAAAATAGTGAGGGGAGGACAAGTGGAGAGAATACAAAGGTGTGGAGGGGAGGGGGGATAAGAGGGAGGTAAAGGAGCCAGAAGTTCGTCAATGAATATAAATACGCAGTGTATGTATAACAGGTGGTGGGTGAGAAGCTGCAAAACCTGCCTACACCCCCACCCACCTCACCCACCTAACACCCCACAACCCCAATTTACCCTTGTACCAACCTCCAATATCCCCGCCCCTTAATCACCCAAACACAACACTGCAAAAACTCTTGCCTACACTCCAAAACTGCCAGGTATATCACCTTGTAAGTTAAATATAAAGTGGCAGCTCGGCTGAAGCCTAGCTTCTTGCAACATTTTGTCTCGGATCTCTACGTAACCAGCTCGCCCAACATGTTCATACCCTAAATGTTTTACATGTTCTTTTTTTCTGGAAGATGGTCCTCCAGTGTTGTGATCCTTGAATTCTATATTTTCTTTCTTTCCATATCTAAACATTGGTAATATGACGCCAATGAACATAAACTTTTTGACTTCACTAAAGTTAGATTTTGCTTAGGTTACCACAGCTGTTTTATTCAACAGAAAAATACATATTTTTACACTGTGTTAGCTACACTTACTGACCATGCCAGCATTTATCATATACATTCCTGAAATTCGTATAGACACATTCGTTATTTTTTTTTTTAATAACTTTCATAAGGTTCGCCAATGATTTAGTAGTGTTAACAAATATGATCCCTCGCCTCTAAATCCATGTTTTGTTGCCAGAATATACTGCCTCCTTTGTCCAAAGAGCTATCTATGTCTGCATCTTTTTTTTTTGGTCTTGGGGGATCATACGTTAATAATCGGAGTGTAGTTCGTAGCTGTAGTGGGTTTTTGCACACTGTGACATAAAATATACGAATTCATCAATGTCGCAGTCAATGGTGTCTAGCTGCATCGGCTGACATGTTTTCTATTTCGATTGCGTAAAAAGATGGGGAGAGGATTTGTCCCATACAGTACGCAATCAGTGATTGAAGGATTTAGTCAGAGGTTATTGAGAAAACATCTGATCCTTCCGACTCAAAATTTTCACTTAGTGGTCTGATGTTTTTTCAATAGGTTTCGTCCTTTTCGCTTGTTCGTTTCATCGGTGTTTGAATACCCTTTTAAAATAGTGGACCGCAATTCTAATAACTGGTTTTAGACATTGAAAGTTTGCATATGTGTTGAATTACTGAGGAATATTTGCTTCTGTATTTTCTAAACGGCTTTATATTTTCGTGCGTCTTGCGTGTAGTAACAGTGTTATGGTCGCTGATCTACACTGGTAATCTTTGTGGACATTACCTTTTCTTTGTAGTATCATGTACTAGTTTTAAAGTAATTCAGTAACACTGTTTTCTTCTTTACATACTTGTACTTTTTCTGTCACTATCTGATCACCTTGTAGGCTTACTTAATATGTTTTATTAACATTGTGAGTTTCTATATTCAGCTTTTCTAAGCACTAACGCGGGTTGGGTTCTCAGGACTGTTTGCCAGGGAATGTCTAATAATTCTATATTTTATCCTTGTTATTTTTCAAGATTGTTTTAAAGTTAAATTTATGTACATTCCTTTACGAAGAGGCTCTTCTTAGTTATTACGTCTGTTTGTCTTTCAAGAGGCTGTGATGGAGTGCTGTATATTGTTTTAAAGAGCTTTGTTCCCATTAGTTTCCCAATGTTCATTGAAGTAAAGTTAGTGTTCATCATTTAAAAACACATTAGCAGAATTTTTCCTCCACTTTGAATACAAAGTACTTCTACTGTATCATTGAATGTTGTTAACAGTTGTGGGAGCAAAGTGACTTTATTCACTCATCTTGTATACCACAATGTGATCTTTTCTGGATCAAATTCACTCTTCATAACATCTCATGCTTGCATTTCTCTCTTTTATTGTTTCAAAGTAAACTATTTGCTTCCTAGAACAATTCCCAATTACATAGTTATCTTTGTTCGTTTTATCTTATTTCAAACTTTGTAATGTTGGCTCCAAAACGGAAGATGTTGCGTTTAGATGTGTGTACTGTTAGTACAATTGTCTTGTACCACCTTGTAATATTGTTCACCATGTACATACTAGTGATTGATGAATCAATTTTTTTAAAATTTATATTAACATATCAATATATTGGGGAATACTTGTTGTTTAATACGTATTTTAAATAAACCACGGCGGTTATTAAATATGTATTGATTAAATTTCTCTGAGGGATACCAATGTGATTTACAAACTGCAGCTTTCCCATGAGATAATGAATTAAAACACAAAAAAATTGAATCTTTCAACTTATTTAGAATCTAATAAAGTCAATAAAAAAAATAAATCTGAATAATTTCCAGTTATATTATTAATTGAAATTAAAGCATTAAACACTTTTTTAAAGCTTTTAAAAAAAACATTTCAGAGGATTTAGAATGAATGTGAAAGGGTTGGGACCCGGGGAGGGTGGATTACAAATGACTATGAAGAACAATGCAGTACATCTTGCAATCAAGGCGGCGATGAAAGCTAACTGAACTAAGGACGCATCTCACATTGTGCTGCAACTGTAGAGGCTGCAAGAGACTGTAACGAGGCACGGTGCACTCATGGTATGCTCCCACCTTCCCTCTTGAACTGCCTGCCCCATTTAATCTGCGACTTTTTGACAGAGACAGAAGAACTGTGCAAGAAAGACTCATCTCACAACTTGACCAGACCTGGGACGGAATCTGTCTCTTCAGCGGGAGCCTTCATAACCGGGACAATGTGGTTGCATTATCTGTTACTCTTACAAGGCCTATGCTCGGTCAAGGTACCACACTGTCTTCACCTCGTGGACAGCGAGATACAGCCTCTACACAAGACAGGCAGAAAACAACAACTACACTCTGACATTACCCTTTTTAAGAACATCACTTCATCTGACATCATACATCCCTCGAACGACTCGGAAACTGGAATAATGCTGTACAGACAATGACATTATGGAATAAAGTCAGTTGACGAAATGAAATGTGCTGCCTCACAGATGGTTCCAACTTTCATCCCAGTCCTCATCAGTATCTCACAACAATAAGAAACTTTCAAATGAGATGAGATAGGTATCACATCTTAGATTGTAAATAAAGGTACGAAGGGGAGACGGGGATGTGGAATGGAGAAGGGAAGGAAGAGAAAGGAAGGGTGGAGAGATGAGAGGGTGGAAGAGGAAGGCGTAGTGGGAAGAGAGAGAGGAGAGTGGAAGATAAAGAGTGAGAGAGGGGTGGAATGAGAGAGAGGGGTTGGAAGAGAGGATGGGGGAGAATAGCGAAGGAATGGGCAGAGAGAAGGCATGGGAGACGAGAAGGGATTAGGAGAAAGGAGAAGGGGTGGTGAGAGAGAGAGGCGGATGGAGAAGAGAAGGAAGGGGGAGAGGGGAGGAAGGGGGAATGGACAACGGGAAGAGAGGGAAGGAGAGAGGGGGGGGAGGACACGGAGAAAGGGATAGGAGGGGGAAGAGGAGGGGAGAGAGGAATGCATGGCGAATGGGGGAAGAGAAAGATGGGAGACGAGAAGAAGGGGAGGGAGAAAGGGGGAGTGGAAGGTGGGAGGAAAAAGGGGAGGAGAGACAAGGAAAGAGGGAAGGGGAGAGACAAGGAGGAAGGGGGGAGCGAGGGGGAAGGGGGGGAAAGGGAAAGAGGGGAGAGAGGGAAGGGGGAGCGAGTGAAGGGGGAGGAGAGGGAGAAGGGGGAGGAGAGGGAAGGTGGGGAGAGAAAGGGAAGCGGGGGAGAGGGAGGTGAGGGAGCGAGAGAGAGGGCGGGAGAGAGAGTGCAAAGGGGGTGATGCAGAGCAAAGGGGGAGAGCGAGGAAAGGGGGGGGGAGAGAAGGGGAAGGGGGGGGGGAGGGAAGCGGGGGGAGAGAGGGAAGCGGGGGTGAGGAGGGAAGCGGGGGAGAGGAGGGGAAGGGGGGAGAGGAGAGGGGAGAAGGGGGGAGAGCGAGGGAAGGGGAGAGAGGGGGAAGAGGGAGAGAGAGAGGAAGGGAGGGGGGAGTGAGAGGAGGAGAGGAAGGGGGGAGAGAGAGAGAGAGGAAGGGTGTTAGGGTAGAGGAGAGGGAGGGAGTAGAGAGAGGGAAGGGGGGTAGAGAGAGGGAAGCGGGGAGAGAGAACGGGGGGAGAGGAGAGGAAAGGGGGGAGAGAGAGGGGAAAGCGGGGGGGGCGGAAAGAGAGGGAAGCGGGGGGTGAGAGAGGAAGCGGGGGAGAGAGAGGGAAGAGGGGGAGAGAGGGAAGCGGGGGAAGATAGAGGGAAGGGGGGAGGGGAAGCGGGGGCGACAGAGGGTAGGGGGGAGGGGCCGAGGGAAGGGGGAGACAGATGGAGGGGGGAGACAGAGGAAGGGGGGGAGACAGCAGGGAAGGGGGGAGAAGCGGGAAGGGGGGGAGACAGAGGGAAGGGGTGGAGACAGAAGGGAAAGAGGGGGAGAGAGAGGGAAAGGGGGGAGAGGGACGCCGGGGGAGAGAGAGGGAAGGGGGGGAGAGAGGGGAACGCGGAGAAGAGGAGAGGAAGGGGGGAAGAGAGGAGGGAAGCGGGAAAAGAGAGAGGGAAGCAGGGGGATAGGGGGGAAGCGGGGGGGTGAGAGAGGGAAGCGGGGTAGGGGAAGCAGGGGGGGGCGAGGGAAGCGGGGGGGAGAGAGGGAGCGGGGGAGAGAGGAGGGAAGCCGGGGGAAGAGAGGGAAGGCGGGGGACGAGAGAGGGAAGCGGGGATGAGAGAGGGGAAGCGGGGGGGGAGAGAGAGAGGGAATCGGGGGCTGAGAGAGGGAAGCGGAGGGAGAGAGAGGGAAGGCGGGGGGGGCGAGTAGAGTGGAAGGGCGCAGCAGAGAGGGAAAAGGGGAGGAGAGAGTGAGGGAAGGGGGGAGAGGATGAAGGTGGGAGAGAGACTGAAGGGGGGAGAGAGACTGAAGGGGGGTGAGAGAGTGGGGCGGGGAGAGGAGGGGGAAGCGGGGGAGAGAGAGAGAGGGAGGGAGCGGGGGAGAGTGAGAGAGAGGAAAACGAGGGGAGGGGGAGAGAGAAGGGAAACGGGGGAACAGGAAGAGGAGAGGGAAACGGGGGACGATAGAGGGAAAGGGAGGGGAAGAGAGAGGGAAGGGGGAGCGAGGAGGGAAGGGGGAGTGATGGGAAGGGGGTGGAAGAGAGAGAGGGGAAACGGGGAAGGGAAGAGAAAGGGAAGGGGAGAGAGGGAAGGAGGAGAGAGAGGGAAGGGGGGAGTGAGGGAAGGGGGGAGAAGAGAAGGGGGGGGGGAGGAAGAAAGGGAAGGAGGGGAGAGGAGGGAAGGGGGGAGAGAGAGGATAAGGGGGGAGAGGAAAGCGGGGAGCATAGGAGGGGGAAGCGGGGGGCGTGTAGGGTAAGCGGGGGGGGGAAGAGAGAGAAGCGGGGACAGAGAGGGAGCGGGGGAGAGAGCAGGGGATGCGGGGGGAAGAGAGAGGAAGAGGGGAAGAGAGAGGGAAGCGGGAAAAGAGAGATTGAATTGGGGAAAGAGAGGGAAGCGGAGAAGAGAGAGGGAAGGGGGGAGAGGGAAGCGGGGATAGAGGGGGAAGAGAGGTAAGGGGGGAAGAGAGAGGGGGAAAGGGGGGACGAGAAAGGGGGGAGACAGAGGGAAGGGGGGAGAGACAAGGAGAGGGAGGACAAAGGGTAAAAAAAGGGGGGTAGACAAAATAAAAAGGGGAGACAAAATAATAAGGGGAGGACAAAAGTACAAGGGGAGACAAAAGGAACAAGGGGAGACAAAAGGAAACAAAGGGAACAAAAGGTAAAAAGAGAAGGGATATACCTTTTGAAGAGTATCGAGAGTTTCTTACTCTTGAGCCCGGCCTTTTGGGCCGGGCTAAATATGGATCACTATGACAGGGCCTTTGGGATGCACTGGAAGAAAATCAGAATCAGATTAATATACAAGATTTTGCAAAAGCATTTGACAAATGCGATCAGGCAATACCCCATAAATACGTGCAAAGGGAAATAATGGGAAAGTGGGGGGAGGATTTTAAATTCCAAACAAATCGAACACAAAAAAGTAGTGGTCAACGATTAAATCGGGCTCCATGTGAAGGCTCTGTTCCACAAGGCACAGTACTCCCCCCATTTTTTTCCCTTTTCCCTCATTCAGACATAAACAAGATAACAACAGACCGTTCATCCTTTTTGGGATGATACTAGGATCTGAGAGGCGTCATCCTGAGGACGCGGTTCCCCAAGAAGATAAAACAAATTTTTTCCCTGGGCAACGGAAACCAAAATGATGTTCAATGGGACAATTCCAACATCCGTTTGGAAAACTGGGGGAGATAATAACTAAAAAGAGTATATACTGACTCCGCCATAAAGAGCGGAAAAAAAAATGGAAGGGACTTGGGGGAAATAGTAAAGTCTGAGGTCCCTTTTTATGGACACAACGTGCCACGATCGCAGGCAAAAAAAAAATAGGATGGATAATGAGAACTTTCAAAACGAGAATGCCCAACCCAGATGACCTTTTCAAATCATTGTTCCTCTAGCTGGGGAACCCGCTGTCATTAACACTCCCTACAAAGCGGTGAAATTGCGTCTAGAGAGTGTACGAATCCTTTACTGCAGTATAAGCTGTCAAGCCCTTAAAAATGGGAACGCTTGAAAGCACTTGACTTGTACCGTTGGAACGCAGGGGGGAGGATATATCATAACTACCTTTGGAAAATTTGGAAGGGAAAGGGCCCCAAAAATCACACCGAAATCATCCTACGAAAAAAAAGACTGGGGGAGGGATGCAAAAGCGCCAAAAAAAAGTAGGGCGCCCTTGGTACACTAAGAGAAAAAAACCATAAGTTCCGGGGCCCCAAAAATGTTCAACAGCCTCCAAAGCATTAGGGGAATTGCAATAAACCCTGGTGCCTTTAAGAGAGAGCTGGACAGATACCCTAAAGTCAGGCCGGATCACCGGGGGGTGGGGCCCTACGTCATGCTGCGGCAGCTAACAGGCTAGTTGATCAGGCCCCGATCCACGGGAGGCCCGGGGGGCCGGGCCGCGGGGGGGTTGATCCCCGGGAAAAACCTCCAGGTAACCTCCAGGCTCGCTGGTGCTTGCCCGGTCAACCAGGCTGTTGCTGCGGAGGGCCCCCAACCCCCGAACGTTGATCTGGCACCCGGTGAAATACTTGTCCGTTCCTCTTGAAGGCTTCTAATTTTCCAGCAGTGTTTCTGATATCTTCTGGAAGAGTTGAATATTGGGGCCCCCCGAGTTTAAACAGGTTCCCCTTTTGTCCCCACCGCACCCCGCCCTTATGGTTAAATTTTACACTTCCCCCATATTCTCACTCCCTATGTTGTTTTAGCAGTGTGCAAAAATTTTTGGGCCAGGGCCCCCCGAGTACTTCCAGGTATATATTTTCATGTACCTCTTCTCCCCCGCTCCAATGAAAACATGTTCAACATTGCAGGCGTTCCCCGTGGTTAGGGGCTTATTGGGTCAAAGTAGCCGAAACGATCTCTATATTTGTTCCAGCTCCGATATTTCTCCTGCCTTGAACGGGGCCCCTCGCACTGACAATATTCTTTTGGGGAAGCCTACGATTTGAAGATGTCACCATTGGCATTATTTACCTTGTTTTGAAAGTTTTCCCTTACCCCCCTATCTTCCTGTTGTCGTTTT
>NC_069408.1:18180388-18320432 GCF_026875155.1 Cherax quadricarinatus | reverse complement strand
TTTTGGGCTAGAATATAACAACTCATAAGGCAAATGCTTATCTACACCGTACAATGCATAATGTAGAGTGTCACCTATAGAAACATTGTAAGCAGAATTTATGGCACACTGAACATCAGGTATAACTCCATCCCAGGTTTCACTGTTGGGTTTGATAGTGGCTCTCAAGACATCAAGTACTATCTTATTGGTTTGTTCTGCTAACCCAATGCTGGCAGGATGGTGAGAAACAGTGGTAGATTTAGAGATCTTGTACAAGTTACACAAATTTTCAAGAATCTCATTACAGAATTCACCTCCATTATCTGTTACTAGGGACTTAGGAGTGGTATGCCTGCAGATGATGCATTCTTTAGCCATTTCAGGATTTCCGACGTACTAGTATGGCTTACGCACCAGGGTTATTGACATACAGGTACGCCTAAATTCTAGCGCCTTCAAATCTAGCAAGAGAAAGCTGGTAGGCCTACATATGAAAGAATGGGTCTATGTGGTCAGTGTGTGCAGTATAAAAAAAATCCTGCAGCACACAGTGCGTAATGAGAAAAAACTTTGTTTTTGGTTTAAAACAGTGACTTTGCACTGTATTTTCGTATGGTATTTATGGTTGTATTTTCCTGGTCTCATTTTATAGAATAGAAGACATATTACAGAAATTGAGATGATTTTGATTGGTTTTACAATGAAAAGTACCTTGAAATTAAGCTCAAAGTAGCAGAAATGTTCGATTTTTGCCAAAGTTCAAAAGTAAACAAATCTTGCCACGCATCCAATACACATCAACTGGTGAGTCTAATATTCTTTCACAAGTGTGCTAATATTATTTATACCATTTCTACACTAATGCAATAGTCTGCATAACAGTAAATTTTCTATTTTTTGTGAGAATAAAAATTCAAAGTGGAAAGCAAAAGAAATGTAAGAGGGGGCCTGGGGATGTGACTAATGAACAGAGGAAATGTTATTTTAGTGGCAGGAATGTCTGTTTTGTTTATTCTGGACCCTATTTGGAAATTGGCACCTTTTGAAATTTGTGTGAAATTGGCAAAATTACTAATTTCTGACCACTTTATTGGATAATTGAAATCGGCAAATGGGTGGTTTCTTGTACTCATTCGATAGAAAAAATGGAGTTCTAGCAAATTAGCTATGATTTTTGTTGACTAGTACATTGGAATTGGTTGAAAGTAGGGCTCAAAGTAGGAGAAATCACTGATGCGTAAACATCGTCGAGACCGCTAATTCGCGAGAGCATAATTCCGTAAGTTTTCCATCAGATTTCATACTTTTGGTGTCATTATGATCGGGAAAATATTCTCTATGTTTTCATAAGAAAAAATAATTTTATTTTTTTCCAAAAAATTTCTGACCCTGAGAACAAGTTTAGGAGAGGGCCTCATGACCCTGAAAGGGTTAAACGCTTTAGCTATTGTCTCAACAGTCTTATCTGCAATAGGAACTAACTCGCAATATCTGGTGAAATGATGTACCATAACACACAGATGTTTGTTACCCTGGAGGGAACATTGGAAATAGTTAACAAATCTAGTGCAACTCTTTCCCATGGTTCGCTAGTAGTTGGATACACCTGGATTGGGTTAGGATCATTAACATTACCTTTATGTTGCATGCAGACAGTACATTTCTTAACATGCTCAGAAATGTCAGTTGCCATACGAGGCCAAAAGTATTTCAACCTGGCTTGCTTTACAGAACGATCCATACCAGGGTGCACAACACCTGGTACATCATGAACTAGCTGTAAGGCTACATTCACTAGTGACTGTGGAATTACTAACTGGCATACCCATCTGCTAGGAGTACCCAACTCGGCTGTTTGATACAGTAATTCTTGGTTCATGGCAAAGTCACTGATGGATGCTGGTGGCTTCACAGTCAGAATATCTTCCTTGAGCAGGAATTGAATCACACCAGACCACATGGGATCTGTTCTTTGAGCATTCTTTACATCCTCGGCAGTAAATGGAGGGTCTGCAGTTACTATAATAACATCTCGTGATAAAGCATCTGCAACTACATTTGACTTGCCAGGTAAGTGTTCAAAGGTAGGATTGAACTCTTGGATAGTGAAGGTCCATCTGGCTAACCTTCCAGTAGGATGTTTGTTCTGGAATAAAGGTATCAGTGGAGCATGGTCTATCAAGACATGATCAGAGTACTGATAAATAATGTCTTGGAAGTGCTTTAAAGACCATACTATTGCTAAAGCTTCTTGCTCAGTTACTTTATAATTACGTTCAGCCTTTGTAAGGACTTAGCTAGCAAATGCAACTGCATTGTACTTGTCATCAGGCTTCTGAGCTAGTATGTCACCTATGTTAATTGAACTAGCATCAGTTGTCAGATAGAAGGGCTTAGAAAAATCTGAAAATTTCAAAATTTGAGCAGATGTTAGCTTTTCTTTTAGAGTTTGGAATGCCTTTCTTGAGGGAAAGGGTCCAAACGAAAGGAGCATTCTTTTTTTAAGCAGCTCAGTTAGAGGGGGCGCTATGGTAAAAAAATTGGCAATGAAAATCTTTAAAAAACCTGCTAAGCCCCAAAAAGGGATTTTAGGGCATCACAGTTTTGGGAGAGGGGAAATTTAAAAATACTGATTTTTACTTTGGGTTTCATTTCGTAACCCCCAAAGGAGGGGACAAACGTGTTTTTTTCAAGTGCAAAACCACTTTTTCCCGACATGACGTTTATGTCACTAAGTAAAACTAAAAATGCATTACCTATGAGGCCTCTAAAGATAATAGCCCAAGACCTCGAAAAAGTAAATGGGAAAAAGATCGAAACCCCAAAAAGGCCTTTAGGAGAAGTGATAATGACCTTTTGGGAGGGAAAATGGGGGTTTAGCTTTTGGGCTGTCCTCATGAAGAGCAATTTGCCAAAACCCTTGTAAAAGCCCGGGGTCAAAAGTTTTTGGGTTTCCCCTGAGTTACGTAAAAGATCACCAAGTACGGGAAGGGGGAAGCGATCTGGAATATTTTTACGCATTTAACTTCCAAAATTTCAATAAACTGGGTGCCAAAAAACATCCTTCTTAGGGCCTAGAATCAGGCGCATTCCCGGGTGAATTGCTTTTTGGGGGGGGGGGGGGGGGGGGGCAATAAGTCATCAATTCTTCTGCGACAGCAGCTTGTGAATTAGGCATTCTGTACGCAGGTATATAGATAGTTCTGGTGCCAGGTTCAAGTGGGATAATGGGACAATAAGTTTATTATACCCATCTTCTTACCTGGTAAGGCAATGGCTTAATGACGTTTGTTCAACAGAGTCAACAAACACTTGACCTTGTCTGGAAAGTCAGTGGAATCTAAGTCTTTCTCCTCAACTGGTGGAATGGATTGATCCAGTGAAGTGGATGGGGTCTCCCCGGTAGAAATAGCATTGACTCACTGGTCAAGTGACTGACTCACAGTGGTGCCTAGAGGGTGAGCCTCATTCAAATCATGCTAGGTCAGCTGTAACAGTGAATAACAGTCAGTGATTCATGCAGGCAGTTGGTATGAGTCATTACTACTGACACTAGTAACTGGTTACTGGTAACTAGTACTACTAAGAGCCAGGCAGGATGCCATACCTCCCACACTACTTTCTACAAATAAATACTTTTCACCTCTCACCCTACATTAAGACCATTCAGACTACAAATATTTTAAGGTAAGTAATGCATGTACTGTATATGCATTTTATCACTCTGGGGACCTTTAAGCTTCGTAGTAGAGTATGTGTGGATGGGGTTGCCAGGAGGGCTACCACACCTGACTTCTTAACCCATTGACCCTTTTGGTTGTATATATAGTCTTACAAGCCACCGTTTTTGACGTATATATACTTGTAAATTTTAGTGGCTTTAAATCAAGCAGGAGAAAGCTGGTAGGCCCACATGTGAGAGAATGGGTCTGTGTGGTCAATGTGCACCATATAAAAAAAATCCTGCAGCACGCAGTGCATAATGACAAAAAAAAACTTTTTTTAATTAAAATGCCGACTTTGTGGTCTATTTTTGTATGGTATTTATGGTTGTATTTTTGTTTTCTTGGTCTCATTTGATAGAATGGAAAACATATAGAAATAGAGGTGATTTTGATTGGTTTTACTATGAAAAGAACCTTGAAATGGAGCTCAAAGTAGGGGAAATGTTTGATTTTTGCCGATGTTCAAAAGTAAACAAATGATGTCATTTTCCAATGAATGTCCAAGTAGCCATTCTGATATGCAGTCAGGAATGGGTTGACATTATGTATACAATTATTACAATATTGCAGTAGTCTGCATAACAGTAAATCTTCTATTTTTTGTTTGAATAAAAATTCAAAATAGAAAGCAAGAGTAATACCAGAGGGGCCTGGAGATGTGACTGATGAGCAAAGAAAATTTTATTTTAGAGCCAGGAATGTCTGCATTGTTCATTCTGGACCCTATTTTGAAATTGGAATATTTTTAAATTTTCGTGAAATTGGCCAAATTGCAAATTTCTGACCACGTTATTGGGTAGTTGAAATCAGTAAATGGGCAGTTTCTTGTACTCAGTCGATAGAAAAAATGGAATTCTAAAGAAATAGCTATGAGTTTGGCCGAATGGAACAATGGAATTAGCCGAAAATAGGGCTCAACCTGGGTGAAATTGTCGATTCGTAAATATCGCCGAGGTCACTAACTTCGCGAGAGTGTAATTCCATCAGTTTTCCATCAAATTTCGTTCTTTTGGTGTCATTACAATCGGGAAAAGATTCTCTGTCATTTCGTAAGAATTTTTTTTTTTTTTTTTTTTTTTTTAAATTTTGTGACACCAGGAGACACCTCAGGATTTGGGGTTGCAACAGTCAAGGGGTTAAGAGTAAATACTACTCACCTTTAGCCCTTCATTAAGACTACAGATATTTTGAGGTAAATAATGAGTGTACTGTGTGTGTATTTTACTTTTTAATGCCTAGTTCTGTTGTTAACTTAATATATATTAATGTAAACTTGTTATCTGGCATTTATATGCATATATAAATGGAAAAAATGGAGTTCTGCTTTCCAGCGAAGTCTGCTTTCTGGCAGTAGCCTGGAACCTAACCTGCTGTATAAGTGGGGCCCTACTGTACATCGAATTTTTGTAGTGATTTAGCCAGACACAAGGAATGTCAGATATTTTTGTCTGGTATTGTGTTTGTGGGTCATGTTGCAACTACATATCAGGGAAGTGTTATAGATCAGGGTTAATATTAGAATTTATGGTTCTGTAAATGTAGGTTGCACAGTAGTAGGTGTGAATGTTCTGTACAGTGAGTAAGTTTAGGACTTAGAAGAGTGGAGGGGGGTGTTGTCTAGCATTGGGTTGTGTGATAATTCTTACTGCAGCTTTTTGTTGGGTTATTATTGGCTTTATGTGGGTTGCTACTGTTGATCCCCAGGCACAAATAGCATAGGTGAGGTAGGGATAGATGAGTGAATTGTATAGTGTGAGTAGGGTTGATTGTGGTACATAGTAACATATCTTGGAGAGGATCCCAACTGTTTTGGATACTTTTCTTTTTGTTATGTGTTGGATATGGGGGTTGAATTTCAGGTTACTGTCAAGGTGCAGGTCCCGGAATTTGCCCTCATTATGTTTAGCAATAAGTGTGTTGTCAATCATAATGTTCAGCTGGGCAACACCTGCTCTGTTACCAAACATAATATAGAAGGTTTTGTCAGTATTAAGTGTAAGTTTATTAGCAGTCATCCAGGTTGATATTTTTACTAGCTCTTTATTAACAATGTTGTTGAGTGAGAGAAGATTAGGGTGGGAGATGACATAAGCCGTGTCGTCAGCAAAGAGATTAGGTTTAAGGTGTTATGATACATTAGGAAGATCATTGATGTATAAGATGAGGAGCAGGGGACCAAGGACACTTCCCTGTGGCACTTCAGTATCCATCAGTCTTGTTGATGAGGTTGTGTCCTTAATAGAGACGTATTGATGCCTGTTAGTAAGATAGGATTTGAAATATGTAAGTGCGTGGCTTCTTATACCATAATGATCAAGTTTGTGGAGTAGGATGCTGTGGTCTACTGTATCAAAAGCTTTTCTTAGGTCAATAAAGAGTCCCAGTGGATATTCATTTTTTTCCAGTGCTGTGTAAAGCAGGTCTAGCATTTTTACAATTGTGTTGTTTGTGCTTTTGTGTTTCCTGAAGCTAAATTGGCAGGGACTGAGGATGCTTTGCGCTGTTGTAAATGAATATAATCTCTTGTGCATGAGTTTCTAAAATTTTGGATAGCAACTGTAAGTTTGATATTGGCCTGTAGTTGTTTACATCTGTGGGATCACCACCTTTGTGTATTGGTGTAATCCTTGCTATCTTGAGTAGTGTCAGGAAAGTGCTAATTTCTAGTGATTTGTTAAAGAGTAATGAAATAGCAGACGAAAGAACATGAGCTGCTCGTTTGTACAATAATGGTGGGACTTGAGCCAGATTTCCTGATTTGCTTTTAAATGATTTAATAATTGTGGTGACTTCAGTGGGCTCGGTTGGTGCAAGATTGAAAGAGGTTGGGAAATTCCTGTCTTAAGTAATCACTTGCTTGGGCATTGGCACCTGGGATTTTACTGGTGAGATTTGATCCTATGGATGAGAAAAGTAATTTATCTTGTTAACTATCAGTAGGCTATAGTTGTTCATAACTCAGATGTTCATAACGAGGAGCCCCTGTAAGTCTTTCTCTGCTGGAAAGAGGTTGTATGAATGCACATTATATTGTGATAACATTTGCAAAGTGTATATTTATGTATATATAGAGTATATTCGAAGAGTTTGATGCTACATCCTTGAATAATAATTTGTTGAAATTTTACCCCTTGTCTTAATTTACTGAAAAATGCTTTATATATTCAGTATTATATTATTGTTTTTTAACATGTTACATTGAGTGAGTAGAGGTTTAAAGAAAGTACCATACAGTATTTTCTTTGTTTAGTGATGTCTTCCGATATTGAACAGTCCCATTATATTTTGCAGGTACGGTTTAGTGAGCGCCGAAATTTTCGGGAGCAAGAAGAGAAAATCCGTTTAGTATTTGACAACCTAACCCAGCTGGACCATCCCAACATCGTTAAACTACACAAATACTGGATTGACAGTAAAAACGACAAACCTAGGGTGTGTATCATTTTATTTTTTGTTTCTCACTTTCTGTACAGTGAAACTTGTTATACATCTGATTACATTGTACCCAAGCTCCTGTCGGATGCAAATAACATGACTTTCACTACCATGGACTTTTTTGCCATATACAATTTTTTTTATTTATAGGTATTTGTATACTTTTTTGTAAAATGTGGTATAGTCTGGGCTTGATGGCTCAGGAGAAGATGGAAAGCGTGGGGACGATTTAAAGGTTTTTTAAGAAAACTTTTTTTTTTTTTTTTAGTGAGAGAGGAGGAGAGAGAAACCATCTTCTTTAAGTGATGTATACCAATAACCTGTTAACATGTCAGTCAGATTTTGTCTTCATACAATTACTGTATTGAAAATGTCAAAACCCTTCCAACCTGTTTCGTTAATTGATGTTGGGGTTTCCTCATGAGAATCATTATGGACAATCATTTAAGCTTTAACAAGGTCACTGAGAGCATCATCAGTAAAATATTGTGTAGCTTCAACAAGAAACTACACAGATTCTTGGATTGCATAGTTTCTTGAACCCTTCCTATTTTAGGGCATTCTTTTTTTTTTTCTTAAAATTTATAGAAGTAAAATTCCTTAATTGGCTTCTTTAATATTCACTATTTTCAGCTTGTTAGGCAATACAGCCTGCCTTCCTTATCCCTTTCAGGGTTTCGGCCATACTAGTATGGCTTACGCCCCAGGGTTTTTGACGTACTAGTACGCCTGAATTCTAGCGCCCTCAAATCTAGTGAGAGAAAGCTGGTAGGCCTACATATGAAAGAATGGGTCTATGTGGTTAGTGTGTGCAGTATAAAAAAAATCCTGCAGCACAGTGTGTAATGAGAAAAAAAACTTTGTCTGTGTTTTTGGATTAAAACAGCAACTTTGCACTGTATTTTCGTATGGTATTTATTGTTGTATTCTAGTTTTCCTGGTCTCATTTTATAGAATGGAAGACATATTACAAAAATTGAGATGATTTTGACTGGTTTTACAATGAAAAGTACCTTGAAATTGAGCTCAGAGTAGCAGAAATGTTCGATTTTTACCAAAGTTCAAAAGTAAGCAAATCATGCCAAGCATCCAATACAGGTCAACTGGTGAGTGTAATGTTCTTTCACAAGTGCGCTGATATTACTTATACCATTTCTACACTAATGCAGTAGTCTGCATAACAGTAAATCTTCTATTTTTTGTAAGAATAAAAATGGAAAGCCAAAGAAATATAAGAGGGGCCTGGGGATGTGACTAACGAACAGAGAACTTGTTATTTTAGTGCCAGGAATGTCTTTCTTGTTTATTCTGGACCCTATTCGGAAATTGGCATCTTTTGAAATTTGTGTGAAATTGGCAAAATTGCTAAATTATGACCACTTTATTGGATAGTTGAAATCGGTAAATGGGTGGTTTCTTGTACTCATTCGATAGAAAAAATGGAGTTCTAGCGAAATAGTTATGATTTTTGTCAACTAGTACACTGGAATTGTCCGAAAATAGGGCTTAAATTGGGCAAAATCCCCGCTGCATAAACATCGTCGAGACCACTAACTTCGCGAGAGCATAATTCCGTAAATTTTCCATCAAATTTCATACTTTTGGTGTCATTATGATCGGGAAAAGATTCTCTATCTTTTCATGAGAAAAAATAATTTTTTTTTTTTAAATTTGGGGACTCTGAGAACAAGTCTCGGAGAGGGCCTGGGGACCCTGAAAGGGTTAATATGTAGATAAGTAGTTAGGCATCTTTAGTCTGAGAATAAAGATGCAGTGGAACCTCTACTTGCGAGTGCATCCACGTGCAAGTTTTTCCAGATACGAGCAGTCGCTCAGTTGATATTTTGCTTCCAGACGTGAGCGAAATTTCCAGATGCGAGCAGGCCTCAAGGGAGGTTTCTTGATACTGGTGAGGGGCTCTTGCTCTTGAACTAGGGAATTGAATCTCAGTTGTTAGTTGGACTATCTTATTGAAACTTGGGCAATGTATTTTGGAAAGATGCTTTTTAACGCACACCAAAAGTGAAAGAAATCGGACCATAAATAACAGAGTTCACTTCTCAGCTATTAGCCTCCCCTTAGCAGTATATTTTCATAGGGTTTTTATGGTTGTATTCTCGTTTTTTGGTCTCATTTGATAGAATGGAAGATATCCTACAGAAGTAGATATGATTTTGATTAGTTTCATGACGGAAAGTACTTTGAAATTGAGCTCAAAGTGGCAGAAATGTTCGATTCTTTGGCGATGTTCAAGAGTAAACAAATGATGTCACCATCCAATACCTGTCTGATTGGCACTGCCCCTCAACCTTCACATATTGGAAAACTCTTCAACACACTAGCAAAAGTGGGAGCAGACATCATGAGGTAGCAGTGGCAGACATCTTGAAGCAGCAGTGGCAGACCTTGTTTTACCCTATTCTATAAGTGAGTTTCCAAATGCCACCATGAGATGGCAGTTCACTCCACTCGCCGTGGAGGGAATTCTCGTGTTTTCCTTACAATTCGTGCAGTTATTTTGTGAAATTTCTTGTTTCTAACCATGGGTCCTAAGAAAGCAAGTGCAAAGGACAGTGCTGAGAAGAAAAAGAGGATGTTTTCCATGGAATTAAAGCAGGAAATCATAGATAAACAAACTAGGTGGAGGGTTAAGGACTTGGCCAGGCAGTACCAGCATACCACTTTAATGATGTGTACAATACTAAAGCAGAAGGAGTCAGTGACAGTGTGTAGCAATTAAGTGTAGCATTAAGAGTGTAGCAATTATAAGTCACACTGTCTGACATTTTTTGAGTTATCCTAGGTTCTCTACACATGTAGTCAGGAGCAGGAATGGCCACTTTGGTGGCCCTATAAACCCCAACAGCAGCAATGGCTGCTGTCACCACCACTAGCCACATACGTAATGACACGTATTTTATTCATTCTAGTGTATGTATCATGTTTCTATATTGTTAATATTGTTTATTATGTCACAATAGATGAATTGTGATAGATAAATAAGCCGTAGAATTGATATTAGGGAAATTATTGAAGTATTTTGTTGTGCCTGGAATTCCACTGTAACGAATTAATTCCATTTCAATTAATTTAACCCTTAAACTGTCCAAACGTAGATCTACGTCCACATGCGGGGGGCTCAGAACGTAGATCTACTTTTTTTTTTACATGCTTTCAAATGGGGAAAATCAAGGTCAGAGCGCTACGCACGTGAACGTAGATCTACGTTTGGACAGTTTAAGGGTTAAATGAGGAAAATTGACTCTGCAAACGAGCAAATCCAGATGCTAGCAAGATCACGGAATGGATTAAACTCGTAAGTAGAGGTTCCACTGTACCTAACTACTGCACATGTCCTTACCGACTTGTAGGTACATTATAACATTGCTATATTGATCCTAGTATGTACCAGTACTGCTTCTTTAACTCTTAACAAAGCATAGTGTTGCATAATTAAAAGTCATTAACCCTTTGACTGTTTACGCCGTATAAATACGTCTTATGTGCCACTGTTTCTGACGTATTTATACGCATAAATTCTAGCGGCTTCAAATCAAGCGGGAAAGACCTGGTAGGCCTACATGAGAGAGAATGGGTCTCAGTGGTGGGTGTGCACCCTGTGAAAAAAATCTGGGACTCAGCGGTGCATTGTGGGAACGCCATCTTGGTAGTCCATTTTCACCATGCCTCGCGGTAAGAAGTATCTCGCTCCTCGGCGGATTGGAGGTCTTTTGTTCCCAAGTGATAGCTCTACCAGCGATAAAAATGTCAGTGACAGTGAATTCCAGGGTTTTGAAGTGAGTGTGACCGAAAAAAGTGCCCAGGATAACGTAATTAGTGATGAAAACCCAGATGACCCACAACCTTCCACCTCTGGTGCTGGGCCAGCTTGTTCACATTCACGTTCACCTGTACCAGGACGTAAGACGAAACTATTTGGTCGTGTACAAGACCCAGATGTTAGCAGTGAATGTGATAGTGATTTCAAGGTTATTGAAAGCAGTTCTGGTTGTGACAGTGAGGGTGAATATTCCCCAGTGAAGTGGCAGTATGTACGACGTAGCATGCGGTCTGGTAGTGTTTCATATGCTGTTCCAAGGGGAAGGAGAAACTCTGGGAGCATATCCCCTGGCCCTGCACCATGACCTGATAGTGAAGATGACGATATTGTTACGATGGGTATGAATGATGTGAGTGAGGCAGCAGGCAGTGGTGGTGATAGTGATGGTGGCACAACCCATGTGGCACCAGCAGCGGGCCACGCTACTACCCACGCTGCTGACTCTGCACAACAACAACCAGCCTCACCCAACCCCACACTCCCACATCCTACACAACCACAACCTGCACAACCACAACCACGTTACAATATCGAGAACCCACCAGCAGACCGCATCTTGGATTGGCAGGAAGGTGACGAGTTTGTTCCCAGTCCCCATGACTTTGATGAAACACAAAGTGGAATAAAGCCATCATGTCCACTTGGGAACAATGCTAGTGAACTGCAATGCTTTGAGTTATTCTTCGATGAACCCCTGATGGACATCATTGTCAGGGAAACCAACACATACTATGAATACACCATGGCAAATACAATTCTCTCGCCAAGATCACGGCTACACCAGTGGAAGGAGACAACTGTGGCAGAGATGTACCTGTTTTTTGCCACAATAATGCTTATGCCACATGTGTATAAGCACACTGTCACCACATACTGGGCAACAGAACACCTGATTTCAACTCCAGGTTTTAGTGACATTACAGTGGACCCCCGCATACCGATTTTAATCCGTGCAAGAGGGCTCATTGGTATGCGAAATAATCGGTATGCGAATGAATTTTCCCCATAAGAAATAATGGAAATCAAATTAATCCGTGCAAGACACCCAAAAGTATGAAAAAAAATTTTTACCACATGAAATGTTAATTTTAATACACACAAACTGAAAAAGGCATGCACAATTACATGACACTTACTTTTATTGAAGATCTGGTGATGATTGATGGGATGGGAGGAGGGGAGAGAGAGTGTTAGTGTTTAGAAGGGTAATCCCCTTCCATTAAGACTTGAGGTGTCGAGTCCTTTTCTGGGGTTACTTCCCTTCTTCTTTTAATGCCACTAGGACCAGCTTCAGAGTCACTGGACTTCTTTCGCACAACATATCTGTCCATAGTGGCCTGTACCTCTCGTTCCTTTATGACTTCCCTAAAGTGTTTCACAACATTGTCAGTGTACAGGTTGCCAACACGGCTTGCAATAGCTGTGTGAGGGTGATTTTCATCCATGAAGGTTTGCACTTCAAGCCACTTTGCACAGATTTCCTTAATCTTTGTAGTAGCAACTTCTTCAATTTCTCTCTCCCCTCCTCTGAACCAGTTTCCTCAGGTCTGGCCTCTTGTTGTTGAAGTTGATCTATCAGCTCATCAGTGGTTAGTTCTTCATTGTCCTCCTCCACCAACTCTTCCACATCCTCCCCACTAACCTCCAACCCCAAGGACTTTCCCAATGCCACAATGGATTCCTCAACTGGCATAATCCTCTCAGGGTTAGCCTCAAACCCTTCAAAATCCCTTTTGTCTACACATTCTGGCCACAGTTTCTTCCAAGCAGAGTTCAAGGTCTTCTTAGTCACTCCCTCCCAAGCCTTACCTATAAGGTTTACACAATTGAGGATATTAAAGTGCTCTCTCCAAAAATCTCTTAGAGTCAGTTGAGTTTCTGAGGTCACTACAAAGCACCTTTCAAACAGAGCTTTTGTGTACAGTTTTTTGAAGTTTGCAAAAAACCTGCTGGTCCATGGGCTGCAGGAGAGGAGTGGTATTAGGAGGCAAAAACTTCACCTTAATGAATTTCATGTCCCCATAAAGTCACTCTGCCACGTCTGTAGGATGACCAGGGGCATTGTCTAACACCAGGAGGCACTTAAGTTCTAATTTCTTTTCAGTTAGGTAATCTTTGACATTGGGGGCAAATGCATGGTGTAACCAGTCATAGAAAAAGTCCCTAGTGACCCATGCCTTACTGTTTGCCCTCCACAGCACACACAAATTCTCCTTGAGGACATTCTTTTGCCTGAACGGTCTGGGAGTTTCAGAGTGATACACTAATAAAGGCTTCACTTTGCAATCACCAGTAGCATTGGAACACATCAACAAAGTAAGCCTGTCTTTCATAGGCTTATGTCCTGGGAGTGCCTTTTCCTCCTGAGTAATATAGGTCCTGCTTGGCATTTTCTTCCAAAACAGGCCTGTTTCATCACAATTAAACACTTGTTCAGGTTTCAGTCCTTCACTGTCTATGTACTTCTTGAATTCCTGCACATATTTTTCAGCTGTTTTGTGGTCCGAACTGGCAGCCTCACCATGCCTTATCACACTATGTATGCCACTACGCTTCTTAAATCTCTCAAACCAACCTTTGCTGGCCTTAAATTCACTCACATCAGCACTAGTTGCAGGCATTTTTTTTAATTAAATCCTCATGCAACTTCCTAGCCTTTTCGATTATGATCGCTTGAGAGACGCTATCTCCTGCTAGCTGTTTTTCATTTATCCACACCAATAAGAGTCTCTCAACATCTTCCATCACTTGCGATCTTTGTTTCGAAAACACAGTTAAACCTTTGGCAAGAACAGCTTCCTTGATTGCCTTTCTGGTGCCCACAATAGTAGTGATGGTTGATTGGGGTTTCTTGTACAACCTGGCCAGGTCGGCGATATGCACTCCACTTTCATACTTATCAATGATCTCTTTCTTCATTTCTATTGGAATTCTCACCCTTATTGCTGTAGGATTGGCACTAGAAGCTTTCTTGGGGCCCATGGTCACTTATTTTCCAGATAAAGCACCGAAAACACTGTAATAATACGAAATATTCCGATTGTATGCTTGGATGTTACCGCGGAGGCTGGCTGGTAAACAATGGCACGGGCGGCACATGTGAGGCTGGCTGAGGGCGCACATTGGACGCGTCTCGGACGAACATCGGTGAGCGGGTTTTTAAGCGGTATGCGAGGCAAAATTTTTGCGATTAAAGCAAGCGGTATGCGGATTAATCGTTATGTGATGCCAACGGTATGCGGGGGTCCACTGTATAGGTGTCAATCGTTTCTTGATACTGTTACGTATGTTACACTTTTCAGACAAAACCAGGCCTGACAGAGCCGACAGGTTATATAAGATCTGAAATGTGTTTATGTACATGAAACAGAAGTGCTGCATGTATTTTTATCCCTTCAAGAAGCTTGTTATTGACGAGTCCTTGATTTTATTCAAAGGAAGACTCTCATTCAAGCAATATATACCAAGCAAGAGGAAACGCTTTTGTATAAAGTTATTTGTACTGTGTGATTGCAGAAGTGGTCTAGTTTTGGTTATCATTGTGTACACTGGCAGTAATACTTGAGAGATACCATGAAGTTATTGAGTATCTCTGGTGATGTCGTTATAACAATGATGGAACCATATCTTGGTAAGGGGCATATGTTCTTTACTGATAACTGGTACACAAGCCCCTTACTCAGTGATTTCTTGCAAGTGAACTTGACAGATGTGTGTGGCACAGTGCGTGGTAATCGTAAACATATGCCAAGGTTCAACACTGGCACTTGCAGAGGTGAGGTGCAAGCCTTTCCTGCCAATGACATCATGGCATTTCGGTGGCATGACAAACGTGATGTCACATTGTTGACATCAGTTCACCGAAACGAAATGGCACACAGTGGCAGGCACAACAGAGAGACCAATGAACCCATTCTAAAGCCTGCAGCTGTCATGGACTACAACCTCAATATGCGCTTAGTGGACAAATGTGACATGCAGATTGGGTTTGCTGATTGTGTACGCAAGAGTTGTAAGTGGTATGTAAAACTTTTTTTCCATCTTGTTGATATCTCCATGCTAAATGCTTGTAACATATACAAGTTGAGGACCAACAAAGCGCCAAAATATGGTGAATTTTGTTTGTCAGTAATCAGACAAATAATCGCAGAGTACCAAGGAGCAACACCTGCAATAGACCAGTGCCCACGAAATTACCAACGCATGCCATCTCGTTTCAGGCCTGGTGATCACTACCCCATACAACTGCTTCCTACTGCTGCCAAGAAAAATGCTCAGAAGAGGTGTTATGTATGTACACGTACCACAAAACGCCCACAAACACGCAGAGACACTCATTTTATGTGTGAGGAGTGTCAAGTACCACTCTGCATATACCCATGATTCAAAGAGTTCCACAAGCTGCAGCAGTTCTAGGAATGTGTTCAGTGACTGTACATATGTATATATATTATGGAACAATAGTAATAAACATTGTTTTGTATTGTTTGTTTGTGTAAACAAATTTTATACACAAACTAATAGTGATAAAGTTTGTTCAGTTATTGTGTTGTAAACAATGAGTGTATATTTGAGCAATGCACCTTATATTGGTCTCATAGGCCACATAAGTTACTTGGAAAAGAAAAATATTGGGAAATACAAGAAACTTTTGAATTAGAGTAAATAAAAGAATACTGGGTGGGCGGCAGTCGCCGCTGTTGCCGTACGCACCTCACTTTCTGCCAACTTTTCGGCTCTATATCTCAGTAAGTACTGATGGCAAAAAAAAATTTTTAGGCTTAAAACACTCAGTAAAATAATCCTAACATTTTCATAAGAATTTTTTTTTTTTTTTTGAATATTTTGCGACATAGAATGACAGTTTCAGAAAGGGGCCTGCGACAGTCAAAGGGTTAAGGGATGCAATAATTTTTCTTGCTAAAACCCACATGACATTAGTTACATTCATGTTGACTGGACAAAAATAAACTTGCAGTAGTTAGTTTCTTTCCAGATACAGTGGTACCTCGAATTTTGAGCAACTCCCAACTCAGACAGTTATGTAAGTGTATCTTTGTAAGTGCTTTTGTAAGTGTATTTTTGGGGTCTGAAACGGACTAATCTAATTTATATTATTCCATATGGGAACAAATTCATTCGGTAATGGCACTCGAACAGCATTTTGGAACGAATTATGGCTGAAATTCGGGGTACCACTGTATTGTAGATTCTAAGAATATCATATAATGTAGGGTGATGGTTAATATTGAGACATAACAGTTTACACTGTACAGTACAGTGTAGTATTTATATATTTTCTTTAATTTGTTATTAACAGGTAATATTGTAGTTAGTTGTGCATAGTTGGTTGTATATTATTAAAGTGGTCCAGTATTGTCATTGTTATGCAGAAATAACAGTGGTAGAAGTAATATATTTGTCATAACATTTGTATCATTTTATTTATTATTTTACAAACAAAATGCAGTTTATGAAAATATGCAGTTTATATTAAAAAAATATTTTGAGAGTACAGTACTTAAGTGTAGGAATAGACTTACTGTAATCTCCCAGTATTCTTGAGGGATGCATGCCTAGAAAAACTCGCACATGGTAAATTTGTGGATGCTGAATACTATATACTGTATTGATGCAAGAATAAGGAACAAACTTTTTGAACTCCCTGTGACCTATCTAACACAGTCAGAATAAAATAAATCATTGGTCACAAGAGACCATGAAGGAAACTATCAAATTAAACAGTAGAAATCAGAGGCAAATGCAATGTGTGTAGCTTTCATAGACCCATATTAAAGATTACTTTGATAGTGAAGTGAGGATACTGTACCTGGGTACAATCCATAGAGATGCAACTAGAAAAGCAGACTGTGAGGAAGAGTTGGTCTGCATTTGCACTGAGCTACTTAATACCACAAATAATGCATGTAATCTAAGTTTTGGCAGTAAAAATAAAATTTATTATTGTTTTATATAAATAACTAGATAAAAGTTCCCAGCAGGTTGAAGATCACCTATTTAAAATAGAATACAGGTTGGCCATCACTAATCCGGCATCATTGGGACCTGTAGTGTGCCGGATTAGTGAGTTTGCTGGATTACAGAGTGGTTAGGTTAGAATTCACTTACTTAACCTATCAGTAGAGACTCTTTCTGCTACATCTTCGTCATTTTCATCACTGCTATGGATTTACAACCATCTGCACAATTTCTGAGTCAGTATAATGATGAAATTTGAGTCAGTGTAACGATTTAAGTTAGTATTATGATGAAATTTGAAATTATGCTAGCCGAAATTAGTGCCGGATTACTGATGGAACCGGATAACTGATTGCTGGATTAGTGATGGCCGACCTGTACTGCCTTGCAAGTCTTTCAGACTTGCTCCCAAACATGCTGCTATTTGGAGATTTCAATTTAAGATGATTAAAATGGACGATTATAGCAAATGTTACAACAAAGGGAATTTACTGACCCCTAGCTGTCTTTAAGAGAGAACCTGATAAATTCCTCAAAGTAGTTCCCTATCAGCCAGATTGTAGTGCATATGGTGGACTGCATGCAACTAGTGCCAACAGCCTTTTTGATTGAGTCATCAACTGGGTAACTTCTGGGACTGCACCATGGGAACAGTGAATCCTGGAGTTGTCAGCATTTGAACTAAAATACATACAATAGTAGTCCAGATATCCATCATGGGTGTTGCCTGCCTCAATTCACAAATTTGGGTGCTTTGTAAACTTCAATTTTTTTAAATTAGACATTTGGCCCAAAGAAGTAGGGAAATAAACTATGTATCCTGCCTACATAAATATGCAAACATAATTCTAAATTTGTTTTTTCTGTGATGCTTCGTTCAGTTGATATTTTTCATTAATAGCAAGTGCATCAGAAATGGTACATGGAAGCACTGTACAGCATCCAGATGTTACAGAGAGAAGAGTTGCTAGATGAATTTTAGGTGAAGTGAACATCATTATCCCCTGATATACAAACTTAGTTCATGGGTCATGGGCAGTAGAATATGCAGTATAACAATGTTCATTGATTAGGAGACTTCAGAGATGCAAACTCGTGGATACTGAGGGATTACAGGCCTTAATTTTTTGTTCCTTTTCAACTGCTATGCTTATGATATTTTCATTTCAGGTTGTCTTCATAACAGAATATATGTCTTCAGGGTCACTCAAAAAATTTCTGAAGTTAACCAAAAAAAATGTAAAGAAGCTACCACTACAGTCTTGGAAACGCTGGTGCACACAGATCCTCTCAGCTCTCAGGTATGTTACTGTGACACACTACTCTCCTGGCTCAGGCTAGCAGCTAGATAGTCACCAGGCTTGACCATTGGTTACTGAAGGCCCCAGGTTATGTACACAGTCCTCAACCTAAACTAAAAGAGTAGAACTTATTGATTGGAGTGCGAGCTGAATTAGTGGATGTTGTTCATAGAAAAGATTGCTGCAAGATATTGTTTTGAATATGCTTGTATGTACATATGTATTCATTTTATATTGAACTGATGCCATTATTGTACAATATCTTTAAGTTCTCTCTTATTTGTTGTTGTTGAGAACGACAGTTAATACATTACGGCAGCTTTCCCTTAATACAAGTCCTCTGGCACATGCAGGACTCATTCCCTCGTATCATTAACCCAGTTTGAGTTTTCCTCCAAGTTTCTCCCTGGTAACAGAGGCTGTGTGGCCCCGGCAGTCTGGCAGGCCAGCAGCCCATGAGCTGGCGGGGCCACAGGAGGAGGAGGAGGAGTCCTGTGGCGTGCGAGGCCAGGAGTTTCCCTCACCCACCATGTCAGTCCTCACTCTGGTGTCTCACACGCTGTGTTGTTGGCCTCTCTTCAGGCCGGTCATTGCCTGATCACAGGGGTCAGGTGGTGTGTGCTGTTATTAACCATGAACTACTGCAGGGCACATTGTGTGAGCCTGACCATAGTTGGGACAATGAGTGGGTGATGTGGAGTGTCTCCCAGGCAAGGCTATGATGGATCTGCTGCAAAAGCCTACCTGGGAGGCCTATTACCATTCACTATTATATTTGTTACAGTTACTTGCATTCGTGCTCCCCCCCTATCATCCACGGCAACCTCACCACCGACACCATATTTATCCAGCACAACGGCCTCGTCAAGATTGGCTCAGGTAAAGTTATTTACCAAATACTTTTTGGTTGATGTAGTTTTAAGGTACTAGACAGTAAGGATTATTTTCTCAAGAAAATAGTGGCTTGAGATGGGTGCTACCCGAAGTTGAAACTTGAGAGTATATTACATAAAAGCTGTGATGTGACTTGGGACTTTGTGTTTGGGTTTTGCTTGTTCTGGCAGAATTGTCATGCATGTAATGTCATTGTCAAGGGTGTGACCCAGAGTCCATGAGTGTAGTTATGTCCCTCATTTGTCCGTCACTTGATTTATCCCATAACAGCATCTGCAGATTTGCAGTGCTGTTTAGTCATCAGCATTCTGCGTCACAGCATCGTTCACACAGGGACTAACCAGGGGAATGTGAGCGTGGCTGTGATTGAGTCTGGCTGATGGGGGGGCGGTAAGCTGGGGGTGGCCTCAGTGCATCCTGGTTGCTTGGAACAGGACACCCACATTGGTAAGTCTGGGCAAATGTTTCCCCTTAGACAACTAGGGTGTGTTCTGATACATCAACAGCTCACCGAACACTGAGGGTTGCGCTTCTCAAGTCACGGAAGGAAGGAAAAACTGACAAAGGTCCTATTTTGCAGTGGCACCGGATCAGATACACTCCCACGTCAAAACCTGCAGAGATGACATGAAGAACATGCACTTCATAGCCCCAGAATATGGAAGTAGGTAGTATTTAATTCATTGAAATTATTTTTAATACTGAGCTCTATTTAGTTTTTTAATTGCCACACATTATTAATATATGTGTGTGTGTTGTGTTGCATTGTGTGTGTTGTGTTTACTTGCTTGTGTGTTTGCCATTTTATGGTTGCAGGGATTGATTCTTAGCTCTTGACCCTGCCTCTCAACTTTCTTGCCATATTTATTCTCCCAGCCTCATGCACCCTATTTTACCTACTTTTGAAACTATGTATGGAGTCTACTTCTGTCACTTCTTTATCAAGGTCATTCTACTTCTAAACCTTCCTGAGACTGAAGAAATACAGTGGACCCCACCTTACGATATTAATCCGTTCCTGAGAGCTCATTGTAAGTCGAAATTATCGTAATCGAATTAATTTTCCCCATAAGAAATAATGGAAATCAAATTAATCCATGCAAGACACCCCAAAGTATGAAAAAAATTTTTTTTACCACATGAAATATTAATTTTAATACACACAAACTGAAGACATGCAAAGTTACTATTCTACTAAGAATAGAATACATGACACTTACCTTTATTGAAGATCTGATGATGATTGATGGGATGGGAGGAGGGGAGAGTGTGGAAGTTATTGTTTAGAAGGGCAATCCCCTTCCATTAGGACTTGAGGTAGCAAGTCCTATTCCGGGGTTACTTCCCTTCTTCTTTTAATGCCACTAGGACCAGCTTGAGAGTCACTGGACCTCTGTCGCACAACAAATCTGTCCATAGAGGTCTGTACCTCCCGTTCCTTTAAGATTTGCCAAAAATGGGCCACAACATTGTCATTGTAATAGTCACCAGCACGGCTTGCAATAGCTGTGTTATGGTGATTTTCATCCATAAAGGTTTGCAGTTCAACCCACTTTGCACACATTTCCTTAATCTTTGAAGTAGGCACAATGAATTCCACAACTGGCATAGGTTTCTCAAGGTTACCCCCAAACCCTTCAAAATCTTTCTTAATTTCCATACTAATTCTCACCCTTTTTACCACAGGGTTGGCACTAGAAGCTTTCTTGGGGCCCATGGTGACTTATTTTGCAGTTACTATCACAAAAAACACTGGGATAAGGTGAAATGTACCGAATGTATGCGTGGATGCGACCGCACTGGCTGGCTTGTGAACACTGATGCTGAGGCCACATGTGGGACGCATCCCGGACGAATTGCATGAGGAGTTTTTTAGCTTGAGGCGAGGCAAAATTTTTTGCGTTCAAATGTATCGTATGGCGGATTTAACGTAACGCGATGCCATTGTAAGGCGGGGGTCCACTGTACTACCTAACATCCCTGTGATTTGTCTGTGTCTTTAACTTCCAGCTCTGCCCCAGAGTACCTGTTTGTGGTCTCTCAAGCACCCTGTTCCTGTCTGCCTTCTCAGTTCCTCTGGGTATTTTGTATGTTATTAACATATCTCCCATGGTTCTTCTGTCCTCCAGGATTTATAGATTCAATTCCTTTAGCATTTTTTTTTTTTTTTTTTTTTTGTAGCTCATACCCTTTAGCTCTGGAACTAGTCTCATTGCATACTTCTACAGTTTCTCCAGTTTCTTAACATGCTTCTTTAGTTGTGGGTTCCATACTGGTGCTGCCAACTCCAAGATGAGCCTAGCATACAATGCTTGTCATTAATGTATGCCCCCTTCCCCCACAAACCACAAATACAAAAATGTCATCCATTAGGCTTTAGGACATCTGTCAACTGTCTAGGAATTGATTAACGCAAAGATTAGTTGCAAAATTACAAGAATCGATTTCTGCTACTGTTACGTATGCTTCACTTCTCAGACAAAACAAGGCCTGACAGAAATGACAGGTTACATAAGATTAGGAATGTGTTTATGTATCCGAAACAAAAGTTCTCTATGTATTTTTATCCCTTGAGGAAGCTTGTTATTGATGAATCTTTGATTTTGTTCAAAGGTAGACTGTTGTTCAAGGAGTATATATGAAGCAAGAGGAAATGCTTTGGTATAAAGTTGTTTGTACTTTGTGATTGCCACAGTGGTCTTGTGTTGGATATTATTGTGTACACTGGAAGTAATACATTGCAAGATACCAGAAAGTTATTGGGTATCTCTGGTGATGTTGTTAGAACAATAATGAAACCATATCTTGGTTAGGAGCATACATTATATACTGATAACTGGTACACAAGTCCCTTAGTGATTTTTTGCAAGTGAACATGACAGATGTGTGCGGTACAGTATGTGCAAATTGTAAGCATATGCCTAGGTTTGATGCAGGCACTCATACAGGTGAGGTGCAGGTGTTTGCTGCCATTGACGTCGTGGCATTTCGGTGGCATGACAAACGAGATGCCACACTGTTGACATCAGTTCACTGAAATGAAATGACAGTGGCAGGCAGAATAGAGAGACCAATGAACCCATTCTAAAACCTGCAGCTGTGATGAACTACACTCTCAATATGCATTCAGTGGACAAATGTGACATGCAACTTGGGTTTGCTGATAGTGTTCGCAAGAGTTATAAGTGGTACATGAAACTCTTTTTCCATATTATGAGCATTTCCATGCTTAGTGCTTATAATATGCATAAGAGGGGGACCAGAAACAAACCACCATATGGTGAATTTTGTTTATCATTAGACAGATAATATTCAAGTACCAAGTAACAACACCTGCAATAGAAAACTGCCTACGAACTTATCACCAAATACCCACTCGTTTGAGACCTGGTGATCACTACCTAATATTCCTGCCTCCTACTAAGAAGAAATTTGCTCAGAAGAGGGGTTTTGTCTGTGCACATACTACAAAACACCCACAAAAACACAGACACTTGTTTTATGTGTGAGGAGTGTAAAACACCACTGTGCATGGCACCATGTTTTAAAGAGTTTCACAAGCTGCAGCACTTATAGGAATGTGTCCAGTGACTATATATATATATATATTTTTTTTTTTTTTTCAACAAGTCGGTCGTCTCCCACCGAGGCAGGGTGACCCAAAAAAGAAAGAAAATCCCCAAAAAGAAAATACTTTCATCATCATTCAACACTTTCACCACACTCACACATTATCACTGCTTTTGCAGAGGTGCTCAGAATACAACAGTTTAGAAGCATATACGTATAAAGATACACAACATATCCCTCCAAACTGCCAATATCCCAAACCCCTCCTTTAAAGTGCAGGCATTGTACTTCCCATTTCCAGGACTCAAGTCCGACTATATGAAAATAACCGGTTTTCCCTGAATCCCTTCACTAAAATTACCCTGCTCACACTCCAACAGATCGTCAGGTCCCAAGTAAACATTCGTCTCCATTCACTCCTATCTAACACGCTCATGCCGCTTGCTGGAAGTCCAAGCTCCTCGCCCACAAAACCTCCTTTAACCCCCTCTTTCCAACCCTTTCGAGAAAGACCCCCTACCCCTCCCTTTTCCCTTTCCCCTATAGATTTTTTATGCTTTCCATGTCAAATTTTACTTTGATCCATTCTCTCTAAATGACCAAACCACCTCAACAACCCCTCTTCTGCCCTCTGACTAATGCTTTTATTAAACTCCAACCTTTTCCAATTTCCACACTCCGAATTTTCTGCATAATATTTTCACCACACATTGCCCTTAAACAGGACATCTCCACTGCCTCCACCCCTCTCCTCGCTGCTGCATTTACCACCCAAGCTTCACATCCATATAAGAGTGTTGGTTTAATATATATATATATATATATATATATATATATATATATATATATTTTATATATATATATATATATATATAATATATATATAAATATATATATATATTTATATATATATATATATTATATATATATATATATATATATATATATATATATATATATATATATATATAATATATATTATATATAATATATATATATATATATATATATATATATATATATAGCAATAGTAATAAACAACATTTTTATTGTTGGTTTGTGTAAACAAGTTTTGTAAACAATATAATGATAATGTTTGTGCAGTTGTGTTGCATACAATGAGTGGATATATATACATTATGCATTATATTGGTCTCAGAGGCCACGAAAGTTAATTGAAAAAATAAAATATTAAAAAATAAAAGAAAAGGAATAAAAGTAAAATAATACAGTGGAACCTCGGCTTATGAAAGCCTCACAATGCGAACTTTTCAGGATGCGTACTTACCCCTCAAGGGAGGTTCCTTAAATAAATAAATAAATAAATAAGTTATTTATTTCTTTGCAAAGGTTACAATGTGTGTTTACATATCATAATACGATTGGAGCAAAGAAAGCCACTATCATGCCGAGGCATTTCAGGCATACTTAAACTAATACTTAAAGACTACTTAAGTCTAGACAGGTGAAAAGTAGTGGTTACCAATGTTTTGCTGCTGGTGGCGCCAACTACTGGCAGCCTTTTGAAGTTTCTCCTTAGTGTTATTATTATTATTATTATTGTTATTGTTATTATTATTATTATTATTATTATTATTATTATTGTTATTGTTATTATTATTATTATTATTATTATTATTATTATTGTTATTATTGTTATTATTATTATTATTATTATTATTAATATTATTAGTACTACATATATGGTGAGGGGCTCTTGATCTAGGGAATTGTATCTGTGTTCCAGTTCCCTAAATTAAACCTGAATACCTTCCATCCCCTCCCCCCCACAAGAGCTTTCCCATTACAATAATCATAATAATAATAATAATAGATGGCTTCGTCAGGCCGTCACTAGATGGCAGTGAATACCACAACAATGCGGGAGCGGTTATGGCTGCCTCTACTTGTCACACAATGACATATTTTATTCATTCTAGAGTATATATCAGGTTTCTATGTTATTTATATTGTTTATTATGTCATATTAGATCAGTTGTGATAAACAAATAAGCTGTAGAGTTAATATTAGCAATACAGTGGTACCTTGGGATACGAAATTAATTTGTTCCACAAGGCTGTTCAAGTGCCGATACCAAACAAATTTGTTCCCATAAGGAATAATGTAAATTAAATTAATCCGTTTCAGACCCTCAAAAATACACTTGCAAAAGCCCTTACATAAATACACTTGTATGATTGTTTGAGTTTTGAGCTGTTCGTATCCCGAGGTACCACTGTATATTGAAGTGTATTTTTCCTACCTCTGAGAGCAGGAATTCCACCGGAACAGATTAATGGCTTTTCAATTAATTTAAATGAGGAAAATTCACTCAGCATACGAACAAATTAGGATATGAACAAGGTCACGGAACAGATTAAGTTCGTAAGCCGAGGTTCCACTGTACTGAATGAGTGACAGTTGTCGATGTTGCTGTATGCGGTTCACTTTGTCAGATTCACGCCTCTGTATCTTGGTAAGTACTGATCGCAAGCAGATGATAGAGTGGGAGAGGCACTGTCAAGAAATTTTGGGGATGAGATAAAGAAGTTGATAAAGCCTGGGGAACGAATGGATTTGTCAGTTAAAAATAGAGTAGGGGAGTTAATAGATGGGGAGCTGGAGGTATTGGGTAGATGGGGAGAATATTTTGAGGAACTTATAAATGTTGATGAAGGGAGGCAGTAATTTCATGCACTGGCCAGGGAGGTATAACATCTTTTAGGAGTGAAGAAGAGCAGGATGTGAGTGTGGCAGAGGTGCATGAGGCATTATGTAGAATGAAAGGGGGTAAAGCAGCTGGAACTGATGGGATCATGACAGAAATGTTAAAAGCAGGGGGGTATATAGTGTTGGGGCAGTTGGTATTTTTGTTTAATGTGTGAAAGAGGGGAAGGTACCTAGGGATTGGCAGAGAGCATGTATAGTTCCTCTATATAAAGTGAAGGGGGACAAAAGAGATTGTAAAAATTATAGGGGAATAAGTTTACTGAGCATACCAGGGAAGTGTATGGTAGTGTTATTATTGAAAGAATTAGAGGTAAGACAGAGAGTAGGATTGCAGATGGGCAAGAAGGCTTTAGAATGGGTAGGGGATGTGTAGATCAAGAGTTTATATTGAAGTATATGTGATATGTTGTGTATCTTTATATGTGTATGCTTCTAGACTGTTGTATTCTGAGCACCTCTGCAAAAACAGTGATAATGTGCGAGTGTGGTGAAAGTGTTGAATGATGATGAAAGTATTTTCTTTTTGGGGATTTTCTTTCTTTTTTGGGTCACCCTGCCTCGGTGGGAGACGGCTGACTTGTTGAAAAAAAAAAAAAAAAAAAAATGTGTGAACAGTATTTAGATAAAGGTAGGAAGTTTTCATTGCATTTATGGATTTAGAAAAGGCATGTGATAGTGGATAGGGAAGCAATGTGGCAGATGTTGCAAGTATATGGAACAGGTAGTAAGTTACTAAATGCTGTAAAGAGTATTTATGACAATAGGCTCAGGTTAGGGTGTGTAGATGAGAGGGAGATTATTTCCCAGTAAAAGTAGGTCTTAGACAGGTATGTGTAATGTCACCATGGTTATTTAATATATTTATAGATGGGGTTGTAAAAGAAGTAAATGCTAGGGTGTTGGGGAGAGGGATGGGATTAAATTATGGGGAAAGAAATACAAAATGGGAGTTAACACAGTTACTTTTTGCTGATGATACAGTGCTTATGGGAGATTCTAAAGAAAGGTTGCAAAGGTTAGTGGATGAGTTTGGGAGTGTGTGTAAAGGTAGAAAGTTGAAAGTGAACATAGAAAAGAGTAAGGTGATGAGGGTATCAAATGATTTAGATTAAGAAAAATTGGATATCACATTGGATAGAGGGAATATGGAAGAAGAGAATGTTTTTAGATATTTGGGAGTTGACGTGTCAGCGGATGGGTTTATGAAGGATGAGGTTAACAATAGAATTGGGATTAAGGAAAAAAGGTGAGTGGTGCTCTGAGATATATTGGAGCAAAATGTTGTCTGGGAGGCAAAGAAGAATGTATAAAAAGTATAATGGAAACCAAAACTCTTAGTGGGTGTGAAGCTTGGGTTGTAAATGCTGCAGCGAGGAGGCGGTTGGAGGCAATGGAGATGTCCTGTCTAAGGCAATGTGTTGTGTAATATTAATGCGAAAATCGAGGTGGGGAAATTAGAAGGTGTGGTTTAATAAAGTATTAGTCGGGAGGGCTGAAGAGGGTTGTTGAAGCAGTTTGGTCATTTAGAAGAAGGATCAAAGTAGAATGGGACATGGAGAGCATATAAATTTTGAAGGGGAAGGAAGGGGTAGGGGTTGTCCTTTGAAAAGGTGGAGGGAGGGGGTAAAAGGGAGTTTTGGGGGGGGGGGGGGGGGGGGGGTGAGGGGCTTGGAACTTTCCAGCAAGCTTTTTGGTGAGCGTGTTGATAGGAGTGAATGAAGAAGGTTTTTTTGGGACCTGACGATCTGTTGAAGTGTGAGCTGGTAATATTTAGTGAAGGATTCAGGAAACTGGTTAATTTTTTATATAGCCAGACTGATTTACATAGAAATGGGAATACAGTGCCTGCATTTTTAAAGTAAGATTGGGATTTTGGGCCAATTTCGGGGGATATGTTATATATCTTTCAAAACAGTGGACCCTATAATCGTAAGGCTCGAAAGTCGTAATTTTCGAAAATCGTAACGTTATTTTTGTCAAAATATTGACTCGCGAATCGTCGTTCGTCTGGGACGTGTACACACAGCCCCGAGCCGCCTCATACTCCATTCCCAGCCAGTATGCCATTGTTTATCAGTGAGTGAGGATGATCCCACCAGTTAATATGATACATTTCATAATTTTCCATTCGTTTTAGTGCTTGCAACTGCTAAATAAGTCACCATGGCTCCAAAGAAAGCTTCTAGTTCCAGTCCTTTCGTAAAGAATGTGAGAAACACATATACAGTGGACCCCCGCATAACGATTTTAATCCGTGCAAGAGGGGTAATTGTTATGCGAAATAATCGGTATGCGAATGAATTTTCCCCATAAGAAATAATGGAAATCAAATTAATCCATGCAAGACACCCAAAAGTATGAAAAAAAAAATTTTACCACATGAAATATACATTTTCCCACACACAAAGAGAAGGATACATGCACAATAGTAGAGTAGTAAAATGCACAGTATATTTTGTGCATGTACTAGTCTACTAAATGAAGAATAAATGACACTTACCTTTATTAAAGGGATGCAGCAATGACTATAGACACTGTGTCCTGGGATGCCTTTTCCCTCCTGAGTACTGTAGGTCCTGTTTGGCATTTTTTTCCAGAACAGCCTTATCACACTGGGGTATGCCACTACGATTCTTAAATCTCTCAAACCAACCTTTTCTGGCTTTAAATTCACCAATATGGCACTAGTTCCAGGCATTTTTCCCTGTTCACCTGGGTGTTAGTCGACTGTGTGGGTTGCATCCTGGGAGACAAGATTAAGGACCCCAATGGAAATAAGTTAGACATCCTTTGATGACACTGACTTTTTTTGGGTTTTCCTGGGTGGGGAAATCCCCTGGGGTTTTAATTGTTTCTTGTATTCTCAATAAGCCACACCAACACGGTGCTACAGCAGCACAGCAGCTGACGGGGGACAGCAGCAACAGACGATGCTACAGCAGCAGCAGACGATGCTACCACAGCAAACGATCTACAGCAGCAGCAGACGATGCTACAGCAGCAGCAGCAGCTGACGGTGGTAAAAGCACAACAGACGATGCTACAGCAGCAGCAGACAGCTACAGCAGCAACAGACGATGTTACAAGCAGCAGCAGACGATGCTACAGCAGCAGCAGCAGCTGACGGTGGTACACACAACAGACGATGCTACAGCAGCAACAGACATGTTACAGCAGCAGCAGACGATGCTAAAAGCAGCAGCAGACGATGCTAAAAGCAGCACAGCAGCTGAAAGGGGGTACAGCAGCAACAGACGATGCTACAGCAGCAGCAGACGATGCTACAGCAGCAACAGACGATGTTACAGCAGCAGCAGACGATGCTACAGCAGCAGCAGCAGCTGACGGGGTACAGCAGCAACAGACGATGCAAAAGCAGCAACAGACGATGTTTTCAGCAGCAGCAGACGATGCTACAGCAGCAGCAAGCAGCAGCTGACAGTGCAGCAGCAGCAGCAGCTGACAGTGCAGCAGCAGCAGCAGCAGCTGTACCACCAATAGTAGCGATGGTTGATTGGGGTTTATTATACAACCTGGCCAGCTCGGAGACACGCACTCCACTTTCATACTTATCAATGATCTTTTTCTTCATCTCTATTGTAATTCTCACCCTTATTGCTGTAGGGTTGGCACTAGAAGCTTTCTTGGGGCCCATGGTCACTTATTTTCCAGAAAAAGCACCGAAAACACTGTAATAATACGAAATATTCCGATTGTATGCTTGGATGTTACCGCGGAGGCTGGCTGGTAAACAATGCCACCGGCGGAACATGTGAGCGTGGCTCAGGCCGCACATTGGACGCGTCTCGGACGAAAATCGGTGAGCGGGTTTTTAAGCGGTATGTGAGGCAAAATTTTTGTGATTAAAGCAAGCGGTATGCGGATTAATCGCTATGTGATGCCATCGTTATGCGGGGGTCCACTGTAATTTAAGAAAAAGTTTGTATAAAAATACAAAGGTGGTGGTGGTAGAGTGGTAGCAGTTGTGATAGTGGTAGAGGGTGGTAGCAGTTTTGATAGTGGTAGAGGGTGGTAGCAGTTGTGATAGTGGTAGAGGGTGGTAGCAGTTGTGATAGTGGTAGAGAGTGGTAGAGGGTGGTATTGATGGTGGTAGAGGGTGGTAGCAGTTGTGATAGTGGTAGAGGGTGGTAGTGACGGTGGTAGAGGGTGGTAGTGATGGTGGTAGAGGGTGGTAGTGGTTGTGATTGTGGTAGAGGGTGCCTTCTTCAGTAATTCAACAATTCTACCAACTCCTCTAAAGTTGTAGGAGTTATATAGGGCTACTGAAAACACCGCCACCTCAGCTGCTGCTTCACCACCATTATTGACGGCTTACTCTCAGTGGCCCTTATACACCCAACAACAATACAACACAACACCTCTCGTGACATACATAATGACTTATTTTATTCATTCTAGAGTATATTCCATGTTTCTATGTTATTAATATTGTTTATTATGTCATATAAGTTGAACTGTGATAGATAAATAAGCCATAGAGTTGACATTAGTGTCATATTCTCCAACAATAAACTCGCCTTCCCTCTCTCTGCCCCGTCTGCCATACACCAACAAAAGTCTTCAATAAAAGGTAAGTGTGATGTTAAACGTTCATTTATACATTTTATTAGTGCTTTACATTTATTTGGCATTCTTTTCTGCATGTAAATCTATCTTTAAGGTAAAAAAAAAATTGCTGTTGATACTTCTGGGTGTCTGGAACTAATTAACCCTTTCAGGGTCCTCAGGCCCTCTCAGAGACTTGTTCTCAGGGTCCCCCAAATTTCAAAAAAAAAAAAAAAATTATTTTTTCTTATGAAAAGATAGAGAATCTTTTCCCGATCATAATGACACCAAAAGTATGAAATTTGATGGAAAACTTACGGAATTATGCTCTTGCGAAGTTAGCGGTCTCGATGATGTTTACACATCGGCGATTTTGCCCACTTTTAATCCTATTTTCGGCCAATTCCAATGTACTAGTCGACAAAAATCATAACTATTTCGCTAGAACTCCATTTTTTCTATCGAATGAGTACAAGAAACCACCAATTTACCGATTTCAGCTATCTAATGCAGGGGTCAGAATTTAGCAATTTTGCCAATTTCACACAAATTTCAGAAGATGCCAATTTCCAAATAGGGTCCAGAATAAACAAGAAAGACATTCCTGGCACTAAAATAACATTTCCTCTGTTCATTAGTCACTTCCCCAGACCCCTCTTACATTTCTTTTGCTTTCCACTTTGAATTTTTATTCTCACAAAAAAATAAGATTTACTGTTATGCAGACTACTGCATTAATGTAGAAATAGTATAAATAATATCGGCGCACTTGTGAAAGAATATTAGACTCACCAGTTGACGTGTATTGGACGCTTAGCATGATTTGTTTACTTTTGAACTTTGGTAAAAATCAAACATTTCTGCTCCTTTGAGCTCAATTTCAAGGTACTTTTCATTGTAAAACCAGTCAAAATCATCTCAATTTCTGTAATATGTCTTCCATTCTATACAATGAGACCAGGAAAATTAGAATACAACAATAAATACCATACGAAAATATAGTGCAAAGTTGCTGTTTTAATCCAAAAACACCGTCAGTTTTTTTTTCTCATTACACAATGTGTGCTGCAGGATTTTTTTTTATACTGCACACACTGACCACATAGACCCATTCTTTCATATGTAGGCCTACTAGCTTTCTCTCACTAGATTTGAAGGCGCTTGAATTTATGCGTACTAGTATGTCATGGACACTGGCACGTAAGCCGTACTAGTACGGCCGAAACCCTGAAAGGGTTAATTGGACTTACATTCTTTCTTATGGGGAAAATGGATTTGCAAATCGTCAATTTCGATAACAGTCACACTCTCTGGAACGGATTAATTACGAAAAACGAGGGTCCACGGTATATTATTCTAAACTGTTGTATCTGGGCACCTCTGCAAAAACAGTGATTATGTATGAGTGAGGTGAAAGTGTTGAATGATGATGAAAGTATTTTTTTTTTGAGGATTTTCTTTCTTTTTGGGTCACCCTGCCTTGGTGGGAGACAGCTGACTTGTTGAAAAAAAAAAAATACAGGGGAAGGGGTTACTAGCCCCTTGCTCATATCTACAAGTACTGACACAAAAACAAATAAAAGGTGGTAAGGGCTGACCAACATCAAACAGAAAAGAAGTAATGAAACGTAAAAGAACTTGACACATAAGCTATGTTAGTAAACACTGGCATCTCCATGTGTACTGAAAGAAGGAGCACAGCCAGTGTATTTTGACATTACAGAAAGGATGTCAGCAAGTTGCTTCAGATACACCAGCTGCCAGAAAACTAAAACTAAAAAAAAAAAAAAAAAAAAAAAAGACAGGAACTGAACTATAAGGTAATATCTATAACTTGCATATTTTCAAATGTTTTGAGGAAGAGTGCAGGGTAAGGTATGCTAGAGCTTCTAGAAAGGAGTAAATTTACCAAGAGAAAATCTGTAACTGTAGTTTGCCTATAAATTTTTCTTTTTTTTTGGGGGGTGGCTTGCCCTTTACAGAAAAAGAATAGGCTTTCTAGTTGATGACCTGATCAGTTAGGTTTTTGATGGTGGCTGCATGCTATCCAAAATAGGTACTTTAGCCTAACTGATTACAAACTAACTTGAGGAACATCAAGTCTCCTCATGAAGACAGTTAGGGGGTCTTATGCATGAAGGAAGGGTGTTGAAGAGTCTGGGTTCCTTTACACTGATGGTTGTCTTGGTGTATTCATTGCATCCCTGTTTTTCATAGGGGTATTTTATGTAGTCTACCAAGCCTCTTACTTTTGTAGGCAGCAATTTTGGTGTGCATATTTTGGACCAATCGCTCCAAAATTTTCCAGGTGTGAATCATGATATATCTTTTTCACTTTTGTTCTAAGGACCAAACTGTGGTTGATATACTTTCTTTCAACACACTGGCTGTATCCCACCGAGGCAGGGTGGCCCAAAAGGAAAAACGAAAGTTTCTCCCTTTACATTTAGTAATATATACAGGAGAAGAGGTTACTAGCCCCTTGCTTCCGACATTTTAGTCGCCTCTTACAACACGCATGGCTTACGGAGGAAGAATTCTGTTCCACTTCCCCATGGAGATAAGAGGAAATAAACAAGAATAAGAACTGGAAAGAAAATAGAAGAAGAGGTGTGTATATATATACTTGTACATGTATGTGTAGTGTGACCTAAGTGTAAGTAGAAGTAGCAAGATGTACCTGAAATCTTGCATGTGTATGAGACAGAATAAAAAGACACCAGCAATCCTACCATCATGTAAAACAATTACAGGCTTCCATTTTACACTCAGTTGACAGGACGGTAGTACCTCCCTGGGCGGTTGCTGTCTACCAACCTACTACCTAGATTGATATACATGAACATGTAATTTTTGTGTCTTTACATTTTTTTGTTTCCTGCAATATTTGGTTTCAGCTCACCTGTTTGGATTGCCAGGCATCTCCTCACACCTGGGAATTTTATTTTGGCCATGCTGGTTTAAGCAGTGCATCATGGGTAACACTGCCTTGATGGCACGTGCACACAGGTTGAGTTTGTTTTAAGGTGACACTAGTACCAGCAGAGAGGATGCAGAACTGGTAGGATGCCTTCTTTCTTTCACATTTACAACAATTTGATGATACAGTAAAACCTGTCACTAACAGACTAATTAGGAGGAAAGTGTACAATAATGCTGAATGTTCACAACTCCCGAATTATGAAATTAATGCGTCACGATCATCCAGTTGTCTTCTGAAGTAGTGGACTTGGTCTACTGATGCAGCAGACAACCGAACACTAAGAATACCAGCATTATAACCTGTAGTGCTACAATACAGTACTGTATAGTAATTTTATAGTACTCTACATAATTTACAGTAATTTTACTTACTTTTCATGGTGAAGAGATGAGGTGCACATTGCTGTGACTGATAGTGGTGACTCAGAATATATTTGAGTCAGAGAAGCTGTAAAGCTCTACTGATAAAAATAATATAGAATGCTGAGACGATGTAGAGGGCTGAGAAGATGTAAATGGTTCAGAAATTGTTGAAAGAGAGACAGGTTAAGAGCATAGGCTGTAAGTTTGTCCTTGCTTCTACAGATATCAGACACTGTTTCTTAACACCATATTTCTCACATTCCTGTGCTAGACTCTGCCTTTTTTATTAATTCACTGAGAACCACACATTTTCTCTTGGCACCACCACTTGCTTTAGAAGCCATTGTTAATTGCACTTTCCTTAATATGTTAATAATGTCACACACAATGTTCTAAATCCAGGAAAAATTAAAGCCTGAATGACAAGTGCATGAGTGGTTGCTTTGGCAAGTACTAAACAAATGTTGCATCCTAGATGTGACTGCTGTGGCCCATGCTGGACAAACATTGGAGTTAGTGGGCTCGGATCAATACTTGATATGACAACTGGACACTGTTACTATGGACAAAATGCAGAATTTTGGACTTTTGTCCATTTTGTCTGAGAACATTTGTATGGTCAGTTTTTTTTTTATCTGAAATTCCAAAATTCATTCATGAGAGGTTTTACTATACATTGGAATTCAGCCAGTAACATAGGACAATAAGTTACACTGTTTGACTAGTTTGAGTTTTCATGAGTTAACCTATTTTAGCTGTGTCCATCATAATAGTACAGACCTGATGTAGTAGTATGCACAATTTCTATTGCCTTCAAATCTGTCACTTGCCAGTATTATTGACATTGGTATAGCTCTTTGGGTCTTCTACAATCTCTTCATGCCTCTGAAAAAATCTAAGGTCAGGCAGGTCCACACAAAGTATCATGGTTAACTACACAGGCGAAGATTGTGTCTGACATATTAGTACACCTTTTTTTTCTCTCTCTCTCTCTCTCTCTCTCTATCTCTCTCTCTCTCTCTCTCTCTCTCTCTCTCTCCTCTCTCTCTCTCTCTCTCTCTCCTCTCTCTCTCTCTCTCTCTCTCTCTCTCTCTCTCTCCTCTCTCTCTCTCTCTCTCTCTCTCTCTCTCTCCTCTCTCTCTCCCTCCCTCCCCCCCCCCTTCTCCCCCCCCTTCTCCCCCCCCCCCCCCCCCCAACAAGTCGGCCATCTCCCACCGAGGCATGGTGACCCAAAAAAAGAAAGAAAATCCCCAAAAAGAAAATACTTTCACCATCATTCACACTTTCACCACACTCACACATTATCACTGTTTTTGCAGAGGTGCTCAGAATACAACAGTTTAGAAGCACACACATATGAAGATACACAATCTATCCCTCCAAACTGCCAATACCCAAAACCCTTCTTAAAGTGCAGACATTGTACTTCCCATTTCCGGACTCAAGTCCGACTATATGAAAATAACCGGTTTCCCTGAATCCCTTCACTAAATATTACCCTGCTCACACTCCAACAGATCGTCAGTCCCAAGTACCATTCGTCTCCATTCACTCCTATCTAACCACGCTCATGCATGCTTGCGAAGTCCAAGCCCCTTGCCCACAAAGCCTCCTTTACCCCCTCTCTCCAACCTTTCGAGGACGACCCCTACCCCCCTTCCTTCCCTATAGATTTATATGCTTTCCATGTCATTCTACTTTGATCCATTCTCTCTAAATGACCAAAACCACCTCAACAAACCCCTCTTCTGCTCTCTGACTGATACTTTTATTAACTCCACACCTTTTCCTAATTTCCACACTCCGAATTTTCTGCATAATATTTACACCACACATTGCCCTTAGACAGGACATCTCCACTGCCTCCAACCGTCTCCTCGCTGCTGCATTTACCGCCCAAGCCTCACACCCATATAAGAGTGTTGGTACTACTATACTTTCATACATTCCCTTCTTTGCCTCCATAGATAACGTTTTTTGACTCCCCATATACCTCAACGCACCACTCGCCTTTTTTCCCTCATCAATTCTATGATTAACCTCATCCTTCATAAATCTATCCGCCGACACATCAACTCCCAAGTATCTGAAAACATTCACTTCTTCCATACTCCTCCTCCCCAATTTGATATCCAATTTTTCTAAATCATTTGATACCCTCATCACCTTACTCTTTTCTATGTTCACTTTCAACTTTCTACCTTTACACACATTCCCAAACTCATCCACTAACCTTTGCCATTTTTCTTTAGAATCTCCCATAAGCACAGTATCATCAGCAAAAAGTAAGTAAAGTAGGACGGTAGTACCTCCCTGGGTGGTTGCTGTCTACCAACCTACTACCTAGGACTCAGTAAACTTATTCCTCTATAATTTTTACAGTAGGTAGTAGGTTGGTAGACAGCAACCGCCCAGGGAGGTACTACCGTCCTGCCAAGTGAGTGTAAAAGGAAAGCCTGTAATTGTTTTACATGATGGTAGGATTGCTGGTGTCCTTTTTTCTGTCTCATGAGCATGCAAAATTTCAGGTACGTCTTGCTACTTCTACTTACACTCAGGTCACACTACACATACATGTACAAGCGTATATATACATATCCCTCTGGGTTTTCTTCTATTTTCTTTCTAGTTCTTGTTCTTGTTTATTTCCTCTTATCTCCATGGGGAAGTGGAACAGAATTCTTCTTCCGTAGGCCATGCGTGTTGTAAGAGGCGACTAAAATGCCGGGAGCAAGGGGCTAGTAACCCCTTCTCCTGTATATATTACTAAATTTGAAAGGAGAAACTTTGTTTTTTTCTTTTGGGCTACCCCGCCTCGGTGGGATACGGCCGATGTGTTGAAAGAAAGAAAGAATTTTTACAGTCTCTTTTGTCCCCTTTCCCTTTATATAAAGGGACTATACATGCTCTCTGCCAATCCCTAGGTACCTTCCCCTCTTTCATACATTTATTAAACAAAAGTACCAACCACTCCAACACTATATCCTCCCCTGCTTTTAACATTTCTGTCATGATCCCATCAGTTCCAGCTGCTTTCCCCCCCCTTTCATTCACGTAACCCCCTCAGTACCTCCCCACATTTAAATTTTGCTCTTCTTCACCCCCAAAAAGAGGGTTTAAAACCTCCCGGGGCCAGTGCATGAAATTCCCGCCTCCCTTTCTTCCTCAACTTTTTAAAAGTTCCCCCAAAAATTCTCACCATCTCCCTTTAATACCCCCCTCCCCCCATTACAAACCCCCTTTACTCTGTTTTTAACTGCCCAAAACCACTTTCCCAAAGTTTTCTTAACTTTTTTAAAATCACCCCAAAAAATTTTTTCTTTTTTTCATTAAAATTTCTTAAACAGTGCCTCTCCCCCCTTTCACGCTTTTCCTTTTGCACTCTCTCACCATTAAAAATAAAAAAATTTAAAAACAAGAAATCAGTAGTTGTTGTTCCACCCCCAAAGCTATCCTTCCAGCAAAACATTGTTTTGAAAGGGCAAAAAAGTCTTATTTTTCTTTTTGATGGGCTAAACAGGGGGAAAACTCAATTTTTCAAAAATAAACCCCCGTACATTTTCCCTGTTTTTACTCAGTAAATATACTTTCCAACTTACCATTGTTTTTCCACCGAGGTGGGTGGCCCAAAAAGGGATAAAGAAAAGTCTCTCTTTTTAAATTTAGTAAAAATATACAAAAAGGGGTTTTTTACCCACTTGCCCCAAAGGCCTTTTTGGCCTCTTCCCACACACAGGGCTTAGGAGGAAAAATTTTGTTCCACTTCCCCTGGGGGGATCGGTTTTAAACTTTTCCCCTGTATTTTTTACAGTCTCTTTTGTCCACTTTCCCTTTAAATAAAGTATACTTGCTTTCTGCCAATCCCTAGGTACCTTCCTCTTTTTCTTAATTTATTTAAAAACACCCCGCACTATGTACCCCCCTTCTTTTAACATTTTTGTCATGATCCTGTCAGTTCTAGCTGCTTTACCCCCTTTCATTTACATAATGCCTCAGGGACCTACACACTCGCATCTGGTTCTTCTTCACTACTAAAAAGGTTATACCTCCTGGTCAGTGCATTTAAATTACCCCCCCTCTTCATCAACATTCATAAATTCCTCAAAAAATTCCTGCCATCTACCCAATACCCCAAAAATCCCCTACTCTATTTTAACTGACAAATTCATTCATTCCCCAGGCTTGCTTTTTTAAAACCCGCTTATTTCACTCCAAAAATCTTTCTATTCTCGCCCAAAAATTTTTTTGGAAAGTGTTTTAACCCCGCTCTATTTATTTGCTCTCCTTTTTTCACTCTCCCCACTCTCTTTGCCTTTCTTTTTTTCTCTCCATTATCACCCTTTATTCCCCTTCTGGTTTTTAAAAACCCCTTTTAGTTTACCTTTTTCTTTTTATTTCCCCCTTTTCCTCCTCCTTCAATGAATCACCCCCTCTTTCTTCCCCGCGCCACCCTCCATTGCTAAAATTTTTTGCCCCCCATTCTAAAAAACTGTATTTTTAAAAAATTTTCCCACCCCTCTTCAAACCCCCCCAATCCTTTTCTCACACTTAGCCCACCTTTTGCCAATAGTTTTTTATATCTCACTTCTTCCCCTCAGTTTATAAACTTCCCCCTCTCTCTTACTTGTGTTGCCCTTTTCCTTTTGGCCCCCTCTATCTTCCCTTTCTCTAACTGTAGCTACAACTAAATAATGTTCCGATACATCTCCCAAATTCATACATCAACCTTTGCAATTCTCTCTAGAATCTCCCAAAAGTACAGTGTCATCAGTGAAAAGTAACTGTGACAACTCCCATTTTGTATTAGATTCTGCATATTTTAATCCCACACCTCTCCCAAACTTCCTACCTTTGAAAAGTTTCGAGAGAGTTTATCTACTCTCTGAGCCTGGCCATGGGCCAGGCTCCTAGTATTCACTTCTTTTACAGCCCTATCTATAAGTACATGTTAAACAGCCATGGTGACATCTAAGGCCTGCTTTTACCGAAAAATAATTGCCTTCCATGCCCTGAGCCTCTCTATCTTCATAACAGCTTTTTGCAGCATTCCATTTACCCTATCTACCCTATCAATATGCCTTTTCTAAATCCATAAAAGGAATGAAAACTTGCCTTTAAATATTGTTCACTTAGTATATGCTTTAATGTAAACACTTGGTTTACACATCCCCTACCCTTTATAAAGCCTCCTTGTTCACCCATGACCCTTCTCTCCATCTTACCCTTAATAACTCTACCATACACTTTATACTGTATACTTAACAGGCTTATTCCCCTATAATTTTTACTCTTTCTTGTCCCCCCTTTCCTTTAACCCTTTGACTGTTTCAGGCCCCTCTCTGAAACTGTCATTCTATGTCGCAAAATATTCGAAAAAAAAAAAAAATTCTTATGAAAATGTTAGGAATATTTTTAGTAGTGTTTTAAGCCTAAAAAAAATTTTTGCCATCAGTACTTACCGAGATATAGAGCCGCAAAGTTTGCAGAAAGTGACGTGCGTACGGCAACAGCAGCGACCGCCGCCCACCCGGTATTCTTTTATTTACTCTAATTCAAAGGTTTCTTGCATTTTTCAATATTTTTCTGTTCCAGGTAACTTATGTGGCCTGTGAGACCAATGTAAGGTGCATTCTTCAAATATACACTCATTGTTTACAACACAATAACAGAGCAAACTTTATCACTATTAGTTTGTGTATACACTTTGTTTACACAAACAAACAATACAAAACAATGTTTATTACTATTGTTCCATAATATATATACATATGTACAGTCACTAAACATGTTCCTAGAAACTGCTGCAGCTTGTGGAACTCTTTGAAACATGGTTATATGCAGAGGGGCACTTCACACTCCTCACACATAAAACGAGTGTCTCTGCGTGTTTGTGCGGCGTTTTGTGGTATGCATACATACATAACACCTTTCTGAGCATTTTTCTTGGCAGTAGTAGGAGGCAGTTGTTTATGGGGTAGTGATCATCCTGGCCTCAAACGAGATGACGGTCTGTGGGCGCTGGTCTATTGCAGGAGTTGCTCCTTGGTACTTTGCAATTATTTGTCTGATTACTGACAGGCAAAATTCACCATATTTTGGTGTTTTGTTGGTCTTCAACTTGTATATGTTATAAGCATTTAGCATAGAGATATCAACAAGATGGAAAAAAAGTTTTATTTTACCACTTATAACTCTTGCGTACACAGTCTGCAAACCCAATCTGCATGTCACATTTGTCCACTAAGCGCATATTGAGGTTGTAGTCCATGACAGCTGCAGGCTTTAGAATGGGTTCATTGGTCTCTCTGTTGTCCCTGCCAATGGGTACCATTTCATTTCTGTGAACTGATGTCAACAATGTGACATCACGTTTGTCATGCCACCGAAATGCCATGATGTCATTGGCAGCAAAGGCTTGCACCTCACCTCTGCGAGTGCCAGCATTAAACCCTTGGCATATGTTTCCGATTACCAGCACTGTGCCACACACGTCTGTCAAGTTCACTCGCAAGAAATCACTGAGTAAGGGGCTTGTGTACCAGTTATCAGTAAATAACATATGCCCCTTACCAAGTTATGGTTCCATCATTGTTCGAACCACATCACCAGAGATACCCAATAACTTCATGGTATCTCTCAAAGTATTACTGCCAGTGTACACAATGATATCCAAAACTAGACCACTTCTGCAATCACACAGTACAAATAGCTTTATACCAAAGCGTTTCCTCTTGCTTGGTATATATTGCTTAAATGAGAGTCTTCCTTTGAATAAAATCAAGGACTCATCAATAACAAGCTTCCTGAAGGGATAAAAAATACATGCAGCACTTTTGTTTCAGGTACATAAACACATTTCTGATTTTTATATAACCTGTCGCTTCTGTCAGGCCTGGTTTTGTCTGAAAAGTGTAACATACGTAACAGTATCAGGAAACGATTGACACCTATAATGTCACTAAAACCTGGAATTGAAATCAGGCATTCTGTTGCCCAGTATGTGGTGACAGTGTGCTTATACACATGTGGCATAAGCATTATTGTGGCAAAAAAACAGGTACATCTCTGCCACAGTTGTCTCCTTCCACTTGTGTAGCCATGATTTTGGTGAGAGAATTGTATTTGCCATGGTGTAATCACAGTATGTGTTTGTTTCCCTGACAATGATGTCCATCAGGGGTTCATCGAAGAATAACTCAAAGCAGTCCAGTTCACTGGCATTGTTTCCAAGTGGACAAGATGGCTTTATTCCACTTTGTGTTTCATCAAAATCATGGGGACTGGGAACAAACTCGTCACCGTCCTGCCAATCCCAGATGCGGTCTGCTGGTGGGGTCTGGATATTGTACCATGGTTGTGCAGGTTGTGGTTGTGCAGGTTGTGGTGGTGCAGGTTGTGGGAGTGTGGGGTAGGGTGAGGCTGGTTGTTGTGCTGCGTCAGCAGCGTGGCCCGCTGATGGTGCCACATGGGCCTTGCCACCCTCACTATCACCACCACTGCCTCCTCCCTCACTGTCACCATTCATACCCATCGTTACAATATCGTCATCTTCACTATCAGGTCGTGGTGTAGGGCCACGGGATGTGCTCCCAGAGTTTCTCCTTCCCCTTGGAACAACATATGAAACACTACCAGACCGCATGCTACGTCGTACATACTGCCGCTTCACTGGGGAATATTCACTCTCACTGTCACTAGAACTGCTTTCAATGACTTGAAATCATATCACTATCACTGCTATCATCTGGGTGTTGTACACAACCAAATAGTTTCCTCTTTCGTCCTGGTAAAGCGAACGTGAACATGAACAAGCGGCACAGCACAGAGGTGGAAGGTTGTGGGTCATCTGGGTTTTCATCACTAATTACGTTATCCTGGGGCACTTTTTCCGGTAACACTCGCTTCAAAAAACCTGGAATTCACTGTCACTGACATTTTCATCGCTGTTAGAGCTATCACTTGGGAACAAAAGACCTCCAATCCGCCGAGGAGTGAGGAACTTCTTACCGAGAGGCATGGCGAAAATGGACTAACAACATGGCGTTCCCACAATGCACCGCTGGGTCCCAGATTTTTTTCACAGGGTGCACACCGACCACTGAGACCCATTCTCTCTCGTGTAGGCCTACCAGGCCTTTGGCGCTTGATTTGAAGCCGCTAGAATTTGTGCATATAAATACGTCAGAAACATTGGCTCGTAAGACGTAATTTTGCGTCGGAAACAGTCACAGGGTTAAAGACACTCTTCACACTCTCTGCCAATCCCTAGGCACCTTCTCCTTCATACAGTTACTGAACAAAAGTACCAACCACTCCAAAACTATATCCCACTTGCTTTTTACATTTCTGACATGATCTGATCAATCCTAGCTGCTTAACCCCATTTCATTTTACCCACCGCCTTACGCATCTCCACCGCTCTCTCATTTGTCTCTTTCTCACTCCTAAAGGATATTATACCTCCCTGGCCCCAGTGCAAGAAATCAATGCCTCCCTTCATCAACATCAAGCAGCTCCTCAAAATATTCCCGCCATCCTCTCAATACCTCATACTCCCCACCTAATAACTCCACTCCTCTGTTTTTAACTGGCAAATTCATTTGTTCCCTAGACTTTCTCAACCTATTAATCTCATTCCAAAACTTTTTTCTTAATCTCAGCAAATTTATTGACAGAACCTCATGCACTTTCTCATTTACTTTCCTTTTACACTCCCTTACCACTTTCCTAACTTCTCTTTAACTCTCCATATAATCTACCCTCCTTATATCACATAAATAATTAACCTAGGATAACCAAATGTGGTCAAAGAAAGCGACTTACTGTATTTCCATATTTTGAGGAGTATTGCACCTTGAAACAATTGTAATATCATAAGTATTCCCTGTACATAGTGTTAGAAGACCCAAAGCAGTAAATTTGTATTAACACATTGGCTGTCTTTGACTGAGGCAAGATGACCCGAAAAAGAACCATCATTCACACTATCACTGTCTTGCCACAGGTGTGCAGATACAACAATTCAGATGTCCCTCCAAACAGAAAATATCCCAACTCCCTCCTTTAGAGTACAGGCACTTTACTTCTCACCTCCAGGACTCTAGTCCAGCAGTAAATAATTGTATAAAAAACAATTATTTCACTGATTTATCCTGTATATTCTGTGTGCAGCAATGTTGGGCTAGTGTTAAACATTGCAAGTACAGGTCCTCCATCACAAATCCGGCATCATTGGGACCTGTAGTGTGCCAGATTACTGAGTTTGCCAAATTACAGAGTTGTTATGTTAGAATACACTTAATAAAATTAACCAACTTGACTTGCACAGTTCGTTGAACATCGGCAAAAATCGAACATTTCCGTTATTTTGAGCTCAATTTCAAGGTACTTTTTGTCATGAAAGCAATCAAAATCATGTCAATTTCTGTAATATATCTTCCATTCTATCAAATGAGTCCAAAAAATGAGAATACAACCATAAAACCATACGAAAATATACTGCAAAGAGGCTGCTAATGGCTGAGAAGTTAACTCCCTTATTTGTCATCCGTCTTTTTTATTTTTGTTGTATGTTAAGAAGCATCTTTCCATCATACATTGCCCAAGTTTCAATGAGATAGCCCAACAAACAACCGAGAGAAAAAAAACATTTACCAAAAATCATACATGGCAAGCCCAAGCCAGGTACTGGAAATAAGTCACTTTGTCTGACTTTTCTGGGTTATCCTAGGTTCTCTATACATACACTGCTATGTATGATAATCTGTGTAACTGTATTTGTGTATACCTGAATAAACTTATTTACAGTGGTCCCTCAATAATCGTCCATAATCCGTTCCTGGAAGTGGGACTATTATCGAAATAGACGATTTTCGAATTAATTTTCCCCATAAGAAATAATGTAAATACAATTAATCCGTTCCTGACACCCAGAAGTATTCAAAAAAGAAAATTTTTTACGTGAAATATAGATGTAGTACATAAACAATACAATGGCACATGATGAATGAAACATTAACAGAATAACACTCACCTTTATTGGCGATTCTTCTTAGTGTATGGAAGACTGGAGAAGGAGAGAAATTGGATTATTTACTGTTTGGAAGGGGAATCCCCTTCCATCAACACCTCAGGTACCAATTGCTTTTCTGGGGTTACTTCTCTTCTCTGTTTCTTACTGCCACTAGGACCAGCTTGAGAGTCACTGGAGTCCTGTCTCGCAAAAATACTGTCCAGAGAGTTCTCTTTCTGGCGTCTCTTCAAAACTTCCCTAAAATGGGCCAAGACTCTGTCACTGTACAAGTTGCCGGTATGGCTTGCAACATTCTTTTCAGGGTGATGTTTCTCTATAAATCTTTCCATCCTACCCCACATTTCAAAAATTTCCTTAATTTCTGAAGAAGGCACCTTCTTCCATCTCTCTTCCTCCTCCTCTGCAGCAAGATTCTGAGCTGCGATCTGTTGCTCTTCCTGCTGAAGCTCTTGCAGCTCCTCAGTGGTTAGCTCTTTGTTGTGGTCCTCCACCAACTCTTCCACATCCTCCAAACTCACATCCAACCCCATGGAACTCCCCAGTGCGACAATAGAGTTCACAACTTACATAGGCTCATCAGGGGCTGCCTCAAACCCTTCAAAATCCCTCTTGTGGACACAATCTGGCCACAATTTTCTCCAAGCAGAGTTCAAAGCCCTGGTAGTCGCTTCCTCCCAAGCCTTACCTATAAGGCTTATGCAATGGAGACTACTGAAGTGTTCTTTCCAAAAATCTCTTAGGGTCAAGTGAGTGTCTGAGGTCACATTAAAGCACCTTTCAAACATTGCTTTGGTGTAGAGTTTTTTAAAGTTTGAAATGACTTGCTGGTCCATGGGCTGGAGGAGAGGAGTGGTATTTGGGGGCAAGAACTACTGTGATGAACCCAAACTCCTTCAGAATTAGGTCATCCAAGTTTGGAGGATGAGCAGGTGCATTGTCCATTACTAGGAGGCACTTGAGATCCAATTTCTTTTCCAGGAGGTAATTCTTCACACTAGGGCCAAACACTTCATTGAACCACTCAACAAAAATGTCCCTTGTGACCCATGCCTTATTATTAGATCTCCAAAACACACACAATTTACTCTTCATAACATTGTTTTTCTTGAACACACTGGGATTTTCAGAATGGTACACTAGTAACGGCTTCACTTTGAAATCCCCACTAGCATTAGCACAGAACATGAGCGTCAGCCTGTCTTTCATAGGCTTGTGTCCTGGCAGTGCCTTTTCTTCCTGAGTAATGTAGGTCCTCTTTGGCATTTTCTTCTAAAAGAGGCCTGTTTCATCACAATTGAACACTTGTTCAGGTTTCAGCCATTCAGCCTCTATGTACTCCTTGAATTCCTGCACATATTTTTCAGCCCCTTTGTTGTCAGAACTGGCAGCCTTATCACACTGTGTATGCCAGTACGCTTCTTAAATCTCTCAAACCAGCCTTTGCTGGCCTTAAATTCACTCACATCACCACTAGTTGCAGGCAATTTCTTTACCAAATCGTCATGCAACTGCCTAGCCTTTTCACAAATAAGCGACGTCATAAGACTATCTCCTGCTAATTGTTTCTCGTTTATCCACACCAATAATAACTTCTCAACATCTTCGAGTACTGGTGATCTTATTTTTGTCAGCATATTTACCCCCTTTGCAAATAGCGTCCTTGATTTCCTTTTTCTTGGCTATGATGGAAGATATGGTTGTATGGGATTTGTTATACATCCTGGCCAGTTCGCCCACACGTATGCCACTTTCATATTGTTCAATGATGTTTTTCTTAAATTCCATCGTATTTCTCACCTTCTTTACCAAAGGCTTGGCACTAGAAGCTTTCTTTGGAGCCATGGTAGCTTATTTAGCACTTGCAAGCACTAAAATGAATGAAATATTATGAAATATTTCATAGGAGCAAGTGAGGGGACCATCGCTCACTGGTAAACAATGGCACACTGGCTGGGAAGGCAGGCCCAGGCGGCTCAGAGCATGAGTACGCATCCCGGACGAAGGACGATTAGCGAGTTAACGGACCATTTGCGAGCCAATGTTTAGACGAAATAACGGGACTATTTCCGAAATGGATGTCTTTCAGGCTGGACGATTATTCAGGGACCACTGTACTTCTAGTGTGTCAACTGGGTACAAGAAACTGCCCATTCACTTACTTCAACTACTCAAGAAAGTGGTCAGAAATTGGCAGTTTGGCCGATTTCACACAAATTTCAACAGATGCCAGTTTCAAAATAGGGTCCATAATAAACCATGCAGACATTCCTGGCACTAAAATAACATTTTCTCTGTTCATTAGTCATGGCTACATGCCCCTCTTATATTACTCTTGCTTTTCATTTGGAATTTTTATTCACAAAAAAATAGAAGATTTACTGTTCTGCAGACTGCTGCGTTATTGTAATAATTGTATAAATAATGTCAAGCCACTCTTGACTCCGTACTGGAATTTAGACTGGCAGGTGGACAGGTATTGGACGGTGACGTCATTTGTTTACTCTTGAGCTTCGTTAAAGAATAGAACATTTTTGCTACTGTGAGTGCAATTTCAAGGTACTTTTCATCATGAAAGCAATCAAAATCATATCTATTTCTGTAATATATCTTTCATTCTATCAAATGAGACCGATAAAATGATAATATAACCATAACCATACAAAAACATACCGCTAAGCGGCCGCTAATGGCTCAGAAGTGAACTCCGCTATTTATGGTCTGATTTCTTTCATTTTTGGTGTATGTGAAGAAGTATCTTTCCATCATTCATTGCCCAAGTTTGAATAAGATAACCCAACAAACAACTGAGAAAATATAATAATAATAATAATAATAATCTTTCTTTCAACACACCGGCCGTATCCCACCAAGGCAGGGTGGCCCAAAAAGAAAAACGAAAGTTTCTCTTTTAAATTTAGTAATTTATACGGGAGAAAGGGTTACTAGCCCCTTGCTCCCGGCATTTTAGTCGCCTCTTACAACACGCATGGCTTGCGGAGGAAGAATTCTGTTCCACTTCCCCATGGAGATAAGAGGAAATAAACAAGAACAAGAACTAGAAAGAAAATAGAAGAATACCCAGAGGGGTGTGTGTATATATGCTTGAACATGTATGTGTAGTGTGACCTAAGTGCAAGTAGAAGTAGCAAAACATACCTGAAATCTTGCATGTTTATGAGACAGACAAAAGACACCAGCAATCCTACCATCATGTAAAACAATTACAGGTTTTTGTTGTACACTCACTTGGCAGGACGGTAGTACCTCCCTGGGCGGTTGCTGTTTACCAACCTACTACCTAGGAATAATAATAATAATAATAACAGCTAGGCCTGTACAAGGTATACAGGCCTAGCTGACATCAGTGACATACTACTGTATAGAAAGCCACTTGTTATGCAGAGTATTTCAAGAAAATTAGGTCAGTGTCCCAGGATAACACCCACACTATTCGGCTAACACCCAGGTACCCATTTACTGATGGGTGAATATAGACAACAGGTGTAAAGAAACACGCCTAATGTTTCTACCCTGGCTGGGAAAAGAATATTTACCAAAAATCATATATGGCTAACCCAAGCCAGGCACAAAAAATAAGCCACGTTGACTTTTTTTGGGTTATCCTAGGTTCTCTACACATATGCTGCTATGTGTGATAATCTATAGAGAGAAAATAACTTTTTTGTTTCAGGTTTATGGTGCAGTATGAGTGTATATCACAGTTAGCCATGTGCTACACTCTGTTTTCTCTAATATAAGCCCCAGGACAGGGATAGGAGAATGGTATTTGTATACCATATCTTCTTCGTACCTCCATCGAACTGCTCGGTATTATGCCAAATATTATTTATTCTGGAGTATTTAACATGTTTTATGTTATTTATATTGTTTATTATGTCATATTAGATCAATTGTGATAGGCAAATAAGCTGTAGTGTTGATATTAGCGTAATAATAAAGCATATTCTCCTGCTTCATGAGACTGAGTTCATGGCAACCAACAGTGGCTTCAAAGCCACCTTATCTTTAATGGATAATGTACTGTGTCGGTGCTTTACATAATGAGAAGCATTTCTTTTATTCATTGGAACCATGGCTAGGGCTAAAAGTAAGCAGGTTAAAACAATAAATGGAGAAAAAGAAATTGTAATGACTTATGCAGCAAGTAGCGCCACCAAACAGTACCAGCAGGTTCGTGTGGCGACCCTGGAAATTTGAAATCATGCTAGCCAAAATTAGTGCCGAATAACTGAAGGAACTGAATAACTGATTGCCGGATTTGTGATGGCGGACCTGTACGTGTTAAAAAAGCCAAAACGGCAATCATAATTTGGCATCGGTAAATTGTAAAACCTAAATATTGCTGGTGCATTAAAGCTTCTGTTGCTGACGAGCGATCATTTTTTTTTTTTATCAATTTCAATACACCATAAAATTCTAATTTTTTATTGGATTCAACTCATTTTAGTCTTATTCTGTTCATAAAAATGCTCTTTCTTTCATACTGTAAGGAAATTTTTTTTTTTCTTTCAAAATCCTGCCCCACACACACAGGAATTCTTTTACCTGATATGCCACAGTTAATAAATTAATCTCCATGTGTTATGCCCACAAAATTTAAATATAAATTTACTTAAGAAAGAAAGAATTCTGTTTCAAAACTATCCTCTTTCCCTAGCCCATGGATTCACTATTTAATGGGTTAAGTTTATTTTATACTCCTTTAGATTTTTTTATTATTTCCTCAATCTTTCCATAGTGAAATAACTGAAGTTTGTTTTCTATGGTCCACTGGACAACCTAATTTATGTTAGCTTTGGAGATTTGATGTGTTCTCAATGGATGCCACTCTCAAATTCCAGTTTTGACTGCAAAGGGCTGGGCCGTGAGGGCATTGACCCCTGGAACACACTACAGGTGTATCTCTCTAGGTATACATGTCTGATAGAAAAAGAATTGGGGCAAGTGCTGTTCATTGATGAACAAAACTACTCACTGTGGCAGCATCTTATTTTTACTTTCACTATTGCTGTTTGGGTTTTATTTGTTAGAAAGTTGAAAATCCACCTTCCAACTTTCCCATTTATTCATTTTGAATACATTTAATATGTTGGTACACTATGATCACATTTGTCAAAGGTTTTTTTCAAAGTTTGCATGTGTTAAATCTACATTTTGGTTGTCTAGTGCATCCAAGGTTATGTTGTAATGGTTCAGTAGTAACTTGAGGCATGAGCAGCTATTTCTAAACCCATGTTGCCCTGGGTTGTGCACTTGTTGTGAATCCATGTGTTTAGCAGTTTTGCTTCTTAAGACTGAAATATTTTGATAATGTGGGGGCATCACTGCTGTCATTACCACCTTTACCATCATCACTACCATCATCACTACCATCCTCTACCATCATCACTACCATCCTCTACCACCATCACTACCATCCTCCACCGATGAGAAACAAAGCCAGACCGACTTAGAATGTGTGAGATGCTTTGTGTGGGTGCAGGCAGACAAGTCGGTACAGTGGACCACTGTCAACTCGATGAAAACCGAGGTGATGAATGAAAACTGGGACAAAATTTTGATGAAAAAAGTCATCGAAAACCGAATTCGATGAAAACCAGGGCAAATGAAAACTGAGGTTTCACTGAACATTTATTTATTTATTTATTTATTTATTTAGTAATTTAAGCATACATACAGAGGTACAAAAAATACAGGTAAGAGCAGCATGCCAAAGCCACTTATATGCATAGCATTACGGGCTGGCTTAAAATTAACTTAAGATTAACTAAGCAATGATGAAATCAGTGATAAAATATTGTTGTAAACAGATAACTATAAAGCACAAATGAGTATTACAAAGACAGGTCATATGATTGCTTGCATTGCTGTACATTCAGTCGAATGGAGTATTCTGTTAGGTAGTGTATTTAAAAAAATAACAAAGTTAGATTGGGTCCTAGGTTTAACATTTGTGTGATATAATTGTGAGTAACATATAGGATATACAATTTATAAGGTTGTTATTCAGTATTTATTTGGTTTTGAGTGAGTAAGTGATCTTTGAGAAGAGACTTGAATTTATAAACAGGTAGTGTTTCTTTTATATTTACAGGTAATGAATTCCAGATTTTAGGGCCTTTTATGTGCATTGAGTTTTTGCATAGCGTGAGATGGACACGAGGAACATCAAAGAGTGAACTGTGCCTTGTGTTATGGTCATGTGTTCTGTTGAGGTTGGCAAGGAGATGTTTGAGGGGAGGGTTAATATCAGAGTTAAGTGTTCTATGTATGTAATAGGTGCAGTAATAAGTATGGATGTTTTGTATGGTGAGTAGGTTGAGTGTTTTGAATATTGGTGGAGTGTGCTGCCTGTAGTGAGAATTTGTTATCATTCTAACTGCAGCCTTTTGTTGGGTAATTAGTGGTCTGAGATGGTTAATTGTTGTTGAGCCCCATGCACAAATTCCATAGGTGAGATAGGGGTAAATAAGAGAGTGATAAAGGGCCAGGAGGGCTGACTGTGGAACATAGTACCGTATCTTCGATAGTATGCCTACAGTCTTGGAAATTTTATTAGAAATTTGTTGTATATGTGTATGAAATTTGAGTCTATTATCAAGATGGATTCCTAAGAATTTTCCCTCTGTTAGCTTTGTGATAGGTGATCTGTTTATCGTTATGTTAAGAGGTACATCTGTAGCTCTGTTACCAAATTGAATGAAGTAGGTTTTGTCAATGTTTAGTGTAAGTTTGTTAGTCCTCATCCAGGTAGATATTTTCTGTAATTCGGTGTTTACAGTATTGGCTAGCGTGACTGGGCTTGGGTGAGAGAAGACGTATGTAGTGTCATCTGCAAAAAGTGTGGGTTTGAGTAATTGCGAAGCATTTGGTAGGTCATTTATGTATAGGAGAAAGAGAAGAGGGCCAAGGACACTTCCCTGTGGGACACCAACTGTAATTGGTTGAGCGGAAGAGCTTGCCCCATTTGCATACACATATTGGCTTCTGTTGCTGAGGTATGACTTGAGGTAGTTGAGGGAGTGCCCTCTAATTCCATAGTGTGACAATTTTACGTGGAGCAAGTCATGGTCAACTGTATCAAAAGCTTTACGTAAGTCAATGAAGATCCCCAGTGGGACTTCTTTTTTCTCTATTGCAGTGTAAATATGTTCTAGCATGTGTATAATAGCATCATTAGTATTTTTATTAGGCCTGAATCCAAATTGGCAGGAGTTGAGAATGTTTTGGGAGATGAGGTAGGAGTAGATTCGTTTATGAATTAATTTTTTGAAGATTTTTGAGAGAGGGTGTAAATTGGATATTGGCCTATAGTTATTCAACTCTGTTTGGTCTCCTCCTTTATGGATCGGGTTGACCCTTGCTATTTTGAGAGCTGTAGGGAAGGTGGAGGATTCAATGGATTTGTTAAAGAGTGTTGCAATGATTGGTGATAGTACTTGTGACACTTTTTTGTATATAAAGGGTGGTAAGGTATTTAAATCTCCTGCCTTGTTTTTTAGTGTGTTGATAATTAGGGAGACTTCGTATGGGTTAGTCGGAGCTAGGAACAGTGTGTTCAGGTAGTTGCCAGTGAGGTAGTCATTTGGTGGGGTATCTGAGCTTGGGATTTTATTGGCAAGCTTTTGTCCTATAGTGGAGAAGAAATCATTGAGTCTGTTTGCTGTTTCTGTTGGTGGGAGTTGGGGTTCATCTGATTTTGCTAATTTTATTTCACTATTTCGTGATATCTTTTTTATTCCCAGAATTTCTGATAGGGTCTTCCAGGTCTTTTTTATATCACCTCGTAAGTTGGATAATCTGTTCTCATAATACAGTTTTTTTGCCCTTCTTATCAGGCTGGTTAGGATTGACAAGTAACGTTTTGTTTGGTCTCTGGTTATGTGACCCATTCTGTACTGTTTTTCATATCGGTGTTTTGTATTTATGGATTTGAGAATGCTGGGTGTTAGCCAGGGACTGTTCAGTCTCTTAGCTGTCATCTGTTTAGTTTTTTTAGGGCAGTGCTTGTTATAGAGGTATTGGGTCTTTTTTAGAAAATTATTAAAACATTCGTCAATATCTGTATAGATTTCTAGCTCAGTGTGCCAGTCAATGTTTGTTACTGCTGTTGTGAAGTTATTAATGGCTGCCTCATTGTGAAGTCTGAAGGTGACTTTAGTAGTGTCTTGGGGTATTTTACCAAGAGTTGTTATGAGGAAAGTAGGGTAGTGGTCTGTGGTATTATCTGTAATTATGCCTGATTTTAAAGGGGATATGGTGTTGGTCCAGATGTGGTCAAGTAGGGAAACACTAGTCTCCGTAACTCTTGTAGGTTTTGTTACTGTTGGTAGCAACATGCAGTTACTCATTGTGTTTGTGAATTCAGTAACGTGTGGGTCCTGGTCTTGCAGGAGATTTATATTGAAGTCACCTGAGAGTAGTAAGTGATCTTTGTTCATGCGTGCATCAGTTATCATACTTCCTAGGTTTTGACTAAATTGGCTAATGTTTGATTGTGGAACTCTGTAGATGTTTATCACTGAGAGAGGTTTTTGTAGGTATTTGGATTTGAATTTAGCTATTATATATTCCCCATGTTCATCCCTTGTGCAAGTATTAGTGATACATTCTAGTTGGTCTGAGTAGTATATAGCTGTGCCACCCCGTTGTTGGTCTGGCCTACAGTTGTGTATGGCTGTGTAACCAGGAATGGCATAGACATCTGTAGTATCAGGCTTTAGCCAGGTTTCAGTTAGTGTAATGATGGACATATTGGCATGCAAGGAATTTAGTAATGCTAGGAGGTCATCGTAATGCTTGCTTAAAGATCTGATATTGTAGTTAAAGATAGTTATGTTGTTGTTGGCTCTGAGAAGTGCCTTTGATTGTTTCTGCTGTGTAGTAATTACAGTAACTGTTTGAATCATTTAAGTCATTAAATAAGAGGTTGGTATCAGGATCAATGCTTGTAATCATAAGATTTGTAGTGAATCTATAGTTAGAATTAAGTATAAAACAAAGTAAATATTCTAAAGCTAAAAAAATAGCACCTGAATTATTTAACAAATGTAAAAATAATGAGCTAAGGTAGTTTTTTAAAGCTAAAATAAAGGAGACAATATAAAAGGGACTAAAATAATTTGTGGTGAACAAATGAAGTGATGATCAAATAATGGAGCTTGGGAATATGATAGTAGGTAGTACTTTAAAGGTAATTCTTTAAAGTTAGAATTATAATATAAAATTATAATATAAAAGGGACTAATATAAGTTGTGGTGAACAATAAAGTGGTAATCAAATAATTGCACTAAGGTCTAATATAATGACTTTTGTGGAGTCTATGTTTTGAGCTAGAATGAGCTATAGTACAACTAGATTTAATCTAATAATATAACAATACAAATTAAAAATAACACCAGTCTCTCACTAGTAATTGCAATATGGTCTAATATAATGAATTTGGTATTGACTATAGTACAACTGAGTTTAATCTAATAATATAAAAAAGGCACAAGACTCTCAATTGTAATTGCACTAAGGTGTTATATAAGTTGTTTACAAGAATTAGAGTATAACTAGATTTAAATTGACAAGATAAAATATACAAGTTAAGGTAGCAAAAGAATAAAAAAAGTAGAAAAAAAAATATATGAGGTAGTTGGTACTAGTTAGCAAAAGATAGTTACTTACCTTAAAATATTTGTAGTCTTAATGTAGGGCGAGAGGCAAGTAGTATTTATTTGTAGGAAGTCAGGTGTAGGTAGCCCTGGCTCCCCATCCCAAACGTAATACACGATGTTTAAAGCGGCCCAGAGCGATATTATTACCATTGACATAACCTTGTTCACTGAGTTTAATCATTTATAAGAACTACCTTTAGATGCCAATATAAACAAAGGGAGAAGTCATGCTGAGAATTGTAAACAAAGCAGAATGCGTTAAGGGGAGTGACTAGGCCAAACACACATTCGTTTTCTCTAGTGCTGGACCAAAGAAAACCTAAGTATTTTCCTCCTCCCGTCTACCACATCTCATATTTAAGTGAAATTTATTGTACTGTGGGTGTATGTATTGTGTTTATATGCTTTGTAACATATTTCTTATATAGTTTTGAAAAGAATGTCATAGATGAATTAATGAAAATGTCCATATTAACATAAGACATTTGACGTGCGCAAGAGTGTTTATTATTATTATTACAGTGGAACCTTGGTTTTCGTCATTAATTCGTTTGAGAAAGTCTGACAAAAACCAAATTTGATGAAAACTGAAGCAATATTTCTCATAAATAATGTAAATCCAATTAATCCATTCCAGACATCCAAAAGTATTAACAAAAAATACATTTTATAGAGAATAACTATAGTTTTACATACAGAAAACAGTGAGAAATAAATATAAAGGACTAATGAAATGGATAAATGAACATTTAATGTCAATTTTACCTTTATTGAAGACTCTTGTTGGTGTATGGAAGACTCGAGGAGGGGAGAGGGAGGAGGGTAATCCCCCTCCATAAGGACTTCAGGTATTAAGTCCCTATCCAGGGTTACTTCCCTTCTTTGTCTTTCACTGGCACTGGACCCCTGTCTCACAAAAAATCTGTCCAGAGAGGTCTGTTTCTGGCATCTTTTTAAGATTTTCCTAAAATGGGACAAGGCATTGTCATTGAACATGTTGCAGACACGGCTTGCAACAGCTTTGTTAGGGTGATATTTCTCCACAAATCTTTGCAACTCACTCCACTTTGCACAAATGTCCTTAATCACTGAAGAAGGCACATTCTCCTCTCTCTTTTCTTCCTCTGAAGCAATTTCCTCAGCTGCGATGTGTTGCTGTTCCAGTTGAAGATGTTGCAGTTCTTCAGTGGTTAGTTCTTCCCTGTGGTTGTCCACCAACTCTTCCACATCCTGGCCACTCACATCCAACCCCATGGACTTCCCCAAAGCCCCATGGTGGCTTATTTAGCAGTCGCACTCAATAAACATGCACAAAAAACAATGGATTATTACAAAATGTTTTGGATGAACGTGCAGGGTAATGCTCAATTGACGAGAAACAAATCCAGATTGACTCAGAAACCATGGGGTGCTTTGTGTGGGTGCGGGTAGGCGGACATGTACAGTACAGTGGGCCGATGAAAACTGAAGTGATGAACGAAAACTAGGTCAAAATTTTGACGAAAAAAGTCGTCAAAAACTGAATTCGACGAAAACCAGGGCAAACGAAAACCAAGGTTCCACTGTATTACGAATTATTATTATTATTATTATTATTATTATTATTATATTACTATGGCATCAAGACTAGAGGGACACCGTTAGTGATTTTAATGTGTACCTGCATGCCAGCACAGTGTGTAAGTTTATTTAGGTACAGGTACACAAGAATAATTATCAAAGTACATATAAAATATGTAATAACTTTAAAACACTTGAAATTTTGGAAAGTTTCTGGACATAATGGAGAGATGTGCTCATGGAAAATGTAAACAAACCAGGTGGTGCCCAGTGAAATGTCCGTATTAGCAGAATGCAGCAAGGCGAAATGCTGTAAAGCAGGGCCCTACTGTACCTATTGTATATACATTGTACATTAGTTTTATTGTTAACCCTTTCTGTGACTGTCACACAGAATCATGTCATCGAGGCCAGGGTTCCTCGTGTAGTTCTGCATCATGATCTCGGCTCACTCAGATAAGCTCTGAGCAGTAAATTTTGGGCTAGAGATGAGAGAATAGGTCTGTGTTGTGAGTGTGCACAGTATCAGAAAAGAAAACCCTGCTCCAGGCAGTGCATGATGGGAGAAACAAAACCCTGACTGTGTGGATACTTTAACCCTTTGATTGTTGCAACCCCAAATCCTGAGGTGTTTCCTGGTATCGCAAAATATTTGAAAAAAAATAAAAATGATTTTTTCTTATGAAATGATAAAGAATCTTTTCCCGATGGTAATGATACCAAAAGTACGAAATTTGATGGAAAACTTATGAAATTACACTAACGAAGTTAGCGACCTTGGCGATATTTACGAATCGGCGATTTTGTCCACATTGAGCCCTATTTTTGGCTAATTAAATTATTCCAGTTGACCAAACTCATAACTATTTCTTTAGAACTTCATTCCTTCTGTCGATTGAGTACAGGAAACTGCCCATTTACCAATATCAACTACCCAATAAAGTGGTCAGAAATTTGCAATTTGGCCAATTTCATGCAAATTATAAAATATGCCAATTTCAAAATAGGGTCCAGAATGAACAATGCAGACATTTCTGGCTCTAAAATAACATTTTCTTTGTTCATCAGTCTTGTCTCCAGGCCCCTCTGATATTACTCTTGCTTTCTATTTTGAATTTTTATTCAAACAAAAAATAGGAGATTTACTGTTATGCAGAATACTGCAATATTGTAATAATTGTATAAATAATGTCAACCCATTCATGCCTGCATATTAGAATGGCTAGTTGGACATTTATTGAACAATGACGTCATTTGTTTACTCTTGAACATCAGCAAAAATCAAACATTTCCCCTACTTTGAGCTCCATTTCAAGGTTCTTTTCATAGTAAAACCAATCAAAATCACCTCTATTTCTATAATATGTTGTGCATTCTATCAAATGTGACTAAGAAAATGAGAATATAACCATAAAAACTATACGGAAATACACCTCAAAATCGGCGTTTTATTCCAAAAACACGGTCAGATTTTTTTTTTTGTCATTATGCACTGTGTGCTGCAGGATTTTTTTTGTATGGTGCACACTGACCACACACACCCATTATCTCACATGTGGACCTACCAGCTTTCTCCTGCTTGATTTGAAGCCGCTAGAATTTTTGAGTATATATACGTCAAACACATTGGCTCGTAAGACGTATATGTACGACTGAAACAGTCAAAGGGTTAAAGTAGCATCATTGAGGTGTTTTCTTGGATGGATTTTTTTGCTTTTATTGGCTGTTTCTTGGTACCATTTGATAAAATGGAAATCATACTACTGAAGTAAAACTGATTTTGTTTATGGACTGGAAGTAGCTTGAAATTGAGCTCAGAGTAGAGGAATTATTTGATTTTTACCAAAATTCCTGAGAAGTATTAAGGCCCATCCCCCCCCCCTCCCCTTACACCCTCCAGTCTCTTTGATGGGTTTTTAATAGATATGATTTAGTTATTGGGAGACTATAAACCATAATTAATTGTTCCTGGTTATATTTTATTATCTGAGAATTAGAGTAAATCTCCTGTTTTTATGTGATTAACCCGTAAACAGTCCAAACGTATATATACGTTCTTACCACTAGTGCCCAAAACATATGTAAAAATTTTATTTTTCCTGCCTTCAAATATGGCACAATTGGCCTGAGATACCTTGTCAGCATAGAATAGGTCATAACACTCAGTGTGCACTTGTTAAAAAAATCTGGGACCACTTAGTACCTTATGGGTGCACCAGTTCAAATGAGCACCAGCTAGAGCAAACAGCATGGCAGATGCCTGGGATTCACTGATTTCATGTAGTATTAACTCTCCCATTTTAAGAGGAAAGTGATGATGACCCCGAGTTTAGTGGCTTTGAGGTGGATGTGGCCATAAGTGGTCAAGGAAATATTAAAAAACCTCAATAATAACCCTTGTGCAACATTTGTGCAACACCCTTTCAGAATGCCCTAAGTAAAGAGAAAGAATTCTGGAACGTAATACTTGTTCAGCAGGCTGGCTCCGTTTATTTGTCTGTGTCTGTCTATCTCTGTTTGTCTCCGTCTCTATCTATATCTGTCTCTGTCTATCTCTTTCAGTCTGTTTCTGTCTATCTCTGTCTCACAGGTACACACAAATACAAGTATACATAGTGTAAATTACCTAGGATAACCCAAAAAATCCAGACAGAGTGCTATACTCTGCTTGAAGATATGAGTAAACATGATGACGCAGTCTTGTGGCTCTCTCTGAGACAGAGAGCTAGACGGATAGACAGATAGACAGGGAGCTTCACAGAGAGACAGACATGTTTGTGTACCAGCGAAAGCAAAGCAAGGGCCGATGCTCATCAAATGTCACCTCTAATCTTTCTTATCAAGTGTTATCACTGCACCCTCGTGTATGCTCATCAAATGCCAGCTCTTATCTAGTGTTATCTCATCTTATCAAGTTGCAGTCAGGGGTGGACTGAGGCTTGTTTTTCATGCTTCAAGGGAACTTATTATTTTCTTCTTCTTCTTCTTCTTCTTCTTCTTCTTCTTCTTCTTCCTTCTTCTCTTTTCTCTTCTTCTTCTTCTTCTTCTTCTTCTTCTTCTTCTTCTTCTTCTTCTTCTTCTTCTTCTTCTTCTTCTTCTTCTTCTTCTTCTTCTTCTTCTTCTTCTCTTCTTCTTCTTCTTCTTCTTCTTCTTTCTTCTTCTTCTTCTTCTTCTTCTTCTTCTTCTTCTTCTTCTTTCTTCTTCTTCTTCTTCTTCTTTCTTCTTCTTTTCTTCTTCTTCTTTTCTTCTTCTTCTTTCTTCTTCTTCTTTTCTTCTTCTTCTTCTTCTTCTTCTTTCTTTTCTTCTTCTTCTTTTTCTTCTTCTTCTTCTTTCTTTCTTCTTCTTCTTCTTCTTTCTTCTTCTTCTTTCTTCTTCTTTCTTTTCTTCTTCTTTTCTTCTTCTTTTTCTTCTTCTTTTTCTTCTTCTTTTTCTTCTTCTTTTTCTTCTTCTTTTTCTTCTTCTTCTTCTTCTTCTTCTTCTTCTTCCAAAACATTGCTGGGACCTATAAATACTTTGCATATATTCCAAGACAATAGTAAATGACCAAGGCAAGTGTAAATGTCCACCTGTCAGTGTGTTTGCGACAATTTGAGTACAATTTGAGTACCTAATACTAGTGTCAGAACAAAGATTAGTTATGAAATGACAAGAACTACTATAAATTGTAATTATCAGAACATAAAAATTATATAAAATAATATGTAAAATAGAAATAAAGGTATATTGACAACACTTCTGCAAGCGGCAGGACTCGATGTTGCTGTCACGTGAGCATCCAGTGCCAACTTCTTGGCCACATGTCTCTGTAAGTACTGACCCTAATTTTTTTTTTATCCTATAACAATTAGAAAAATGTGCTCTTTATTTTCATTAAAAACTATTTTTTTATTTTTCAAAATATTCGGGGCTTTGGGAAAGGGAACATTATATATATGCTTGGACCATTTACGGGTTAAGAATTCAAAATGGTAGTAAACCGTAATATATTAGAGGCCTGGGGGTAGGAAGTGTTATTATAGTGCCAGGAATATTTATACTGTTTATTTTGGACTATTTTTAGATTGGTATTTTTTAAATTTAGATAAAGATAATATATTTCAGCATGATACAATATTATACAGAGGTAAATGACATCTAGGTGTGCATTGAGAAAGCTCCTTAACCCTTTGACTGTCAGTGTGGTATATATACATCTTACGAGCCAGTTTTTTTTGATGTATATACCTTTCATATATACCTTTGAAGAATTTCGAGAGTATATCTACTCTCTGAGCCCTGCCATGGGCCAGGCTCATCTGGTGCTTGCCTGGTCAACCAGGCTGTTGCTGCTGGAGGCCCGCTGCCTCACATATCCATCACAGCCTGGTTGATCTGGCACCTGGTGAAGATACTTGTCCAGTTTCCTCTTGAAGGCTTCAGCACTTGTTCCAGCAGTGTTTCTGATATCTTCTGGTAAGATGTTGAAAAGTCTGGGACCCCGGAAGTTGATACAGTATTAATACACCAAAATTCTAGTGGCTTCAAATCAAGTGGGGGAAAGCTGGTAGGCCCACATGTGAGAGAATGGGTCTGTGTGGTCAGTGTGTGCAATATAAAAAAATCCTGCAGCATGTAGTGGATAATGAGAAAAAAAATCCGACTAGTACTTTTGGTGTCAATACCATCAGGAAAAGATTCTCTCTCATTTCATAAGAAATTTTTTTTCTTTTTTTTTATCGAATATTTTGCGACACACACATCAGGATTTGGGGTCTCGACAGTTAAAGGGTTAATATGCAGAGCATTTTGGAAAAAACTAAAGACTAACTTGAGATTAAGAAGGCAGTGCCTAATTGAGTGTTTATATATACAGTCTCTTAGGTGGCTGTAAAAGTGAATACAAGAGAACTGAATATCCTTTTAGCAAATGCTCTATGTTTTTTATCAAGTTGATTTGTTTTAAGAATTGCAGGTTTGATTATAGGTAATGAGGATTCTAGCATATTAACATAATGTGAACACTTTCAATATTTTAATGGTTGGGAGGATTACACATATTGAGAATAAGATTATATTGTATTTCATATTCTGTGACAATGAGATTATGGATATATATAATTTTCACATATTTAGTTGATGTTGGGATATGTTAGGGATAGAAGGTGTTTTTTAATGGTAGTTTTGAAGATGCTGGCTGAGAGAGTGGCTCTGGAGATTTCCAGCAGAGAGTTACAGATTTTGGGCCCTTTTATGTACACATTGAATTGTTATAAAGATTAAGCTGGACATGGGGTATGCCAGAGATTTTTGTGCCTAGTGTTATGAGTGTTATGATGACCTCCAAGTACTACTCAATTCACTAAATGTCAGTACAGTGGAACCTCTACTTGCGAGTTTAATCTGTTCCCTGACCTTGCTCGCAACTGGATTTGCTCATTTGCAGAGTCAGTTTTCCTCGTTTAAATTAATTGATATGCAATTAATCCGTTCAGTGGAATTCTGTACTTCAATAATTTTGATATCAACTCTACGGCTTATTTATCTATCACAATTCATCGAATATGACATAATAAACAATATAAACAACATGGAAACTTGATATATACTCTTAAAAAGAATAAAATGTGTCATTCATGTAGTGGTATGGGCGGTGTCGGCGGTGGACGAGAGTTTGTCTGGAGACAGGACAAGATACTTCTTGAATATTTCGCTATCATCAATTCTACAGCTTATTTATCTATCACAGTTCATCTAATATGACATAACAAACAATATAAATAACACAGAACCCTGATATATACTCTAGAATGAATAAAATATGTCATTATGTAACAGGTGGAGGCAGCCACAACTGCTCCCTCTTTGTTGTGGTAAACACTGCCATCTAGTGATGGCCTTTTGAAGCCATCTATTATTATAACTATTATTATGTTGTACATTATTATTATTATTTTTTTTTTTAACAAGTCGGCCGTCTCCCACCAAGGCAGGGTGACCCAAAAAAGAAAGAAAATCCCCAAAAAGAAAATACTTTCATAATTCAACACTTTCACTTCGCTCACACATAATCACTGTTTTTGCAGAGGTGCTCAGAATACAACAGTTCAGAAGCATATACGTATAAAGATACACAACATATCCCTCCAAACTACCAATATCCCAAACCTCCCCTTTAAAGTGCAAGCATTGTATTTCCCATTTCCAGGATTCAAGTCCGGCTATATAAAAATAACCGGTTTCCCTGAATCCCTTCACTAAATATTACCCTGCTCACACTCCAACAGCTTGTCAGGTCCCAAAATACCATTTGTCTCCATTCACTCCTGTCTAACACGCTCACACACGCTTGCTGGAAGTCCAAGCCCCTCACCCACAAAACCTCCTTTACCCCCTCCCTCCAACCTTTTCAAGGACGACCCCTACCCGCGTTCCTTCCCCTACAGATTTATACTCTCTCAATGTCATTCTATTTTGATCCATTCTCTTTAAATGACCAAACCACCTTAACAACCCCTCTTCAGCCCTCTGACTAATACTTTTATTAACTCCACACCTTCTCCTAATTTCCACACTCCGAATTCTCTGCATAATATTTACACCACACGTTGCCCTAAGACAGGATATCTCCACCACCTCCAACCACCTCCTCACTGCAGCATTAACAACCCAAGCTTTACACCCATATAAAAGTGTTGGTACCACTATACTTTCATACATTCCCTTCTTTGCCTCCATAGATAATGTTTTTTGTCTTCACGTATACCTCAATGCACCACTCACCTTTTTTCCTTCATCAATTCTATGGTTAACCTCATCCTTTATAAATCCATCTGCTGACACGTCATCTCCCAAATATCTGAAAACATTCACTTCTTCCGTACTTCTCCTCTCCAATTTGATGTCCAATTTTTCTTAATCTAAATCGTTTGATATCCTCATCACCCTACTCTTCTATGTTCACTTTCAACTTTCTACCTTTACACACACTCTGAAACTTGTCCCCTAACCTTCGTAACTTTTCTTTAGAATCTCCCATAAGCACAGTGTCATCAGCAAATAGTAACTGTGTCAATTCCCATTTTGTATTTAATTCCCCATAATTTAATCCCACCCCTCTCCCGAACACCCTAGCATTTACTTCTTTTACAACCCCATCTATAAATATATTAATATATATAAATATATGGTGACATTACACATACCTAAGACCTACTTTTACCAAGAAGTAGTCTCCCTCCCTTTTACACACCCTAACCTGAGCCTCACTATCCTCATAAAAAAACTTTACAGCATTTAGTAACTTACTACCTATTCCATATACAGGTACCATCCGATTTATGATCGAGTTTGGTTCCGACCAACCAGTCATAAGTTGAAATGGATGTAAGTTGAACCTTACTACTGAATATCAACATTACATTTTTGTAATGACTTTATTTTATTGTTTTATTTTGGTATTTCATTTTTTACTTCACTTTTTATGCTGTTAGTACTGTATTTTATACTGTAAGGTTTAGGATAAACTCTGTGTACAACACAAACAGTTGTTTATTTCCCAGAAATTTGGCATACAAAACACTGTCGTAAGTCGAATGGTTGTATGTCGAGCAGGTTGTAAGTCAGATGGTAGGTGTACTTGCAACATCTGCCACATTGCTCCCATATCCACTCTATCATATGCCTTTTCTAAATCCATAAATGCAATGAAAACTTCCCTACCTTTATCTAAATACTGTTCACATATATGCTTCAATGTAAACACTTGATCTACACATCCCCTACCCACTCTAAAACCTCTTTGCTCATCCGCAATCCTACATTCTGTCTTGCTTCTAATTCTTTCAATAATAACCCTACCATACACTTTTCCTGGTATACTCAGTAAACTTATTCCCCTACAATTTTTACAATCTCTTTTGTCCCCTTCCCTTTATATAAAGGGACTATACATGCTCTCTGCCAATCTCTAGGTACCTTCCCCTCTTTCATACATTTCTTAAACAAAAATACATACCAATCACTCCAACATTATATCCCCCCCTGCTTTTAACATTTCTGTCATGGTCCCATCAGTTCCAGCTGCTTTACCCCCTTTCATTCTACGTAATGCCTCACACACCTCCCCCCACACTCACATCCTGCTCTTCTTCACTCCTAAAAGATGATATACCTCCCTGGCCAGTGCATGAAATTACTGCCTCCCTTTCTTCGTCGACATTTGAAAGTTCCTCAAAATATTCGCGCCATCTACCCTACTCTGTTTTTAACTGACAAATCTGTTTGTTCCCTAGGCTTTCTTGTTTATCTCACTCCAAATTTTTTTTCTTATTTTCATCAAAATTTCTTGTCAATGCCTCTCCCACTCTATCATTTGCTCTCCTTTCACACTCTCTCACCACTCTCTTCTCTTTTCTTTTACTTTCCATATACTCTGCTCTTCTTATAACACTTCTGCTTTGTAAAAGCCTCTCATAAGCTACCTTTTTTTCTTTTATCACACCCTTTACTTCATCATTCCACCAATCACTCTTCTTTCCTACACCCACCCTCCTATAACCACAAACTTCTGCCCCACATTCTAATACTGCATTTTTAAAACTATTCCAACCCTCTTTAAGTCCCCACTACTCATATTTGCACCAGCCCACCTTTCTGCCAGTAGTTGCTTATACATGTATCTCACCCAAACTTCTTCCTCCCTTAGTTTATACACTTTCACCTCTCTCCTACTTGTTGTTGCCATTTTACTTTTGTCCCATTTACCTCTTACTCTAACTGTAGCTACAACTAAATAATGATCTGATATATCAGTTGCCCCTCTATAAATATGTACATCCTGAAGCCTACCCATCAACCTTTTATCCACCAATACATAATCTGACAAACTACTTTCATTATGTGCTATATCATACTGTGTATATTTATTTATCCTCTTTTTCATAAAAGATGTATTACTTATTACCAAACCTCTTTCTACACATAGCTCAATTAAAGGCTCCCAATTTTCATTTACCCCTGGCACCCCAGATTTACCTACTACTCCCTCCACAACATTTTTACCCACTTTAGCATTGAAATCCCCAACCACAAGTACTCTCACACTTGGTTCAAAACTCCCCACACACTCAACATTTCCCAAAACCTCTCTCTCCTCTACACTTCTCTCTTCTCCAGGTGCATATATGCTTCTATACCCTTTTCACTCCAACTTATTTTACTCCACATAATCCTTGAATTAATACATTTATACTCCCTCTTATCCTGCGATAGCTTATCCTTCAACATTATTGCTACTCGTTCTTTAGCTCTAACTCTGTTTGAAACCCCTGACCTAATCCCATTTACTTCTCTCCATTGAAACTCTCCCACCCCTTTCAGCTTTGTTTCACTTAAAGCCAGGACATCCAGCTTCTTCTCATTCATAGCATCCACAATCATCTCTTTCTTATCATTCACACAACATCCATACACATTCAGATATCCCACTTTGACAATTTTCTTATTCTTCTTTTTAGTAATCTGTACAGGAAAAGAGGTTACTAGCCCATTGTTCCCTGCATTTTAGTTGACTTTTACAACACGCATGGCTTACGGAGGAAAGATTCTTATTCCACTTCCCCATGGATATAAAAGGAAAAGTAATAAGAACAAGAACTATTAAGATAAAATCAAAGAAAACTCAGATGAGTGTGTATAAATAAACGTGTACATGTATGTGTAGTGTGAATTAAGTGTAAGTAGAAATAGCAAGACGTACTGTAATCTTGCATATTTATGAGACAGACAAAAGACACCAGCAATCCTGCTATCATGTAAAACAATTACAGGCTCTCGTTTTACACTTACTTGGCAGGACGGTAGTACCTCCCTGGGTGGTTGCTGTCTTCCAACCTACTACCTACATTATTATTATTATTATTAGTAGTAGTAGTAGTATTAGTATTATTGTTATGGGTCCTGTTGCACTATCAAGAAAGTGCTTCAGGTCGAGATTAATATTAGAATTTATTGTTCTGTAAATGCAGGATGCACAGTTGTAAGAGTGAATGTTGTGTATAGTGAATATATTTAGGTTTTTGAAGAGTGGGGAGGGGAGTGTTGTCCAGCAGTAGACTGTGATCATTCATACTGTGGCTTTTTGTCGAGTTATTATTGGCTAAGGGTGATTTGCTGTTGTAGATCCCCAAGCACAAATAGCATAGGTGAGGTAGGGGTAGATCAGTGAATAGTATAATGTAAGTAGTGCTGTTTGTGGTATATAATGTATCTTTGAGATGATGCCAACTGTTTTTGACACTTTATTTTTTTGTTGTTGTGTGTTGGATGTGGGTGTTGAATTTCAAGTTGCTGTCAAGGTGAAGACCCAGAAATTTTCCCTCATTATGTTTAGCAATAAGAGTATTGTTAATTATAATATTTAGTTGGACATTATTTGCACTGCTGCCAGACATAATGTAGAAGGTTTTGTCAGTGTTAGGTGAGAGTTTATTGGTAGTCATCCAGGTTGATATTTTTGAGAGCTCTTCATTAACAATGGTGTTGAGTGATGATGAATTTGGGTGGGAGATGACAAAAGTTATGTCGTCAGCAAAGAGAATAGATTTAAGTTGTTGCGGTGCATTTGGGAGGTCACTGATGTATTAGAGGAAAAGTAGAGGGCCAAGGATGCTTCCCTGTGGAATGCTGATGTCCATAGGTTTTGATGAAGAGGTTGTGTCCCTAATAGAGATGTATTATTGTCTGTTAGTAAGGTAAGACGATATATACAACCTCTCCTCGCTTAGTGACGTATTCGTTTACCAATGCCTTGGACTTACGACGGGCTCTCTGACCAGTATGCATACCTGATTTCCTTTATTCTTTTTATTTCAATATACAGTGCTCTACTGTATAAACATTTAAAAATATATCAGAAATGTTATAAATGATGCAAAGGTGACATTAAAGCAATATCAATGATGGTTGATACAAACTCACTACCATTATAGTATGCTCCTCACTTAGCAATGAATTTTTTTACCAACGTGATCTTAGGAACGGAACTCCGTCGTTAAGTGAGGAGAAGCTGTATATGCAAGTGCATCACCTCTGATACCATAATGATCAAATTTGTGAGGTAAGATGCTGTGGTCTTCTGTATCAAAATCTTTCCTTAGGTCAGTAGAGAGTCCTAGTGGATATTAATTTTTTCAAGTGCTGTGTAAAGTAGGTCTAACATTTTTATAATTGTGCCTAAATTACTGAATTCTGTAGATATACTGTATAGGGTAGTTGAAATAGTTGAATGGGCAATTTCTCATGCTCAGTTGATAAAACAGAAGGCATACTAATGAAATAACTAAGAATTTGGTCGAATGGGGCAATGGAATTGTCTTAAAATACGACTTGGTCAGCAAAATCATCAGTGTGTAAATTGTGCCTAGTCCGCTAACTTTATGCCTGTGTAATTCCATAAGTTTTCCATCAAATTTTGTACTTTTGGTGACATTATTCCTCAGAAAAAGTCTCTCTCTGCCATTTCAGATTTTTTTTTTAAAGTGGACACAGAGCAATATTAATTTCAGAAATCTGGATAGTGAAAGAGTTAAATTGTTTTTTAACAAATAAGCAAAGACATGTCAGGCTGATGTGGCTCTGTGGGGAGTGTTTACAAATTGGTCTTTCCTCCCACCATGCCCTTTTTTTTTTTCATTTAAAATGTGGGAAGATGATTTTATATTTTTTAAATAAAATTATTACAGTGACATGAATTAAATAACTTGTGCAGTATTTACGAAACCACTGACTCAGAGTTGCTCCAGGGCGTCATAGCATTGAACAATAACAGTAGGGTGTTATTTTTATTTTATTTTTTATTTTTTTTTTTTTTGGGGGGGTTACTCTGTATACATTTATTTAGTAAAGAAAGCCTCTGCCTGTATATGATCATTGGCAGAGTAGGTAAGGTTTGCTGATCACACTGTCAAAGTTTAGGGAGAATAAACTCACTTTGACATTAAAGATTGTGACCTATCAAAGTTATTCCCTGTATAAATTGATAAAGTCCCTGATGAACAAAATATCTTTATTAATTACAGTGGACCCTCGCCTAATGATATTAATCGTTCCTGAGAGCTCAACGTTAGGCGAAATTATCGTTAGGTGAATTAATTTTCCCCATAAGAAATAATGGAAATCAAATTAATCCGTGCAAGACACCCCAAAGTATGAAAAAAAAAAATTTTACCACATGAAATTTTAATTTTAATACACACAAACTGAAGAAAAGATGTACAATACATGACACTTACCTTTATTGAAGATCTGGTGATGATTGATGGGATGGGAGGAGGGGAGAGTGTAGATGGTCTTAGTGTTTAGAAGGGGAATCCCCTTCCATTAGGACTTGAGGTAGCAAGTCCTTTTCTGGGGTTACTTCCCTTCTTCTTTTAATGCCACTAGGACCAGCTTCAGAGTCCCTGGACCTCTGTTGCACAACATATCTGTCCATAGAGGCCTGTACCTCTCATTCCTTTATGACTTTGCTAAAGTGTTTCACAACATTGTCAGTGTAATAGTCACCAGCACGGCTTGCAATAGCTGTGTCAGGGTGATTTTTATCAAAAAAGGTTTGCACTTTAAGCCACATTGCACACATTTCCTTAATCTTTAAAGTAGGCAACTTCTTCAATTTCTCTCTCCCCTCCTCCGAAGCAATTTCCTCAGGTCTGGCCTCTTGCTGTTGAAGATGATCTAGCAGCTCATCAGTGGTTAGTTCTTCATTGTCCTCCTCCACCAACTCTTCCACATCCTCCCCACTAACCTCACCAATATGAGCACTAGTTCCAGGCATTTTTTCCTGTTCACGTGGGTGTTAGTCAACTGTTGTGGGTCGCATCCTGGGGGACAAGATTAAGGACCCCATGGAAATAAGTTAGTCCTCGATGATACACTGACTTTCTTGGGTTATCCTGGGTGGCTAACCCTCTGGGGTTAATTGTTTCATGTTAAGCCATTCCAACAACACACTCTCCACATCTTCAAGTAATACAGCTGATGGTGGTGCAACAACAGCTGACTGTGGTGCAGCAACAGCTGACCATGGTGCAGCAGCAGCTGACTGTAGTGCAGCAACAGCTGACTGAGGTGCAGCAGCAGCTGACTGGTACAGCAGCAGCTGTGGTGCAGCATCAGCTGACTGGTCCAGCAACAGCTGACTGTGGTGCAGCAGCAGCTGACTGTGGTACGATAGTATTTCTCACCCTTTTTACCACAGGGTTGGCACTAGAAGCTTTCTTGGGGCCCATTGTCACTTATTTTGCAGGTGAAATCACTAAAAACACTGTGATAATATGAAATGTTCCGATTGTATGCTTGGATGTGACCGCGGAGGCTGGCTTGTAAACACTACCACCCACAGAACAAGTGAGGCTGGCTCAGGCCGCACGTGGACGCGTCTCGGACGAATTGCGTTGAGCGAGTTTTTTAGCGCTAGGCGAGGCAAAATTTTTGCGTTAAAATGTATCGCTAGGCGGATTTAACATTATGCGATGCCATCGTTAGGCGAGGGTTCACTGTAAATGCCTTAACTCACACATTGTACCTACCATTGTATATTCTACCAGTGTGTATCTTCTACCATTGTATTACAATACTGGCCTTACTGGATGTGATAAAAAATACTCATACCTGTCACCATGTAAGATGGATCTGTACTGGACAGAAGAATATACTGAGCACACCAGCATAAGTTGGACACTACTTGATTTGCCAACAATTTCTCCAGTGTTAAATTAAATCACAAATACAAAACAACCCAAATAGGCTAATTTTTTTTTTTTTTTTTTTTTTTTTTTTTTAATGTACAAGGAATAATATGGGTGAAAAATAGTTGCTTACATAAAAGGCATCCTCATGATAACAGTTATTATGTTTGGAGCCTTACCAGAAACCCACATCAGAAATTTTGTAGACAGTGAAGTCTGGATCTCAAAATGTAAGTTGTAATTGAGTAACTTCTTGGGAAAGTTACTCAATTATATGTTCCGTAAAAGTCAACTAAAATGCTGGGAGCAAGAGGCTAGTAACCCCTTCTCCTGTATATATTACTAAGTGTAAAAAGAGGAAAAAAAAACTTTCTCTTTTGAGTCACCAGCCTTGGTGGGAAACGGTCGGTGTGTTAAAAAATACGAGTAAACAAGTTACAGGGAGAAGTAGGTGTGTGTGAGAGTTGGTTGCACAATACTGTACTTGGAATAAATGTAGAGGGGTAAAATCTGTCAATTATCCTCATATGCAAACCACTATTGGCAGTGACAGATGGAAAAGATCAATAGCTACCAAGAAATTTCAACATCCCTAATGTAAAATGGAAGATGGTTGACAACAGCATTGTACCAGAAATAGTGCCTGGTAGTACTTTAGCCCAGTAGTTAACTTTGCAAAAGGCTTTTACTGTTCAGTATTAAGAAATAACAGAACCTAGTCTGTATAAATAAAAATACTAGTTTGATCTTCACAAATAATGTGAGACTAATCAGACATAAACTTCAGAACATTACACACTGATTGCAAAGTCACTGACTTGCAGACAGGCATAAATTCATGTGTGGATAACCTATTCATGAGTGGATGTTTTGTAAATTTAACTTCAACAACCAGAAATTTGACTTTGAAAAAATATACAAGGTACTATCAAACATTCTTTAGGAAACTGTCCTGAGCATTCATAAATCAAAAGAATAAATGGAAAGGGTGAATGCTGAAGCATACAAGGTCTGTGTAAACTATGTCCCACTGAGGAAGGCTAAAAGTACATGAAATGTAATAAGGTAATAAAGAGGACTTTACAGAAGAAAAAAGATTGCTGAACTGATTAAAAATCCTCTTGATATTATGGCAAATTAAAAAAAAAAATTACTGACAGAAATTACCAATATAAAGCAGAAACTGAAGCATTAGTATCAGACAGAAGGAACTCAAAAACAAGAGGCCATTCAGGATATTGAGAAAACTTCAAAATATTTCTCTCTTAGTGTATGCATAATAAGCAAAAAGCTCAGCAGGTATTTGTGTTTCTGCTCAAAGGAAGTTCATATCTTGATGACAAAAAAAAAAAAAACTGAAATCCTGGAAGAGTGGGATTTATTATTCAGCAATCCAATTGACATCATAAGTGTTGACACTTATGAGGTCAAATTATTTGACATTACCAAATTATTTGACATTAACATAGATCCTATAGACTGAGAAAGAAAGACAACATGCACATGTATGCAGTATCTACACGATTCATGACATTCAGTATTTATAAAGCAGTGGAAAGTATCACTAGTATGAGTATTCGACTTTCTTCAGAATAGGAACTTAGATTTCTCAGATGATTTTATGAGTGCAGACGTAAGCTATCTAATTAATGACAAAATGTACCAGTAGAGCTGACATTCTACACAAAAAGAGTCTTTGAGACATGACACACAAAAAAGTCTGAAAGCTCTCTTGAGATACCAACTTGTTAATTTTATTCAAAAGTATGAATTACATGACCTAAGTCAACATTGCTTTGGAACAGGAAGATCATGCATATTATTACAACAGTCACCGAAGGAAAGGAGAAAACACAACTGTAATCTACTTGAATTTCGTAAAGGTGCTTGACAACACAGCCATGGAGTGATGGCACATAAAATAAGGTCACTGGTTATAACAGGAAAAGTCGGGAGATCAGTGTTTATATTTGTAACAGATAGATCACAGGGTGGCTGTACACAAAGCAAGATCCAGTTTTAGCAAGCTAAACATTTCAGTACTACAAGGCATAGCCTTGAAACCTCTTATGTATTTCATCTCAGTTCAGATATTAATAAAAAGACTAGCTACAGCTTTGTATCATTCTTTGCAGATATCAAATTAAGCATGGAAGTCACCTTCTGTAGACAGTATTCCACTCTAGAGAGAAAAGACTTTGAGTATCATCATTGGCTTGGCATCAGTTATTTTAGAGGTTCTATCCGGCCTATTATTCTCCTTGTGCCTCTGATAGTAACACTGTTTTGATCATTGAATGTGAGAGCTTTTCACATTATCACTAAAGTTCTTCACTTAATCTTTTGGTATATTGAGTGATTTTTAGTTTGTTTTTTAATCTGTTCCAGTTTTTATTTTCTCAGTTTTTCCGTTGTGGACAAATTGAGTTTGTCCTTATTGAATATCATATGCTTTTGTGGTGGCAAAGGATGATATTGTGCTCAGATTTGTCTGTGTTTGTTGCTCAGTATCATAAACAGAGGTAAAACTCTCTCATCAGTATATAATTACTCTCACTATCTGTATTCATGTCAGATGTTAATCACTCCATTGTGGCTGCCTAAGGCTAATAATCAAAATTGTATGTCATCTCTACAAGACTTACTAAAGCTATATAGCATGAACTAATAGAATACTCATTTCCCTTGTATTCATTGTAACCTCTCTAATGACCTTATTAATCTTAAGTTTGCCCGAAATACTCTTCATATAAAGGGGCTTTTGGCATGTACACCCAGTTATTATATTCCTTTGTATAAACACGTATCATGCCAAAATAAAATATTATTAAGATGATAGATAAAGCTTCCTACCACTGCATTCAGTATACACTACTCGTATGTAATTTTTTGTTTTGTTTTGCTGTGTGTGTGTGTGTGCACATATACAATTATCTGAGTTTCCCTTCTAATTTCTTAACCCTTTCAGGGTCCAGATCCCTGATGTGAGACTTGTTCACAGGGTCCAAGAATTTAAAAAAAATATTTTTGTTATTTATTCTTATGAAATGGTAGAGAATCTTTTTCTGAAGGTAATACAACAAACAAAAAGTACGAAATTTGATGATAAATTGACAAAATTACGCTCTTGCAAATTTTACTGCATCACACATGACTTCCTCTGTAAGCCATGCGTGTCGTAAGAGGCGACTAAAATGCCAGGAGGAAGGGGCTAGTAACCCCTTCTCCTGTATATATTACTAAATTTAAAAGGAGAAACTTTTGTTTTTCCTTTTGGGCCACCCCACCCCGGTGGGATATGGCCGGTTTGTTGAAAGAAATATATATATATATATATATATATATATAATATATATATATATATATATATATATATATATATATATATATATATATATATATATATATAGATATATATATAATATATATAATATATATATATATATAATATATATATATATATATATAATATATATATATATATATATAATATATATATATATAATATATATATAATATATATATATATAATATATATAATATATATATATATATATATATATATAATATATATATAAAATTATATATAATATATATATATATATATATATATATAATATATATATTTTATATATATCTTCTTCTTTCTTTCAACACACCGGCCGTTTTCCCACCGGGGCGGGGTGGCCCAAAAGGAAAAACGAAAGTTTCTCCTTTTACATTTAGTAATATATACAGGAGAAGAGGTTACTAGCCCCTTGCTCCCGGCATTTTAGTTGCCTCTTACAACACGCATGGCTTACGGAGGAAGAATTCTGTTCCACTTCCCCATGGAGATAAGAGGAAATAAACAAGAATAAGAACTAGAAAGAAAATAGAAGAAAACCCAGAGGGGTGTGTATATATGTGCTTGTACATGTATGTGTAGTGTGACCTAAGTGTAAGTAGAAGTAGCAAGACGTACCTGAAATCTTGCATGTTCATGAGACAGAAAAAAGGACACCAGCAATCCTACCATCATGTAAAACAATTACAGGCTTTCGTTTTACACTCACTTGGCAGGACGGTAGTACCTCCCTGGGCGGTTGCTGTCTACCAACCTACTACCTATAATATATATATATATATAATATATATATGATGGCACACTAGCAGGTACAAAAGAGTCCCTCCTACATGACCTTACACAGGTAATGACACGGGGACAGGAAATGGGTCTCATCCTGAATCCATCCAGATGTGAAATCATCTCAGTCAGTCAACAAGTGATAAATGCAGTGAGATCAAAACTACCAGGAGCAGCAGTCATTGCCCCCACAAATAGTGTCTTGCTAGGAGCACCTCTGGGAAGCAATGCCATTGACACAATTCTCAGGAAGAAATTGGAAGAGTTAAGGAGAATGGAACAACGAATTGGCAATCTGGACACCCACGATGCCTTGTACCTTCTCACAAAGTGCTTGAGTCTGCCAGGTTGACATATTTCCTAAGATGTGCACCTTCATATGATAACCCTATAAATGCACGAATATGACAGTAATCTGAGGCAGATTTTTACGAAAGTACTTAACCTTAATCTAGAAGACGGCAGTGGAACCCAAGCTACACTTCAGTCAGACTAGGAGGCATTGGTGTCCGCAAGTCATCACAGATTGCGTTACCTGCTTTTCTGTCCTCGTGTATTGCATCCAGAGAGCTTGTAGCAGCGATTCTCCCTGAACATCTTAGGGACAAGATTGGAGTCCAGGACCAAAAATTCATTGACGGAGCAATGATCTGGGATAATCTAACGGGCTCAGAAACCAGACCTGCTCCCCCCAACAATTACAAACAATCGCACTGGGATGGTCCAATAGTGGAAAAATATAGCCTCAACGATGCTTCAGAGTGTTCAGGGAAGGATAGAGCCCGCCTGCTGGCAGTGAGAGCCCCTCATGCTGGGGACTTTCTGTTGGCTGTTCCCAACTCCAGCCTTGGCACACGCCTCGACCCACAGACCATCCGCATCGGTGTTGCCCTTCGACTTCCGCCCCTATTCTCGCCGAACACAGGTGTATTTGTGGCAGTGAAGCAGCAGACCGATTCGGGTACCATGGTCTTGTGTGCCGTAAATCCGAGGGAAAGATTGCAAGACATGAGGAGGTTAATAACATTATCAAGAGGAGCCTCACAACAGCTGGATGCCCAGCAGTAAGGGAGCCACCGCAACTATGCAGAAACTGACGGCAGCCAGAAGCGTCCAGATGGTATCACCCTTCAAGCCTGGACAGATGGGGAAGCAGGTGGTGTGGGACTATACATGTGCATCTACCTTGGCTGATACCTATCTCCAATACACCAGGGAGGAAGGAGGGCAGCTGCCAGCTTTAGGGAGTCCCAAAAGTCTAGAAAATATGGAGAACTTGCCCTCATTATATGTTTGTTTCCCATAGGCCAAAACCCTTGGCTCTTGAGAACCCAAACTTGTTAATTTTATTAAAAAAGTATGAATTACATGACCTAAGTCAACATTGTTTTGGAACAAAGATCTACATATTATTACAACAGTCCCCAAAGGGAAAGGAGAAAAAAAACTGTAATTATTTGAATTTCGAAAGGTGCTTGACAACACACCCTGGGTGAGGGCACATAAAAAAGGTCACTGGTTAAAAACGGGAAAAATCGGGAATCAGTGTTTTTATTTGAACAGATGTCACGGGTGGCTGTACCAAGCAAACCCTTTTAGCAAGCTAAACATTTCAGACTACAAGGCATAGCCTTAAAACCCTTATGTATTTCATCCAGTTCAAATTTTAAATAAAAAGAAAAATACAGCTTTGTATCATTCTTTGCAGTATCAATTTAAGCTGGAAAGTCCCCTTCGAGCAGTATTCCATCTAGAGAAAAAAGATTTGAGTTCCAGGGCTTGGATCATTTTTTAGGGTTCTTCCGGCCTATTATTCTCCTTGTGCCCGATAGTAACACTGTTGTGATCATTAAATGGAGAGCTTTTCCATTATCATAAATTCTTCATTAATTTTTGGTATATGAGTGATTTTTTTTTTGTTTTTTAATCTGTTCCAGTTTTTTTTTTTCTCAGTTTTTCCCTTGTACAAATTGAGTTTGCCTTATTGAATATATATGCTTTGTGGTGGCAAAGGATGATATTGTGTCAGATTTGTCGTGTTTTTTGCTCAGATATAAACAGAGGGAAAACTTCTCATCAATATAAATTTCTCTCACTATCTGTATACTCAGAGTTAATCACTCCCCTTGTGGCTGCCTAAGGGTAATAATCAAAATTTATGTCATCTTAAAACTTACTAAAGCTTTAATACCCAATAGAAATCATTCCCCGTATTCATTTAACCTCTCTAATGACCTTATTAATCTTAAGTTTGCCCGAAAAAAACCTTAAAAAGGGGCTTTTGGCAGACACCAGTTATTTTTATTCCTTTTTATAAACACGAAACATGCCAAAATAAAATTTATTTAAATGATAGAAAAGCTCCCCCCATGCATTCATTACACACTCGTAGTAAAATTTTTGTTTTGTTTTGCTCTGTGTGGTGTGTGCACATATACATTATCTGAGGGTTTTCCCTTCTAATTTCTTAACCCCTTTCAGGGTCCCCGATCCCTGATGTGAGACTTGTTCACGGGTCCAAGAATTTAAAAAAAATATTTTTGTTATTATTTTATGAAATGGTAGAGAATCTTTTTTGAAGGTAATACAACAAACAAAAAGTAACAAAAAATTTGATATAAAATTGACAAAATTTACGTTTCTTGCAAATTTTACTGCATCACACATGACTTCCTCTGTAAGCCAGCTTCGAAAGAGCGACAAAAATGCCGGGAGAAGGGGCTTAGTAACCTTCCCCTGTAATATATTACTAAATTAAAGGAAAACTTTGTTTTTCCTTTTGGGCACCCACCCCGGGGATATGGCCGGTTTGTTGAAAGAAATATATATATATATATATAAAAGCTGTGATTTCGTGTATAGGGCAAGGAGGAATAACACTTGTAGGAGTGAGAAGAGCCGTTTTTGAGTGTGGGAGGAAGTTCGTGATGGGAGTAGGTTTAAAACGAAAGGCGGTAAAAGGGAGCCGGGATTGATGGGATAAAGAAGAAATGTTAAAAGCAGGTGGGGATAAGTTTTGGGGTGGTTGGTGCAATTATTTAATAAATGTATGGAAGGGGTAAGGTACCTAGGGATTGGCAGAGAGCATGCATAGTTCCTTTGTATAAAGGCAAAGGGACAAAAGAGAGTGCAAAAATTATAGGGGGATAAGTCTGTTGCGTATACCTGGTAAAGTGTATGGTAGAGTTATTTTTGAAAGAATTGAGAGTAAGAGGGGGAGAATGGGATAGCAGATGAACAAGGAGGCTTTGGGGAAAGGTAGGGGTGTGTGGACCAGGTTTTTTTACAGTGAAACATACAAGTGAACAGTATTTAATAAGGCTAAAGAGGTCTTTGTGGCATTTATGGTTTTGGGAAAAGGGTATGACGGTGGATAGGGGGGCAATGTGGCAGATGTTGCAGGTGTATGGTGTTAGGAGGTAGGTTACTGAAAGCAGTGAAGAGTTTTTACGAGGATAGTGAGGCTCAAGTTAGAGTATGTGGGAAAAAGAGGGAAATTATTTCCAGTTAAAAGTAGACCCTTAGACAAGGATGTGTGATGTCACCGTGGTTGTTTTAATTATTTATAGAGGGGGTTTGTAAGAGAAGTAAATGCGAGGGTCTTCACAGAGGCGTGGATTTTAAAAGATAAAGAATCACACATAAATGGGAGTTGTCACAGTTGCTCTTTGCTGATGACACTTTTTGCAGAGATTGGTGGATAAAATTTGGTAGGGTGTGCAAAAGAAGAAAATTAAAAGTGAATACAGGAAAGAGAAAAGGTTATGAGGATAACAAAAAGATTAGGTGATGAAAGATTGGATATCAGATTGGAGAGAGAGAGAATGGAGGAGGGAAAGTATTCAGATATTTGGGAGTGGACATGTCCCCGGATGGGGCTATGAAAGATGAGGGAAAACATAGAATTGATGAGGGGAAAAGGGTGAGTGGTGCACTTAGGTGTCTGTGGGACAAAGAACTTTGTCCTTGGAGGCCAAAGAGGGGAATGTATGAGAGTATAGTTTTACCAAAGCTCTTATATGGATGTGAAGCCCTGGGTGATGAATGTTGCAGGAGAAGGCTGGAGGCAGTGGGGATGTCATGTCTAGAGGTGTGGTGTGAATATAATGCAGAGAATTTCGTAGTTTGGAAGTTAGGAGGAGGTGCGGATTACCAAAATGTTGTCCAGAGGGCTGAGGAAGGGTTTGTTGAGGTGGTTCGGACATGTAGAGAGAATGGAAAGAAACGAATGACTTCAAGAGTGTAATCAATCTGTGGGGGAAGGAAGGCGAGGCAGGGGTCGGCCTAGGAAAGGTTGGAGGGAGGGGGGTAAAGGAGGTTTTGTGTGCGAGGGGCTTGGACTTCCAGCAGGCATGCGTGAGTGTGTTCGATAGAAGTGAATGGAGGCAAATGGTTTTTAATACTTGACGTGCTGTTGGAGTGTGAGCAAAGTAACGTTTATGAAGGGGATAAGGGAAACCGGCAGGCCGGACTTGAGTCCTGGAGAAGGGAAGTACAGTGCCTACACTCTGAAGGAGGGGTGTTAATGTTGCAGTTTAAAATCTGTAGTGTAAAGCACCCTTCTGGCAAGACAGTGATGGCGTGAATGATGGTGAAAGTTTTTCTTTTTCGGGCCACCCTGCCTTGGTGGGAATCGGCCAGTGTGATAATAAAAAAAATATATATATGTATATATTTCTTTCTTCTTTCTTTCAACACACCGGCCATATCCCACCAAGGCAGGGTGGCCCAAAAGGAAAAACGAAAGCTTCTCCTTTTACATTTAGTAATATATACAGGAGAAGGGGTTACTAGCCCCTTGCTCCCGGCATTTTAGTCGCCTCGTACAACACGCATGGCTTACGGAGGAAGAATTCTGTTCCACTTCCCCATGGAGAGAACAGGAAATAAACAAGAACAAGAACTAGTAAGAAAATAGAAGAAAATGCAGAGGGGTATGTACATATATATATATGCTTGTACATGTATGTGTAGTGTGACCTAAGTGTAAGAAGAAGTAGCAAGACGTACCTGAAATCTTGCATGTTTACGAGACAGAAAAATGGACACCAGCAATCCTACCATTATGTAAAATGATTACAGGCTTTCGTTTTACACTCACTTGGCAGGGCGGTAGTACCTCCCTGGGCGGTTGCTGTCTACCAACCTACTACCTATATATATATCCCTTAAACGGTCCAAACTTATATATACGTTCACGCGCGTAGCGCCTCAAACGTATATATAAGTTTTATTTTTCATTCGTTCAAAATTAACGCGATAGGCCTGAGTCGCCTAGACATGAGAGAATGGGTGTGCGCACTCAGTGTGCGCAGTATACAAAATATCTGGGACGCCGGGGGTACCACAGGGAAAGGACCATTTACTTTTCAGTTTCCATCCGGGGTCAACATCAGGGGCACATCCTCGTGTTTCACTCCCCCCTCGCTTTAATTAAACCCACTCTACTATTCGAAAAAGTGATAGAGATTTTGATTTTTTTTTGGGATTTGACACCAAAGGGGGCCAGAAATTATTAAAGGGAATTAGTGAAAATATGGGACGTAACCCAGATGCCCCCCCACCCCAAATAAACCTCTGGGGAACACCCTGTTCTAGGGCCAAGCACCTGGGGGGTAGCCAGTGTGCCCACTTAAAGACCCTGGCCCAAGCATTTTTTGGGGGGGCCGGGGTGGCCACAAAAGACCCTACCAAGCCCCTCGGGAAGTGGAAAAGGTTTTCCCCATAGGCAACTTCGCAAGGGGGAAACTATCTTTTTCCCCCCGGTGTTTTATTTGGGTGATAGTGAAAGTGTTTGTAAGTGTTGATGAGGTTGATTTTATAAATTTGAGGTTTCCCTTTCTAGTGATAGTGATGTTCATTATTCCCAGTAAACGTACTTTAAGGGGCTTTAAATCTACTTCGGGGCAGTGGGGCCATATGCAACCCCCCAAGGGTCGTGGCAGGTCACACCCAAAACCCCCGGCCACTGTTAGTAAAAGGGTGTCAGGGGGGGGAGAAATGCGGGGATGGAGGAAGTTTTGGTGGGTGGAAGGGTGCCTGGCCACTTTGGGCAGTGGGTGGACAGACAAAGGCTCCCCGGCAGCCCCTAAACCCAAATGTGCGGGCCTCCATCCCCCCCCCTCCCCCTTTCCTGCCCCCCCCCCCCCTGCCCCATCCCACAGCCACCCTGCCCCATGTGAAGGGGTGGAACTGGCCCAAAGTTTTTTTCGTCCCCACACCCCTTGTGATTGGGTTTTAAAAGGGGAAAAGTGGTACCCTAGCCAGAATGTCCCATAATGAAGGTCTACAGAGTTAGACTTTTTCCCAGTTGTTTTTTTGGGACGAGCCTATAATAAACCCTTGATATTGACCCCAGAAAAACCCTTTTTAAATTACCATTTTGTCATGAACAACACAACAGGGGTTTTGGAAAATTACCCGGGTTTGCACAGGTGGAAAGACAAAACAGTGGCTAAAATTATTTATTCCTTGCCATTTGTCATGCTTATGCCCCCTTTTCATAAGAAAATTATACGAAAATTTACGGGGTGTACGGGAACCATTTTCACAGTACTCCAGTTTTCCTGACCCCCTTTCCCCCTTCCAAACAGTTTCCCACTCTTTTTTGCTAACAAATTGTTGCATTTTTGCAGACAGAAAAACGCCAGAAGAAATGCCCTTTTCCTAAAAAAAAAACCCGGGAATGTTTATGTTTTTAAAGCAGAAATTCAGTGTATATTTTTAAATTCCCTTAAAAGGAACATTGTTTTTGATGAGTCCTTGATTCTTTTTCAAGGGACCCCTGTCTTTCCCAAGCAATAATCCCCAAGCAAACAAAAATTGTTTTGGGTATAAAACTTTTTGTTTTGTGTGACTGTGGGGGAGTGGTCAGGGGTTTTTGGTGAAATTTGTAACACAGGGAAAAAACAACTCGATGATGACAAAAGGGAAATGTTGGGGCTTTTCCGGTGATGTTGTTCCAGGTTAGGGGAAACCAAAAACCTTGGCGGGGGCCCATAACATTGTAAAACAAAACAACTGGTATACAACCCCTTTGCTTGGGGTTTCCTACGTGGTAAAAACAATATGATATATGTGGAAAAAGTGAGAAAGGGAAAAGGGGAAAAATATGCCAAGGTTTTATGGAGGGAGTGTTGAAAGGGGGGAAGTGCAAGCATTTCATGCTAATGACATTCCCTGGCCTGACGTGGCTGAAAAAACGAGACTTTACATTGCTAAAAACCAAACCATAGAAAAAGAATGGGACAAACGACAGACTGAAACCCAAATTCAAAAACCCAAATTTTTGGTTTAGCCAATTGCTTTTCTTGGGCATACGAACAACATAGAAAGTTTTACAAGTGTGACATGATGATACGGTTTGTTGACTGTGTGTGGAGGAGTCGGAAGTGGTATAAAAAAATGTTTTTTTTAACCCCTTTTAAACATTGCAGTTATTTGCATTCAATATTAAAGTAAAAACTTTGGGCGACAACGTTTTGCAGTTTTTTCTCTGGGAAACTCTTTAAACAGATAGCAAGAAAGTTTTATACCACACCTGTACCTTCCCTCAACAGCGACCTGTAAAACCACAACCTGTCCCCCCAAACCCCAGCCCTGGGGGGAAATGCCAGACCGAAAACGCCAAATGTCCTATCTGGTACCAAAACCACCTACCCAAAAGAAGAAGAATGCCCAGAAAAAAATGTGTGTGTGGGGGGGCTAACCCCCAAAAACCAAACCCCCACAGCGGTAAGGAAAAAAACGTTCTTGGGGTCCCAGGGGGGGGTGGCACCCCTGTTGAATCCAAAGCTTTATTTGGGGAAACATAAAAAATTTTGGAGTTCTTAAAAAACATAAATGGGACATTAAATACTTTATAAAGTTGTAGATAATTTAAAGTTTGATTCCCGCCAGGTTTTGCAAAATCCCCCTGCCTTTTTACATTTTGTTTTATACAATATGAAAAATTTTTTGGTAATATTGGTGGGAAAAACAAAAATTGCATTGATTTAAATGATTTCTATGGGAAAAATTAAATTTTTTTTAAACATGAAAACCAAGAAAATGAAAAAAAAATGGAAGAAAACGGTTAAAAAATTTTTGAATTTCCCGCAACAAACAGTGGGTCCATGTTGGGGCGGTGGTTTTTCCCAAGTGCCAACTTTGCGGCCCCAACCTCGGTAAGTACTGACCCCAATTTTTTTTTTTTTTTTAAAATATTCGGGGGGGCTGCGCGTTTGGGGAACGATTTTATATTTTTTGGGCCCGTTTAAAGGGGTATTATAATATATAAAATTTTTATTTAATATATATATATATATTTAAATATATATATATTTGTACATATACAAATACATACATACATACATACATACATACATACAGTAGGGAGCCACTTTACTGCGTTCCACTAATATGGCGATGTCAAATTATGACCAAAATTTGCTATACTGCAAGCGGTCTTTCAAATACGGCGTGCCCCACCCGGTTTGTTTACATTCTCCGTGACCACATCTATTATGTCAGGAAACTTTCCAAAATTTCAAGTGTTTTAAAGTTACTTCGTATTTTATATGTACTCTGATAATTATACTTATGTGTACCTGTACCTAAATATACTTACATACTGTGCTGGTGTGCAGGTACACATTAAAATCGCTAAGTCTCTCTCTACTCATGACGCCAATACTACGTAATAATAATCACTCTTGGGCACACTAAATGTCTTATTTTACATTAATATAGGCATTTTCATTAATCCATCTATGATATTTTCCTCAAAATTATATATGAAACCTGTTACATAGCATATAAACATGATAAATACACTCACAGAATAAAAGTTGACGTAAATATGATATTTGTTTACAAAGCAGCTGTGCAGGTAGTGTCGGAAGAATTACGTTTTCTCTAGTCAAACTGGGGGATATCTGTAGAAAAATATTCTTTTCGTATGCCTTCACTCTATATATAGCAATTCATGACCTTTGTGGGTTTAGTGCCTTTTATAATAATATAATAATAATAATAATAGTAATAATAATATCTATATTCACTCTAAAAATAGCGTGTGGCTGTTTGTTTATTTTGTACTAACTTGTACAACTTGTACACAATGGAAGAGTATTTGTATTATGAGGTAATTATTATTATAATAAAAAAATATTGAGGTAAATGTTTTACAAACTCTTACAAACGTACGTGAATGAACTAAAAGTAGACACATATTAATACACATTTATTTTGCCTGGCCAAGTGATCACCCACTACCTGTTCAGTTTATATTCTTACATTGTCTCAACTCTGTATCTTGTTCTCTCTCTTGTTTACTCTTTCGTTAACTAGTTGGCTCTCATTGACGATGGCGTCTAATATTAGTTGTAATAAAAAGAGTAGTCGTAAGCCTCTTGCTTTAAGTGCCAAGTTAGAGGATGGTGGTGTGCCATTCTGATTTTATTCAATAAACACCCTGCCACTCACCTCTCACACATTAATATTAATATTTTAAGGTAAGTAATAAGTGTACTCTGTGTGTATCATACCTTTTATTGTGTTTTTAATACCTATTTTTATTGCTTACTTAATATAAGTTAGTGTAAACTTGTTGTCTGGCATTTATTGCATATTTTATATGTGCTCTGATGATAATACTTGTGGACCTGTGTGGTAGCCGGGTGGAGGGACAGCATTACGTTTTCTCTGCTCAGCCATCAGAGAAAACATGTATGAATCTTCTGCATTTGGCTCAGCCGCTCCCACACTCTGCTTTTGTTTACAATTTTCAGCATGAATTATTCATTACTTCTCCCTTCGTTTATGATGGCATCTAAAGGTAATTGTTAGAAAAATTGATTAAATTCAGTTAACAAGGTATGTCGATGTTAATAATATGGCTCTGGGCCACAGTGTAGGTAGCCGGTAGGTGTAGCCCAGGCAGGCTACATCTACAGGCTACCTACACTGACTCCCTACAAATAAATACTACTCACCTCTCTTCCTATATTAAGACTACACATATTTTAAGGTAAATAATGAGTGTACTGTATGTGTATTTTACCTCTCTGGGATGTTTTAAATATCATATATTAAGTATGAGATGGGGAGCCAGTGCTACCTATACCTGGGCTACCTGTGCCTGACTTCCTACAAATAAGTACTACTCGCCTCTCTCCCTACATTAAGATTACAAGTACTTTAAGATAAGTAATGAATGTACTGTGAATGTATTTTACTTTGTGTTTTTAATTCCTAGTTCTATTACTAACTTAATATAATTTAATGTAAACTTGTTGTCTGGCATTTATATGCATTTATAAATGGAAAAACTGGCGTTCTGCCTTCCAGCGATGTCTGCTTTCTGGCGACAGTCTGGAACCTAACCCGCTGTATAAGTGGGGCCCTACTGTGTGTGTGTGTGTATATATTTTATATATATATATATATATATATATATATATATATATATATATATATATATATATATATATATAATATATATATATATACACAGTGGACCCCCGGTTAACGATATTTTTTCACTCCAGAAGTATGTTCAGGTGCCAGTACTGACCGAATTTGTTCCCATAAGGAATATTGTGAAGTAGATTAGTCCATTTCAGACCCCCAAACATACACGTACAAACGCACTTACATAAATACACTTACATAATTGGTCGCATTCGGAGGTGATCGTTATGCGGGGGTCCACTGTATATGTATGTATATGTATGTATGTATATGTATGTATATGTATGTATGTATATGTATGTATGTATATGTATGTATGTGTATATATGTATATGTATATATGTATATGTATATATGTATATGTATATATGTATATGTATGTATGTATATGTATGTATGTATGTGTATGTATGTATATATATGTGTATATATATATATATATATATATATATATATATATTATATTATATATATAATATATATATATATAAAGGTCTCCCTCAAGATTCACGTTTTCAACTTTCACGGGCTTCACACATTCGCGAATTCTCAGCCACCAAATTCCCAGCCGCCAAATCATATTTAAGTTTCCCGCCACCTGCAAGTCCCTACTACCCTCCCTCCGACCCCCGCAACTGGCAGACAGCCCTCCCACCACTCAGTGTGATGAGTGTTTTGTTTCTTCATTATTTGCTATTAAACTACAGTATAAATAATGTAAACCCATTCATGACTGCATATTGGAATGGCTAATCGGACAGGTATTAGACGGTGACATCATGTGTTTACTCTTGAACACTCCCGCAAAAAATTTAAAAATTTTCCCTGCTACAGCTAAAAAATAAAAAATAGTAATAATAAAAACCAATAAAAATAAATTTTGGAAAAAATTTGAAGAAGGAAAAAATTGTAAAAAAAATTTTCAAAAGGGTGGTGAACATCGCATGGGGACTTTGTTATGGGGAGTGAACATTATTTCCCCCTTTGCTCTTCCAAAATTTCAAAAATAATTCTTTGTGTTTGGTGCTTTTTAAGATTGAGGGGTGACTGGAGGGGTTTAAAAGGCAGTGATTGAGGGGTTAATGGAATTTAATAAAACATGTTAATAAAATACATGTTTTTAATATGTACTATTATTTTTTTTAAAAAACTTGTTTTTTTAAAAAAATTTCATGTTAAAAAATACTGTTTTTAAAACCCTTTAAAGGGCCCCCGTCCCTTAACCCTCCCGGCCCCTTTACGTTCGGGGTTAAAAAACCCGAGATCTACGCCATGGGGCCACTTCACCGAAAAACGTGATGGTACTTTTGGGGCCCTGTTTATGAGAGAAGACTTTTCGTGGGGTTTATGTGTGCACCACATAAAAACAGATCCTGAAAGCCCCAATTTTTATAATGAGAAAAAAAAAAAATGAAATCATGATTTTTCGATTAAAACAGCAACTTTGCAGTGTTTTTTTCTTTAATGTTTTTTTTTAGTTGAAATTTGCGGATTTCTTGGCCCCCTTTGATAGAAGGAAGACAAAAATACAAAAATAGAGATAAATTTTTTGTTTGGGTTTTTTGGGCAGGGGGAAATGGTTGGGGAAAACTGAGCTCAAAGTAGCTAAAAATTTTAAATTTTTCCCGGATATTCAAGGGGGTTAAAAACAAACGACCTCACCCCGTCTAATACACATAAGCTGGTGGGTTAATTTTTAAAATTCCAAATAGGGGATGAAATTTACAATTATTCCCAGTATTGCATAACATTTAAATTTTTCTTTTTTTTGGTGTGAATAAAAATTCTTTTAAGTGAATAAAAAAAAAAAATGGAATTTATTTGTAAAACCTCAAAACAAAACTAAGGGAACAGGGAAAATGTTTGTTTGGTGCCAGGAAGGGGCCTACTTTGTTCTTTTTGGACCCTTTTTGGGAAATTTGGGAAAATATTTTTAAATTTTTGTGTTAAATTGGCCAAAATTTAAAAAATTTTCCGATCACTTTTTTTTGTAGTTAAAAAACATTTGGGACTTGGCGTTTCTTGTGTTTCAATCGAATAAAAAAGAAGTAAATACTATGAAAATACAAAGGAATTTTTGGTTGACGGGGAAAAATGAAAATTGGGGCCTAAAAATGGAGTCAAAAGTGGGAAAAATTTCGCTGTTTTGGGTTAAATTTTTCTGACACACCCAAAATTCGGGGAGAGATAATTTCTTTTAATTTTTCCCCAAAAAATTTCTTTACTTTTTGTTTTTTTAAACTTCCCCAAAAAAAAATTCTTTACGTTTTTCAAAAGGGAAAAAATAAAAATTTTTTTTTTTTTTTAAAATTTTTTGGGCACTGGTGCTTGACTCCGAGGGGGGCCCCTTGGACCCTAAAAGGGGTAATAAAACATTTACTTTTATTATTTAAAAACATTATGTTTTTAAATACCACTGCCTAAACCCCCGCTGAATTATTGTGAAATTTTTGGGAAAGGGGCAGGGAAAATAATGTTCACCCAGCAAAAAAACAAAGTCCACAACGAATGGGGTAAACCCAAACCCCTTTCGTTTTTTTGTACTATTTCCTTTTTTAAATTTATTCGTATTTATTACTATTATTATTATTATTTTTATTATTTTTATTTTAAATTATTATTTAGCAATAGCAGAAATTTTCGTTTCTTTGCGGTTTTCAAGAGAAAAACACATGATTCCCCTTCTAATACCTTTCCTAATACCCTTTCCCAATATCATCTTTAAGGGGTTTTTAAAACCTTATTTTTTACGGAAAGTTTAAAAGCAAAAAAAGAACAAAAAAAAAACACATCCCCAAACACTGAATGGTGGGAGGGCTGGTTTCCAGTTGGGGGGGCCCCCGGAGGGGGTAGTGGGGACTTTTGCAGGGGTTTGGAGGCTTGGGGGGGTCTGTGGTATTTAATAACATACATGTTTTTTAAAAATACATGTTATTAAAAAAACATACGTTATTTTAAAACATAACATTAAATATTTAGTACAATTTACGACGTTTTTATGTTTTTATGGGTTATTCGTGGTTTTAACAAGTTTAAGGGGAAACAGTAATTGTAAAAATATTTCCCTACAATATAAATTTGGGGGGGGGAAACATTTCCCCCCGGTTTTTTTTAACATTCGCAAAGCTTGATCCCCTAAAACCCCCCAATGTTTTAGGGGGACCTTTTATGGTTTTAAAAAATTGTGTGTGTGGTGTATATATAAATATAAATAATTATACATATATACTGGAAGGCCCCACTTTTACGGCTGGTTATTTTTCCCGGGTACCGCTGTAAAACGGAAACTGCCGGTTTAAAATGGAAAAACCCTTTTTTTTTTCCCCTTACAAATGCATACCCAAAAACTAAACAAGTTTACACTAACATTATATTTAAATTAAACAATAGAACCAGGCATCAAAAAAACAAAAAATACAATAAAAACATTTTGCAAATCTTTCTTAAACCTTTTAAAAAATTTATAGTCTTAAACTAGGGTGAGACAAGTATTTTTTATTGGGAAGAAATTTAAGTTGGGATGTAAAGGTATTTGCCAGGCTACCATACCAGGCCCCCCCACCCACACATAAAAATTCTATGATTTTTTAAGCAACCCAAGGGGATAAAAAGTATTACAGTTCATCAAAAACTTACCCTTTAAAAAATAGGGTGAGATGGGGAGTTTTTAAAAATTTTAAAAAAAAACAAAATTTTTGGTATGTATGGTAGTCCCGCTGGGGTACCATACCAGCCAAACCAACCCCCAAAATAAATTTTTAAAGGGTATTTAAGCACCCCAAACGGAAAAAAATGTATTTTACGTTTCCCCCATTACTTTCCTTAAAAAATTTGTAGTCTTAATGAAAGGGGCAGGGGGTAAGAAATGAGATTTTAAAAAGGGAAAAAATGAGAAAAGAGAAAGAATGAGTCATGAGAGGGGTACAGGCGCAGAGTTATGTAAAAAAACCAGGCGAAGGTAAAATTTTGTTTAAAAGAAGTGTAAATTCTGGTTTGGTACAAGTTACATTGTTTTACAGGTTGTCCCCTTTCACTGATACAGTAGAATAAATAAAGGGAAAAACACTCCCCCCTTCTCATGTAACATCATTTGAGAAGAAATGATGCCTGAGTTTAAGGGAATGGAAAAAAAAGTCACTCCCGACTTTTTTGGGGTTTTCCGGTTCTCTACACATATGTTAAGTAAGAAATCTATTTAATGTATTTTTTAAAACCGAAATTTAAATTACTTACTACATACGAAAGGAATAATTTTTCTACAGTTTTCCCCCCGAAAAACTTTTTTCTTTTTGTTAGATTTGGGGGGAAAAAGGGGAATTCCCTTTGGGATCACTTTAAAAAGTTATCTGGCTACAAAATTTATATTTAAAGTTTTTTTTTTTCTATTTTAGGGTTTATTTATCATTTTTTAAGTTTGTATCGTGTTTAAATTTTATAATTTTTTAAAAAAAAACATTGGTTGGGTTAATGGGAAAAAGTGTATAAAGTAATTTTACAACATTTAAAAAACTCGGTTTATTATTATTATTAAATTTTTATTAGCATTTCAAAAATGGGGGGTCCCCTTTTTCAAGCCGTCCCGCTACCACACTCATATTTATGTTTATTTAATTTTTTGTGGGGTGTATTTAAAAATCTTTTTATGTTATGTATCGTGTTTTTTATATAAATTTTTTTAAAAAAAAACATTTGATGGATTAAAGAAAAAGTGTATTTTTAAAGTAAAATATGACATTTAAAAGAGAAATCGATTAAATTTTTATCTTACTTTAAAATGACGTTTGGGACATAAGAACTCTTACTGAATTTTTAAAGTTAAACCCGCATTTCCAGCCCCCGTAGGGAATTTTTTTTAAGTACAGGAAAAACATAAGTATAATTATCAGAGTATATATAAAATATGAAATAACTTAAAAACATTTGAAATTTTGGAGTTTCCAGACAAAATGGAGAGACTTAGTGCTTACTGAGCTCACGAAGAATGTAAACAAACAAGGTGGGGCGCGGTGACCGTATTAGAAAGTCAGGTGGGGGAGCCGTATAGCGAGTTTTGGTCATAATTTGAAATGACCGTATTAGCGGAACGCCGTAAAGTGAAACGCCATAAAGTGGGGCCTTCCTGTGTACAATATATATATATAAAATATATATATAATATATATATATAAAATATATATATATATACATACATACACATATACACACACATATACACACACATATACACACACATATACACACACATATACACACACATATACACACACATATACACACACATATACACACACATAATACACACACACACACAAACACACACACACACACACACACACACACAACACACACACACCACACACCTACCTACCTACCTACCTACCTACCTACCTACCTACCTAACCTAACCTAACCGAACCTAACCTGGAGTTCATTCCCACCAAGTGCAAAGTCATGAAGATTGGGTAAGGGCAAAGAAGACCGCAGACGGAATACAGCCTAGGGGGCCAGAGACTACAAACCTCACTCAAGGAAAAAGATCTTGGGGTGAGTATAACACCAGGCACATCTCCTGAAGCGCACGTCAACCAAATAACTGCTGCAGCATATGGGCGCCTGGCAAACCTCACAACAGCATTCCGACATCTTAACAAGGAATCATTCAGGACCCTGTACACAGTGTACGTTAGGCCCATATTGGAGTATGCGGCACCAGTTTGGAACCCACACCTAGCCAAGCATGTAAAGAAACTAGAGAAAGTGCAAAGGTTTGCAACAAGACTAGTCCCAGAGCTATGAGGTATGTCCTACGAGGAGAGGTTAAGGGAAATCAACCTGACGACACTGGAGGACAGGAGAGATAGGGGGGACTTGATAACGACTTACAAAATACTGAGAGGAATTGACAAGGTGGACAAAGACAGGATGTTCCAGAGACTGGACACAGCAACAAGGGGATACAGTTGGAAGCTGAAGACACAGGTGAATCACATGGATGTTAGGAAGTACAGGTCTCCCTCAACATTCGCGAGGGTTAGGGGGTCAAGAGCCTCGCGAATGTTGAAAAACCGTGAATGTTTGGTGCCCCAATGTATTGCAGGGAAATATATTACAATACTGCTTCCTTAACTTGTTGAAACATAAATAATCATAAAATACATGAAAACGTCGTAAATTGTACTAAATATATACATGTTATGCTTTAATAATGTATGTTATTTAATAACATGTATGTTAATAACATGTATGTTATTAAATACCACAGACTCCTCCAATGCCTCCACCGCTGCGAGTCCCTACTACCCTCCCTCCGACCCCCGCAACAGGCAGCCAGCCCTCCCACCACTCAGTGTGGTGAGTGTTTTGTTTGTTCATTATTTGCTATTAAACTACAGAATAAATAATGTAAACCCATTCATGACTGCATATTGGAATGGCTATTAGGAAAGGTATTAGACGGTGACATCATGTGTTTATTACTTGAAACACAGCAAAGAATCGAACATTTCTGCATTGCTAATAATAACAATAGTAATAATAATAATAATAATAAATATGATATAACTGAAGAAGGAAATTGGTCAAAAATACGAGGGAGTGGTTGACACATCGTCAGTGTGACTTTGTTTATGCTGGAGTGAACATTAGTCTCCCTGCTTTTCCAAACATTTCACAATAATTCAGCGGTTGAGGCAGTGGTATTTAATAACATATATGTTATAAATAATAATAGTACATGTTATTATTAATAACATGTATTATTATTAACATGTATGTATTTAATAACATGTTATAAATAATAATAGTACATATTATTAATAACATGTATTATTATGAACATGTATGTTATTAAATACCATTGCCTCAATCACTGCCTCTACCACTCCAGTCACACTCAGTCTACAAGCACCAAACACAATGAATTATTGTGAAATGTTGGAAGAGCAGGGAGACTAATGTTCACTCCAGCATAAAACAAAGTCACACTGACGATGTGTCAACCACTCCTTCGTATTTTTTGTACAATTTTCCTTCTTCAATTATATCATATTTATTATTATTATTATTATTATTATTATTATTATTATTATTATTGTTATTATTATTGTTATTATTAGCTGTAGCAGAAATGTTTAATTCTTTGCAGTGTTCAAGAGTAAGCACATGATGTCACCATCTAATACCTGTCCGAATAGCCATTCCAATATGCAGTCATGAATGGGTTTACATTATTTATACTATAGTTTAATAGCAAATAATGAACAAACAAAACACTCACCACACTGAGTGGTGGGAGGGCTGGCTGCCAGTTGCGGGGGTCGGAGGGAGGGTAGTAGGCACTCGCAGGTGGCGGGAATCTTAAATATGATTTGGCGGCTGGGAATTTGGTGGCTGGGAATTTGGCGGTTGGGAATTCGCGAATGTGTGAAGCCCGTGAAAGTTGAAAACGTGAATGTTGAGGGAGACCTGTATTTCTTCAGCCACAGAGTAGTCAGGAAGTGGAATAGTTTGGGAAGCGATGTAGTGGAGGCAGGATCCATACATAGCTTTAAGCAGAGGTACGATAAAGCTCATGGTTCAGGGAGAGTGACCTAGTAGCGACCAGTGAAGAGGCGGGGGCCAGGAGCTTGGACTCGACCCCTGCAACCTCAACTAGGGGAGTACACCAACCACCCCACCCCACCAGAGATAACCAATAACTTTCTGGTATCTCTTAACGTATTACTGCCAGTGTACACAATTACAGTGGACCCTCAGCTAATGATATTAATTCGTTCCTGAAATCTCATCGTTAGCTGAAATTATCGTTAGCTGAATTAATTTTTCACATAAAATAATGGAAATAAAATTAATCCCTGCAAGACACCCCAAAGTATGAAAAAAAAGAAAAAAAATTTTTACCACATGAAATATTAATTTTAATACACACAAACATACACTTACCTTTATTGAAGATCTGGTGATGATTGATGGGATGGGAGGAGGGGAGAGTGTGGAAGTTGTTAATGTTTAGAAGGGGAATCCCCTTCCATTAGGACTTGAGGTATCAAGTCCTTTTCTGGGGCTACTTCCCTTCTTCTTTTAATGCCACTAGGACCAGCTTGAGAGTCACTGGACCTCTGTTGCACAACAAATCTGTCTATAGAGGTCTGTACCTCCCGTTCCTTTAAGATTTGCCTAAAATGGGCCACAACATTGTCATTGTAGTAGTCACCAGCACGGTTTGCAATAGCTGTGTTAGGGTGATTTTCATCCATAAAGGTTTGCAGTTCAACCCACTTTGCACACATTTCCTTAATCTTTGAAGTAGGCACAATGGATTCCACAACTGGCATAGGCATCTCAGGGTTAGCCCCAAACCCTTCAAACTCTTTCTTGATTTCCATACTAATTCTCACCCTTTTTATCACAGGGTTGGCACTAGAAGCTTTCTTGGGGCCTATGGTGATTTATTTTGCAGGTACAATCACTAAAAACGCTGTGATAATATGAAATGTTCCGATTGTATGCGTGGATGCGACTGCACCGGCTGGCTTGTAAACACTGGCACCCACGGGACAACTGAGGCGCGCTCAGGCCACACGTGGACGCGTCTCGAAAGAATCGCGTTGGGTGAGTTTTTTAGCGTTAGCTGAGGCAAATTTTTTGCGTTAAAATGTATCGTTAGCTGGATTTAACATTAGCTGATGCCATCGTTAGCTGAGGGTCCACTGTATATCCAAAATCAGACCACTTTTGCAATCACACAGTACAAATAACTTTATACCAAAGCATTTCCTCTTGCTTGGTATATACTGCTTGAACGACAGTCTACCTTTGATGAAAATCAAAGACTCATCAATAACAAGCTTCCTGAAGGGATAAAAATACATACAGCACTTTTATTTCAGGTACATGAACACATTCCTGATCTTATATAGCCTGTTGTTACTGTCAGGCCTTGTTTTGTCTGAGAAGTGTAGCATACACAACAGTAGCAAAAATCGATTCACTGGTATAATATCACTAAAACCTGGGGTTGAAATCAGGTATTCCATCGACCAGTATGTGGTGACAGTGTGCTTATACACGTGGCATAAGCATTGTGGCAAAGAACAGGTACATTTCTGCCACAGTTGTGTCCTTCCACTGGTGTAGCCATGACCTTGGTGAAAGAATTGTGTTTGCCATGGTGTACTCATGGTATGTGTTGCTTTCTCTGACAATAATTTCCATCAGGGGTTCATCGAAGAATAACTGAAAGCATTCCAGTTCAGTGGTATTGTTCCCAAGTGTGCACGATGACCATATTCCACTTTGTGTTTCATCAAAGTCATGGGGATTGGGAACAAAATTGGCACCTTGCTGCCAATCCCAGATGCGGTCTTCTGGTGGGTACTGGATATTGAAAGGTGGTTGTGGTTGTGGAGGTTGTGGTTATGCAGGTTGTGGTTGTGCAGGTTGTGGTTGTGCAGGTTGTGGAAGTGTGGGGGTGGTTGTGGCTGGGCTGAGTTAGCAGTGTGGCCTGTTGCTGGTGCCACATGACACATGCCACCGCCAAGACCACCACCTGCTGCCCCATGCACATTACGCATCCCCAATGTAACAATATCATCGTCATCTTCATCCTCAGTTCGTGGTGTAGGGCCATGGGATGTACTCCAAGATTTACTCCTTTTCCTTGGAATGGCATATGGCACACTACCAGAATGCATGCTGCGTTATACATACTGCTGCTTCACTCGAGAATATTTCCCCTCACTGTCGCAACTCGAGCTGCTTTCAGTAACTTGGAAATAACTATCACTGCTCACATCCAAGTCCTGTACACGGGGGAAATAGTTTCCTTTTTCATCTTGGTACAGGTGAACGTGAATGAGATGGTCCAGCACCAGAGGTGGAAGGTTGTGGGTCATCTATGTTTTCATCACTAATTACGTTATCCTGGGCACTGCTTTCGGTCACATCCTCCAGAAAACCATGGAATTCACTTTCACTGGCACTTGCATCGCTGTTAGAACTATCACTTGGGAACAGAAGACCTCCAATTTGGCGAGGAGTAAGGTACTTCTTACCGCTAGGCATCATGAACAAGGACTACTTAGATGGCATTCCCACAATGCACCACTGAGTCCCCGATTGTTTTCATACTGCACACACCCATCACGCAGACCCATTCTCTCACATGTAGGCCTACCAGCTTTCTCCTGCTTGATTTGAAGCCACTAGAATTTACTTGTATTAATACGTCGGAAACATTGGCTCATAAGACATATATATATGGTCAAAGGGTTCAAGTTATGAAGGGAGACTTTTGTTTTTCTTTTTGGGCCACCCTGCCTCGGTGGGATACGCTGGTTTGTTGAAAGAAGATTTATATATTTTTTGTTTATATATTTATTTATATTACTCACTTTTGATAGCACCAATGAAGTCTTGGATGCTTTATTAACACTGTGTCATGACCCGTGCTCACAAACTTGCTCTCAGGGTGAAAAAATTTTCCAAAAAAAATAGGTTATTTTTTCTTATGAAATGATAGAGAATCTTTTTCCAAAGGTAAGGAAACCAAAAGTATGAAATTTGATAGAAAAACTTCTGGAAAGTTAGCTATTTTGGCGATATTTATGCATCGTCGATTTTGCCCACTTTGAGTCCTATTTTGGGCTAATTCCAATGTTCCAGTCAACCAGACTCATAGCTATTTTGCTAGTACTCCTTTTATTCTGTCAATTGAGTACAAGAAACTGCCAATTTACCTATTTCAACAACCTAATAAAGTGATCAGAAATTGGTAATTTGGCCAATTTCACTCAAAATTCAAGAAAGGCCAATTTCAGAATAAACAGTGCAGACATTCCTGGCACTAAATAACATTTTATCAATTCATTAATCATGTCTCCAGGCCTCTCTTATATTACACTTTCTTTCTATTTTGAATTTTTATTCGTACACAAAAAAATAGAAGATTTACTGTTATGCAGACTACCGCATTATTGTAATAATTGTATAAATAATATCAGCACATTTGTGAATGCATATTAGACCAACCAGTTGATGTGTATTGGATGAGTGACGTGATTTGTTTACTCTTGAACATCAGTAAAAATCAAACATTTCTGCTACTTTGAGCTCAATTTCAATCTACTTTCTATCCAGAAACCAATCAAAATCATCTCTATTTCTGTAATGTATCTTCCATTCTATCAAATGAGACCAAGAAAATGAGAATACAACCATAAAAACCAAACAAAAATACACCACCTCAAAGTCACTGTTTAAACCAAAAACAGTCAGTTTTTTTCTCATTATGCACTGTATGCTGCAGGATTTTTTGTATGGCACACACTTACCACATAGACCTATTCTCTTATATCTAGGCCCAGATTTACTACTCACAGCTTATTTGACTGAGCTGAGCTCATGGCATCATATTATTGGACCAACGTTGGCTTCAAAGCCGTGATATAACAGTACCGACACTTCTGCTCACTTATGTTCAATGGTCAGTAACCCATTGTTGTGTGTAGGTACTACCTGAGGCCCCCAGTGATCCAACCCAATCTTTCTGACAACTTATTTTTATCACATGACCTCTTCCTTGTTGCTACTTTTTTCCAGTCTTTTTCATGCTTCTGGTGTGTGGCAGGTTCAGGTCTGATGATTTGTGTTCCATTGTCTCTGTTTTTTCATTGATTGGTTGGTTGCCTTCCAGCCAATGGCCCTTCCTTACCTTTTTCCTTTCCTTCAAGGTCCTCTTACAGATCTCCATGTGGTGCTCAACATTTCTCCTGGGGTTTCAGTGGCTGTTACCCAACAACATATTCCTTTTGAGCCCCCTTCTTTTCTTGGCATTTGTGAGTCCTCCATATACAGTCTATGCAGAAAGTTATGATGCCGGCAGAAAAAAGTTATGTAATGAAGCTAATACTGTACTTAGTTTAATTCTTCTTGCACTTCAAGCAGTCCTGAAGCTTACGAGGAACACTGTCAGATAAATTTTGAATGATGATAGGTGAGAATGAGACCCAGATATCTTTAATAGCTGCTTCCAGCTTTGGGATGGATGACAAGGTTGTGTTTCATAAGTGACCACAAATTTTTTATTTGCTTTAGGTCTGGGCTATTACTTGTCCATTCACTAAAAAAGGGCACTTAACGATTAATTTTGGGGGTGTGACAAGGAGCACCATCTTGCATAATCTGTGTTGCTTTGACTTTTTCAAAGGTTTCAGGTAAATAATCCACTGAAAGCTCCAAATAATTGTTCTGATTCATCATGACATTTTTGGGAAGTACAGTGGAACCTTGACTTACGAGTTTAATATGTTCCAGGAGCTAGCTCGTAACTCAATTTACTCGTATATCAAATTAATTTTTCTCATTTAAATTAATTGAGAATCCATTAACCCTTTGACTGTTTCAGGCCCCTCTCTGAAACTGTCATTCTATGTCGCTCAATTTTTGAAAAAAAAAAAAAATTATTTTTTCTTATGAAATGATAGAGAATCTTTTCCCGATGGTAATGACACCAAAAGTTCGAAATTTGGTCGAAAACTCGTGGAATTATGCTCCCGCGAAGTTAGCGGTCTCGGCGACATATGTGTATCGGCGATTTCGCCGACTTTGAGCCCAATTTTCAGCCAATTCCATTGTTCCAGTTGACCAAACTCATAGCTATTTCTTTAGAACTCCATTTTATCTATCAGCTGAGTACAAGAAACCTCCCATTTACTAATTTGGACTACCCAATATGGTGGTCAGAAATTGGCAATTTGGCCAATTTCACGCAAAATAAAAAAGATGCCAATTTCAAAATAGGGTCCAGAATATAACAAGGTAGACATTCGTGGCACTAAAATATCATATGCTCTGTTCATTAGTCACATCTCTAGGCCCCTCTTATATTATTATTGCTTTCTATTTTGATTTTTTATTCATACAAAAAAATACAAAATTTACTGTTATGCAGACGACTGCATTATTGTAAAAATGGTATAAATAATATCAGTGCACTAGTGAAAGAATATTAGACTCCCCAGTTGACGTGTATTGGACGTGTGGTGTGATTTATGTACTTCTTGAACATTGGTAAAAATCGAACATTTCCGCTACTTTGAGCTCAGTTTCAAGGTCGTTTTCATCGTAAAAGTAATGAAAATCATCTCTATTTCTGTAATATGTTTTCCATTTTATCACCTAAGACCATGAAAATGCGAATACAACGATAAATACTATACGAAAATACACCTCAAAGTTGGCGTTTTATTCCAAAAAAACAATCAGAGTTTTTTTTTTCTCATTACGCAATGTGTGCTGCAGGATTTTTTTTATGTGGTGCACACTGACCACACAGACCCATTCTCTCACATGTGGGCCTACCAGCTTTCTCCCACTTGATTTGAAGCCGCTAGAATTATTGAGTATATATACGTCAGAAACATTGGCTCGTAAGATGTATTTATACGTCGAAAACAGTCAAAGGGTTAATCCGTTTCTGCACTCTGGAGAGACGAGAAAAATACTTGAATGTGATGCTATTATCAGCTGTACGGCTTATTTATCTATCACAATTCATCTAATATACCTGGAGTTTACCTGGAGAGAGTTCCGGGGGTCAACGCCCCCGCGGCCCGCTCTGTGACCAGGCCTCCTGGTGGATCAGAGCCTGATCAACCAGGCTGTTACTTCTGGCTGCACGCAAACCAACTGTACGAGCCACAGCCCGGCTGATCAGGAACCGACTTTAGGTGCTTGTCCAGTGCCAGCTTGAAGACTGCCAGGGGTCTGTTTGTAATCCCCCTTATGTATGCTGGGAGGCAGTTGAACAGTCTCGGGCCCCTGACACTTATTGTATGGTCTCTTAATGTGCTAGTGACACCCCTGCTTTTCATTGGGGGGATGTTGCATCGTCTGCCAAGTCTTTTGCTTTCGTAGTGAGTGATTTTCGTGTGCATGATACATACACTAGAATGAATAAAATAGGCCATAATATGGTGGCAGCAGCAGAAGCATCTGTCATTTCTGTCCCAATTTCACTATAGTATCTTCCCATACTCTTACTGTAAGAGAAAACAGAGTATTTTTGAGGCTTACTGCAGTAGATCACTAGTTTTCTAAGGTAAATGCTGAAACAATGTTTTTATAAATAAGAAATATTGTATAAAAACTGTTTATTATATAATGTGTATATGTACTTACAGACATGGAGCAGAGATGATGGGGGAGGTTGAGGGGGACGGATGTTAAGGGTGGGGGGATGCTGAGGGTGGGGGATGTTGAGGATGCGGCGTATGATGTATTGCCTGGTTAAGTCCATGGAAATCATTTTCTTTTTCTTTTCAGCACTTATTTTCTTGGGACGGATGGTTAGAAAAAGAGATTTGGCCAAATGACTGTAAAAAAAATGCAAATAAGCATGAGAGGACTGCTTACCACAGTGATGTAAACATGTGTACTGCTTACCACATAGTTTTCGCATCAGCTGTGCCAACTAGCGGTAGCGTTCTGAATTATTATTACGTACGCATTATGTATTATTATTATTATTATTAATTTAGACAACTGAAGCTCTATAATTATAATAATAATATTATTATTATTATTATTATTATTATTATTATTTAGGGAACTGAAGCTCTATCATTATTATTATTAATTTAGGGAACTGAAGCTCTTTTTTTATAATAATATTAATATTATTATTATTATTTTTTTTAATTTAGGTAAATGAAGTTCTGTCGTTATAATAACAATAATGATAATACATGTAATAATATTTTTTTTTTTTTATTATCACACTGGCCGATTCCCAACAAGGCAGGGTGGCCCGAAAAAGAAAAACTTTCACCATCATTCACTCCATCACTGTCTTGCCAGAAGGGTGCTTTACACTGCAGTTTTTAAACTGCAACATTTACACCCCTCCTTCAGAGTGCAGGCACTGTACTTCCCATCTCCAGGACTCAAGACCGGCCTGCCGGTTTCCCTGAACCCCTTCATAAATGTTACTTTGCTCACACTCCAACAGCACGTCACGTATTAAAAACCATTTGTCTCCATTCACTCCTATCAAACACGCTCACGCATGCCTGCTGGAAGTCCAAGCCCCTCGCACACAAAACCTCCTTTACCCCCTCCCTCCAACCTTTCCTAGGCCGACCCCTACCCCGCCTTCCTTCCACTACAGACTGATACACTCTTGAAGTCATTCTGTTTCACTCCATTCTCTCTACATGTCCGAACCACCTCAACAACCCTTCCTCAGCCCTCTGGACAACAGTTTTGGTAATCCCGCACCTCCTCCTAACTTCCAAACTAACGAATTCTCTGCATTATATTCACACCACACATTGCCCTCAGACATGACATCTCCACTGCCTCCAGCCTTCTCCTCGCTGCAACATTCATCACCCATGCTTCACATCCATATAAGAGCGTTGGTAAAACTATACTCTCATACATTCCCCTCTTTGCCTCCAAGGACAAAGTTCTTTGTCTCCACAGACTCCTAAGTGCACCACTCACCCTTTTCCCCTCATCAATTCTATGATTCACTTCATCTTTCATAGACCCATCCGTTGACACGTCCACTCCCAAATATCTGAATACATTCACCTCCCTCCATACTCTCTCCCTCCAATCTGATATCCAATCTTTCATCACCTAATCTTTTTGTTATCCTCATAACCTTACTCTTTCCTGTATTCACCTTTAATTTTCTTCTTTGCACACCCTACCAAATTCATCCACCAATCTCTGCAACTTCTCTTCAGAATCTCCCAAGAGCACAGTGTCATCAGCAAAGAGCAACTGTGACAACTCCCACTTTGTGTGTGATTCTTTATCTTTTAACTCCACGCCTCTTGCCAAGACCCTCGCATTCACTTCTCTTACAACCCCATCTATAAATATATTAAACAACCACGGTGACATCACACATCCTTGTCTAAGCCTACTTTTACTTGGAAATAATTTCCCTTTTTCCTACATACTCTAACTTGAGCCTCACTATCCTCGTAAAAACTCTTCACTGCTTTCAGTAACCTACCTCCTACACCATACACCTGCAACATCTGCTACGTTGCCCCCCTATCCACCCTGTCATACGCCTTTTCCAAATCCATAAATGCCACAAAGACCTCTTTAGCCTTATCTAAATACTGTTCACTTATATGTTTCACTGTAAACACCTGGTCCACACCCCCCCTACCTTTCCTAAAGCCTCCTTGTTCATCTGCTATCCTATTCTCCGTCTTACTCTTAATTCTTTCAATAATAACTCTACCATACACTTTACCAGGTATGCTCAACAGACTTATCCCCCTATAATTTTTGCACTCTCTTTTATCCACTTTGCCTTTATACAAAGGAACTAATAATAATAATAATATGTATTATTATTATTATTATTTTTTTTTTTTTTTTATTATCACACTGGCCGATTCCCACCAAGGCAGGGTGGCCCGAAAAAGAAAAACTTTCACCATCATTCACTCCATCACTGTCTTGCCAGAAGGGTGCTTTACACTACAGTTTTTAAACTGCAACATTAACACCCCTCATTATTAATTATTATTATTATTATTATTATGGAACTGGAACACAGATCCAATTCCCTAGATCAAGAGCCTCTTACCAGCGTCAAGGAACCTTGACGCTGGTGAGGGGGTCTTGATCTTGGGAATTAGCTCTGTGCTCTAGTTACCTAAATTAATAATAATAACACTAACAATAATAATTATTATTATTATAATAATGAATGCGCCAACTCAGTGCACTGATTACCTCACTGTAGGAGCAGTTCTCTCATGCTTTGCTTACATTTTTGACAGTCATTTGGCCAAATTTTGTTTTTCTAAGCATGGGTCTTAACCCTTTCAGGGTCAACAGACCCTGTCAGAGGCTTGTTCTCAAGGTCGGCCAAATTTCAAAAAAAAAAAAAAAAAAAAAATCTTATGGAAAAAATAGAGTTTATTTTACTGAACATTATAGGCTAAAAAAAATTTTTTTACCATCAATACTTACCGAGATATGGAGGCGTGAAGTTGATGAAAAAGGGGCACCATGTGGCAACATCGCCGACTGCCGTCACCCAGTATTCTTTTATTTACTTTCTTATGTACTAATTTCTATTATTTTCTAATTTTTCTTTTTCCAAGTAGCTTTTATGGCCTGTGAGACCAGTATGATCAGTATTTTGTAAGTTATTTCTTTTTCAATACTACACAATAAGGGTGTAAACACTCTTGTCATTGTTTTGTTTACAAAAAATATTTGCACAAACGATATGAAATGTTGTTTATTACTATTTTTCTATATTTTATATACACATATACAGTCACAGGGAATGTTTCTAGAAGTTCTGAAGCCTGTGGAAGTCTTTGAAACATGGTGTCATGCACAGTGGTGTTTTACACTCCTCACACATAAAAAGAGTGTCTCTGCGTTGTTGTGGGCATTTTCTTGTATGTGCACAGACGTAACACCTCTTTTGAGCCTTCTTCTTGAAAGCAGTAGCAGGCAGTTTTACCAGGAAGTGATCACCATGCTTCAAATGAGAAGGAAGTTGTTGAAAATTTAGTGGGCGGTCTATTGCAAGTGCTGTTCCTTGGTACTTGAATACTATTTGTCTGATGACAGACAAACAGAATTTGCCGTATGGTGGTTTGTTTCTGGTCCTCATCTTATACATATTATAAGCATTCAGCATGGAAATGTCCAGAAGATGGAAAAAGAGTTTTATGTACCACTTATAACTCTTGTGAACACAATCAGCAAACCCAATCTGCATGTCACATTTGTCCACTGAACGCATATTGAGGGTGTAGCCCATCACAGCTGCAGGTTTTAGAATGGGTTCATTGCTCTCTCTATGCTGCCTGCCAGTGTCTGCCATTTCATTAGGGTGAACTGATGACAACAGTGTGACATCTCGTTTGTCATGCCACTGAAATGCCATGATGTCATTGGCAGCAAATGCCTGCACCTCACCTCTACGGGTGCCAGCATCAAACCTGGGCATATATTTATGATTTGCACGCACTGTGCCACACACATCTGTCATGTTCACTCGCAAAAAATCACTGAGTGAGGGGCTTGTGTACCAGTTATCAGTATATAATATATGCCCCTTACCAAGGTATGGTTCTATAATTGTTCTAACCACATCACCGGAGATGCCCAATAACTTCCTGGTATTTTGCAATGTATAACTTCCAGTGTACACAATAATATCCAATACCAGACCACTGTAACAATCGCAAAGCACAAACAACTTTATACCAAAGCGTTTCCTCTTCTTGGTATGTACTGCTTGAGAGTCTTCCTTTGAACAGAATCAAAGACTCGTCAATTACAAGCTTCCTGAAGGGATAAAAATACATATTGAATTTCTGTTTCAGATACACAAACACATTCCTAATCTTATATAACCTGTTGTTTCTGTCAGGCCTAGGTTTGTCTGAGAAGTGAAGCATACGTAATAGTAGCACAAATCTATTCACTCCCATTATATCACTGAAGCCTGGGGTTGCAATCAGGCAGTCTGTTGACCAGTATGATTTCACACTGTGTTTATACATATGTGGCATAAACATTATTGTGGCAAAGAAAAGATACATCTCAGCCACAGTTGTCTCCTTCCACTGGTGTAGACGTGATTTTGGTGAAAGTATTGGGTTTGCCATGGTGTACTCATAGTATGTGTTGCTTTCCATGACAATACTTTCCATCAGGGGTTCGTCAAAGAATAATTCGAAACATTCCAGTTCACTGGCATTGTTCCCAAGTGTACAAGATGGCCGTATTCCACTTTGGCTGTCATCAAACTGGTGGGAATTTGGAACAAAATTGACAGCTTCCTGCCAATCCCAGGTGCAGTCTGCTGGTGGGTACTGGACAATGACAGGTGGTTGTGGTTGTGGAGGTTGTGGTTGTGGAGGCTGGTGTGGTGGGTGGGGGATGGTGGCCTTTGTTGTAGATCAGCTGAGGCAGCGGCGTGGGTGGCAGCATGGCCTACTGCTGGTGCCTCACGGCCGGCACCACCACTACCACCACCATGCACATTTTCCATCCCAATTGCAACACTATCATCTTCATTTTCACTGTCTGTTCCTGTTGTACAGCCACGGGATGTACTCCAAGATGTACTCCTTCCCCTTGGAATAGCATATGGCACACTACCAGAGCGCAGATATAGTCATATATACTGACGCTTCACTGGGGAATATTGCACTTCACTGTCACTACTGGAACTAGTTTCAAGAGCTTGTAGTTCTTATTCACTATCACTATCATCACAAATGCTCACATCTGAGTCTGGGATTTGGGAAAATAGGAGTTTCCTCTTTGATTCTGGTACAACTGAGCGTGAACAAGACAGCCCAGCACCAGAGGTGGAAGGCTGAGGGTCGTCCGGGTTTTCCTCACTATTACCGATATTATGGTCATTAGTTCGGGTCAAAACCTCACCAAAACCTTGAAACTCATCTTCACTGGCACTTCCATCTGTATTAGAACTGTCACTGGGGAACAAAAGTGTCCCAATTCGCTGAGGAGTGAGGAACTTCTTACCGCAAGGCATGGCAGACATTGTTTACAAAGATAGTGTTCCCACAATGCACCACTGGGTCCCAGATTTTTTTTCCTACTGCGCACACCCACCACACAGACCCATTCTCTCACATCTAGGCCTACCAGCCTTTTCCCGCAAGATTTGACGGCGCTAGAATTTATGCGTACTAGTACGTCAAAAACCCCTGCGTGTAAGCCGTACTAGCCGAAACCCTGAAAGGGTTACGAAAGTAAGTATAAAGGACAGTGCTGAGAGGAAAAAGAGAATGATTTCCATGGGATTAAAGCATGAAATCATAGATAAACAAGCGAGGTGTCCAGGTTTTGGGTTGAGGGGGAAGCAGGGGGTGGGAGCTGGCTCGTAACTCGTAGCAAAAAATCGACCAGGGATGGCTCGTATCTCAAAAAACTTGTATGTTGGGACACTCGTAAGTCAAGGTTCCACTGTATTACTAATTCCCTAACACCATAATATGTAAAACATCCCCAAACCATTAGGAATGCAGTGTGTTTCACAGTCCTGTGGAAGGTGTGGGTCCAAATGAGGTGTATAGTACATACACCTTCCACCACTATCAGGCATTGTAGAAGATTATTCATCTGATCACAGAACTCCCCTCCACTCCAAACCCCACTCATCTTATTTCTTGCAAAACTTTATTCACTTCTCTTTTTTCTGCACTGTAAACAGGTTTACTTCAAGCATGAAAGCTTCTAAATCCCAAGTCATCATGGAGTGACTGCTGATGACATCTAAGGGGCATATGCTTCAATAACCAAGGATTTTTCCCCTTCACTTCCTTTGCTGTGGTGGATTTGCCTTTACTTGACGAACAATCACTTTCAGAGCCCTTGGGGAAATGAATATAGGTCTGCCAGCCTTGGAAAGAGGGACTGGATCATGGGTCTTTCCTTGGTCACAGAAACATTTGATGAGATGCTGCACCAAAGGCAGTTTCAGTCCCGTTGGAGCAGAAGTAGAGTTCCATGGCTGCTCTCGTTATGTCAGTCTGCTGATGTCAACTTTTCATGCAGACTGTGTGTGTAGCACAGCCTGCATGGTTTTTATTTTTTTAGGCAAGGGGTGCCACACATTTCACAGATTATTCTGGGAATATTTATCATGGTTCTGAGTTATGGTTACTGCTTTTCTCAGGACATCCAAGCCTAGAGTGTCTTTAAAATCAGTTAGTGTTACATGTCCCTGTCTGATCAGCCTTTGTGCCTTCAGCCTAACGCTTCTCTTAGTATCAAAATTTGTGGTGCTTCACATCATTTATGACTGGAGACAACCCATGAAGCCAGATTAATCTCTGGGATTTGTCAGTGATATGTTGTGCATGCAGCCCCAACCTCTAATTGCATTTTTGTCTGATATCATTTATGCACATGTGTGTGATTGCTGCATGTGTGCATACACTAGTTTCATCTCATGTATAGGCACTGCGGAGCTGCAGTACCCCGTATTTTCACTCGATATTATTGATAACATTTGATATACTTTATACTTGTACATTATATAATCTGTAAGCTTAATGTCAGTAGCCATCCCCTAGTACATGAAAAAATTACAAAAATACTTGTATGAAACTGTGTGCTACACAGTTCCATAGACTCGGTGTTTGGCTGTTGTGCGCATGCGCACATGTCCAAGATAAGACACTGCACGCTAGGTAGAGAGAGCACTGTCACTGATGCAGTGCCAGCCCTGTTGTGCAAGTGTAAGGTAGTGTTTCTTTTTGACTCAGCAACATGTGTTGTGCTTAAAAACCACTTACCATATTCTTGAATGTGATAGTGTAGAATTAGATGATGATCATGCTTCGAGCTACAGTGGAACCTCTACGTACAAGTGCCCCAACGTGCGAGTTTTTCAAGATGCACCTACAAGCAATTGCTCGGTCGATTTTTTCTTCCAGTTGCAAGCGAAATTTCAAGATGTGAGTGAAATTTCAGGATGCGAGTGGGCCTCAAGGGAGGTTCCTTGACGCTGGTGAGGGGCTCTTGCTCTTGATCTAGGGAACTGGATCTCACTTGTTTGTTGGATTATCTTATTGAAACTTGGGCAGTGTATGATGGAAAGATGCTTCTTAACTTACGCCAAAATTGAAAGAAATTGGACCATAAATAACGGAGTTCACTTTTCAGCCATTAGCCGCCCCTTAGTAGTATATTTTCGTATGGTTTTTATGGTTGTATTCTCGTTTTTTGGTCTCATTTGATAGAATGAAAGATATGTTACAGAAATAAATATGATTTTGATTGGTTTCATGATGAAAAGTACCTTGAAATTGAGCTCAAAGTAGCAGAAATGTTTGATTTTTGCCGATGTTCAAGAGTAAACAAATGACATCACCATTCAGTACCTGTCCGACTGGCCATTCCAATACGCAGTTATAAATGGGTTGACATTATTTATACAATTATTACAATAATGCAGTAGTCTGCATAACAGTAAATCTTCTAATTTTTGTGTGAATAAAAATTCCAAATGGTAAGCAAGAGTATTATTATAAGAATATGTATGTATACTAATAAATAATAATAATAATAATAATAATAATATGTATAATATAATAATTATAGTGCCTGCACTCTGAAGGAGGGGTGTTAATGTTGCGGTTTAAAAACTGTAGTGTAAAGCACCCTTCTGGCAAGACAGTGATGGAGTGAATGATGGTGAAAGTTTTTCTTTTTCGGGCCACCCTGCCTTGGTGGGAATCGGCCAGTGTGATAATAAAAAAAAAAAATAATATACGTAATACAGTGGACCCCCGCTTAACGATCACCTCCAAATGCGACCAATTATGTAAGTGTATTTATGTAAGTGCGTTTGTACGTGTATGTTTGGGGGTCTGAAATGGACTAATCTACTTCACAATATTCCTTATGGGAAAAAATTCGGTCAGTACTGGCACCTGAACATACTACTGGAATGAAAAAAGTTCGTTAACCGGGGGTCCACTGTATAATTTATTATAAGAATACGTACGTACTAATTAATAATAATAATACATATAATATACATATAATTATAATAATACATGTATAATAAGGGCCACTGTCTATAAGGGGCACTGAGAGAAGCCATACATATTAGTGGTGGTGGAGGCAGCAGCAGAAGCCACCAACAATATTCACACTGAAACACTATACGTAATTTATAAATAAGAAATATTTGCATTTACATTGGAGGAGATGTTAGTTTAATTATTTTGATGGAGGAGATGCTGGCATAGGTTTAGGGTGGTAGAAGATAGCAGGGCGGCGTATGTTCAGTGGCCCTATACACATCCAACAACATTGGAGAGTTACTACTCTCGTGTCGTTTTTCTATTGCTTAACTTACTTGCTACACTGTTAATGCTACACTTTATCACTGGCTGGCACTATAGCCTTTATCAATACCTGCTGCTTTAGTATTGTACAAATCGTAGAATCACTGAAGCACTGCAGAAAGCATATTCTCTCCTCTCTCTTCCTCCTCCACTTTGGTACTTTGCTATGAGTTTTTTCTTGAATTCTATTGTGTTTCTTTCCTTCTTTACCAGAGGGCTGGTACTAGGAGCTTACTTTGGGCCCATGGTAGCTTATTTAGCAGTTGCAAGCACAAAAAACAATGGATTATTATGAAATGTATCGTATGAACCTGTGGGGTGATCGTCACTTGCTGGTAAACAATATCACACTGAGTGTGAATGGTGTGGGAGACTGGCTTTGTGTGCGCACTGATGGTGGATGTGTACGGGACAGTCACCAAATCACAAGGCTAATCATGAACCATGAAGCTAAATTTTTGTGAAAAAAGTTGCCGAAAGTCAGATTTCATGAAAGTCGCAGCCGCCAAACGGCGGGGGTCCACTGTATCAGGTTTCTATGTTATTTATATTGTTTATTATGTCATATTAGATGAATTTTGATAGATAAATAAGCCATAGAGTTGATATTAGTGAAATATTGAAGTATTTTGTTGTGCCTCCTGAGAGCCGGAATGGATTAATTGCATTTCAGTTAATGTAAATGAGGAAAATTGACTTGGCATATGAGCAAATCGAGATATGAACAAGGTCACGGAATGGATTAAACTCGTAAGTAGAGGTTCCACTGTATTTTATTTAATTCATAGTTTTTTCGGTTCTTTTATTTTACAGAAAATTTAAATTTAATCATGGCTTCTGGCATCCCCAAGAAATAAGTTCTGTGACTGTAAGTGAACTTCAACACTTAAGTTTTTACAGTTGTCTCTCCATGAGAAAGTTACAGTTAAGAAAAGAGGCCGTTCAACACCTGATATTCAAATATCTCAGCCAGGAATATACTTGTTTTGTTTTACACACTATTGAAACAATGGCTAAAAATTTTCTGAAGCAGCAGCACCACTAATTTTAGCTATGAGCCACCACTGGTATACACCATGCATGCATGCATGCATGCATGCATGCATACAAGCATGCAGTGTGTGATGCATGTTAAGCCAATCATAGAGAAAATGCCCCAGCATGGAGCCCACACCTGTTCAAGCACATAAAGAAACTAGAAATTGCCCTAAGGTTTGCAACCAGCCTAGTACCAGAACTGAGAGGAATGCACTATGAGGAACGGTTGAATGAACCAACCTGACAACTTTAGAGGAGAGCAGGATAAGGGAAAACATGATTACTACATTCAAAATCTTAAGAGGAATTGATAGGGCAGATAGGGATAGACAGTTTGAATTAAGAAGACCTGGCTCAAGGAACATGGGTAGAAGCTGAAAACACTGAGCCATAGGAATGTAAGGAATATTTCTTAGTCTCAGGGTGATTGGCTGAGGCAGAGTTGGAGGCAAACTCAGTACACAGTTTCAAGATACGATAAGGCTCAAGAGGCCAAAGGTCAGTGATGCCGATCAGAATAGTCAAGGAGGCAGGGCCAGGAGCCAAGTCTAAACCCTAGAAACAAAACTTTGTGAGTGCATACAAGAGAAAGGAACTGAAATCAGTATCATATACTCAGGCATTTCCTGAGGGCTAAACTGCTTCCTGAAGTGCTCATAGATGTTGAATATGCACTATCCTGTATGTCAGAGGAGTCTTGGTGAAATGCACGACAGTAAAAGCTGCAAGATTTATTGCTTTAAATTGTCATTAAGCAGGATAGTAGAACATAAAATTGAAAGTGATGACACACACACACACAAAACACACACACACACACACACACACACACACACACACACACACACAAAACACCACACACACACACACACACACACACACACACACACACACCACACACACACACACACACACACACACAACACCAACACACACCACACACACACACAAAAGACAGAGTATAGGCTAGGTGGCCAAAGACTGCAAACCTCACTCAAGGAGAAAGATCTTGGGGTGAGTATAACACCGAGCATGTCTCCGGAAGCACACATCAATCAGATAACTGCTGCAGCATATGGGCGCCTGGCAAACCTGGGGAACAGCATTCCGATACCTTAGTAAGGAATCATTCAAGACACTGTACACCGTGTATGTCAGGCCCATACTGGAGTATGCAGCACCTGTTTGGAACCCGCACTTGATAAAGCACGTCAAGAAACTAGAGAAAGTACAAAGGTTTGCGACAAGGTTAGTTCCAGAGCTAAGGGGAATGTCCTATGAGGAAAGATTAAGGGAAATCGGCCTGACCACACTGGAGGACAGGAGGGTCAGGGGAGACATGATAAACGACATATAAAATACTGCGTGGAATAGACAAGGTGGACAAAGACAGGATGTTCCAGGGAGGGGACACAGAAACAAGAGGCCACAATTGGAAGTTGAAGACACAAATGAGTCAGAGAGATAGTAGGAAGTATTTCTTCAGTCATAGAGTTGTAAGGCAGTGGAATAGCCTAGAAAATGACGTAGTGGAGGCAGGAACCATACACAGTTTTAAGACGAGGTTTTGATAAAGCACATGGAGCGGGAGAGAGAGGGCCTAGTAGCAACCGGTGAAGAGGCGGGCCAGGAGCTAGGACTCGACCCCTGCAACCACAAATAGGCGAGTACAAATAGGTGAGTACACACACACACACACACAACACACACACACACACACACACACACCACACACACCACACACACACACACACACACACACACACACACACACACACGATCGGTGAAGAGGCGGGGCCAGGAGCTCGGACTCGACCCCTGCAACCTCAACTAGGTGAGTACAACTAGGTGAGTACACACACACGCACGCATGTATGTACATATGTGCACCCCCGCCAACCAACCTTACCCAACCCTACCTGACCATACCCTACCCTACCCCACTCTGCCATACCCTACCCCACTCTGCCCTACCCTACCCCACTCTGCCCTACCCTACCCCACTCTGCCCTACCCTACCCCACTCTGCCCTACCCATACCCCACTCTGCCCTACCCTACCCCACTCTGCCCCTACTCTGCCCCACCCCACCCAACCCCACCATACCCTACCCCCATTTACCCTACTGTACCCTACACCTCCCATCCCAACCATACCCTACCCCTACCCTACCCTACCTACCCTACCTTACCTTACCTTACCCTACCCTACCTTACCCTACCCTACCTTACCCTACTCTACCTTACCCTACCCTACTTTTCTCTACCCTACCCCACACCACCCCACCCTACCCTACACTTCCCCACCCCACCCTTCCCTACCCTACCCCCCACCCCACCCTTCCCTACCCTACCCTGCCCTACCCTACCCTACCCTACCCTACCCTACCCTACCCTACCCTACCCTACCCTACCCTACCCTACCCTACCCTACCCTACCCTACCCTACCCTACCCTACCCTACCCTACCCTACCCTACCGTTCTCTACCCTACCCCACCCCACTCTAACCTATTCTGGAGATAAATGGTATACAATACTGACACTGGAAAAATAAACAGAAATGCAGTGTAATGCAATCCTTTATTGACAACATTTTGCCCAAACAGTGAGCTTTACCTGGGTAAAGAGTACATTAGTATATATAGTGTGGAGTGAGGTGGAGAATGTTGGGTAGGTTGGATTTGAAAGGGACCTGCAGGGACCACCAATAAAGCTCACTGTGTCGGTGAATTGTAGTCAATAAAAGATCGCATTATACTGCATTTGTGTTTATTTTTCTACTCTACCCTACCTACCTACCTTAATGTCTTGCCATTTTTTCTGCATCTGTCCGTGATTTTTCAGTGTTTATACATTTTTTTTTTTCATCTTCTGGCAGCTCTCACACTATCAGACATAAACAGGTTTCACAGATCAGAACAGTATCTGTGACCCCAACTAAATATATGCTCCTATCCACTTTCTGGGGACTTGAACAGATAGGATGTACACATCATTCTCCACACAGGATTCTTCACTCATTATAACAAACAGTTACCGTGTACTACCAACACAGTTCTTGTTATGACACTCCCACATCCCCCCCCCCTTACATATTTGTTGATCTGGAAAATTCCTTACTATAAAACAAAAATTACAGTTACTGGCTATTTGTAAAACAAACCAGATGGAGAGTTAGAGGTATTGGGAAGATGGAGGGAATATTTTGAGGAATTGTTAAATATTATTTAAGATAGGGAAGCTGTGATTTCGTGTATAGGGCAAGGAGGAATAACTTCTTGTAGGAGTGAGGAAGAACTAGTTGTGAGTGTGGGGGAAGAGCATGGGGCAATGGATAGAATGAAAGTGGGTAAAGCAGCTGGGATTGATGGGATAAAGATAGAAATGTTACAAGCAGGTGGGGATGTAGTTTTGGAGTGGTTAGTGTTTTTATTTAATAAATGTATGGAAGAGGGTAAGGTACCTAGGGATTGGCAGAGAGCATGCATAGTTCCTTTGTATAAAGGGAAAGAGACAAAAGAGATTGTAAAAATTATAGGGGAAGAAGTCTGTTGAGTATACCTGGTAAAGTGTATGGTAGAGTTATTATTGAAAGAATTAAGAGTAAGATGGAGAGCAGGATAGCAGATGAACAAGGAGGCTTTAGGAAGGGTAGGGTGTGTGTAGATCAAGTGTTTATAGTGAAACATATAGGTGAACAGTATTTAGATAAGGGTAAAGAGGTTTTTGTGTCATTTATGGATTTGGAAAAGGCATATGACAGGGTGAATAGGAGGGCAATGTGGCAGATGTTGCAAATGTATGGAATAGGAGGTAGGTTATTGAAAGGGGTGAAAAGTTTTTATGAGGATAGTTAAGCTCAGGTTAGAGTATGTAGGAGAGAGGGAGATTATTTCCCAATAAAAGTAGATCTTAGACAAGAATGCATGATATCACCATGGTTGTTCAGTATATTTATAGATGGGGTTGTAAGAGAACTGAATGCTTGAGTGTTGGCAAGAGGTGTGGGGCTAAAAGATAAAGAATCTAACACAAAGTGGGAGTTGTCACAGTTACTCTTTGCTGATGACACTGTGCTTTTGGGAGAATAGGTATTGAAAGATTGGGTATTAGATTGGAGGGAGAGTGTATGGAGGAGTGAATGCTTTCAGATATTTGGGAGTGGACGTGTCAGCAGATGGGTCTACGATAGATGAGGTGAATCATAGAATTGATGAATGGAAAAAAAGTGAGTGGTGCACTGAGGAGTCTGTGGAGATAAAGAACTTTATCTATGGAAGCAAAGAGGAGAATGTATGAGAGTATAGTTACACCAACACACTTACTTGAGTGTGAAGCATGGGTAGTGAATGTTGCAACAAAGAGAAGGCTGGAGGCAATGGAGATGCTATGTCTGAGGGCAATGTGTGGTGTGAATATAATGCAGAGAATCCATAGTTTGGAGAAGAGGAGGAGGTGCGGGATTACCAAAACTATTAACCAGAGGGCTGAGGAGGGGTTATTGAGGTGGTTCGGACATGTAGAGAGGGTGGAACGAAATAGAATGACTTGAGGGTGTATAAATCTGTAGTGGAGGGAATTTGGGGTAGGGGTTGGGCTAGGAAAGGTTGGAGGGAGGGGGTAAAGGAGGTTTTGTGTGCGAGGGGTTTGGACTTCCAGCAAGCATGCGTGAGCATGTTAGATAGGAGCGAATGGAGACAAATGGCTTTTAGGACTTGACGTGCTGTTGGAGTGTGAGCAAGGTAACATTTATGAAGGGATTCAGGGAAACCAGCAGGCCAGACTTGTGTCCTGGAGATGGGAAGTACAGTGCCTGCACTCTGAAGGAGGAGTGTTAATGTTGCAGTTTTATAACTGTAGTGTAAGCATACCTCTGGCAAGACAGTGATGGAGGGAATGATGAAAGCTTGTCTTTTTCAGGCCACCCTGCCTTGGTGGGAAATGGTCAATCTCTTAATAAAATAAAACAACAAGAACAAACGAAACTTATAATATACAGTTCTGCTCTGAGTCCAAATTCATTTAACTGCATATTCATAAAAAAATGAAAAACAAAAACACTATCACATGTCTTAAATAATGTATGGAGATACTTTGGACACAGGAGTCATCTGACTGTCATTAAAAATTGCAGATGTAGCTCCGCATCACAAATGTGGCAGCAAGACAATCTCTAAGAACTACAGACTGATATCACTGATGTCCCACATTATCAAGATCTTTTGAAAGAGTTTTAAGAAGCTTGATTACTACACATATGGAATTGCAACAGTTGCACAATCCAGGGCAACGTGGGTTCAAAATAGGTCACTCCTGGCTTTCACAATTGCTGGATCATTATGACATGGTTTTGGATGCACTTTGCAAAGATATTTGATAAATGTGATCATGGTGTAATTGCACACAAACTGCAGATGGATGCTCAGTTTTCTAACATTAGATTCAAAGAGTAATAGTAAACAAAATAAAACCACAGGCTACCACAGTGAAAAACTCTGACCCTGAAGGCACAGTATTTGCTGCAGTTATGTTTCTCATTCTTATATTTGATTATTATTATTATTATCACACTGGCCGATTCCCACCAAGGCAGGGTGGCCCGAAAAAGAAAAACTTTCACCATCATTCACTCCATCACTGTCTTGCCAGAAGGGTGCTTTACACTACAGTTTTTAAACTGCAACATTAACACCCCTCCTTCAGAGTGCAGGCACTGTACTTCCCATCTCCAGGACTCAAGTCCGGCCTGCCGGTTTCCCTGAATCCCTTCATAAATGTTACTTTGCTCACACTCCAACAGCACGTCAAGTATTAAAAACCATTTGTCTCCATTCACTCCTATCAAACACGCTCATGCATGCCTGCTGGAAGTCCAAGCCCCTCGCACACAAAACCTCCTTTACCCCCTCCCTCCAACCTTTCCTAGGCCGACCCCTACCCCGCCTTCCTTCCACTACAGACTGATACACTCTTGAAGTCATTCTGTTTCGCTCCATTCTCTCTACATGTCCGAACCACCTCAACAACCCTTCCTCAGCTCTCTGGACAACAGTTTTGGTAATCCCGCACCTCCTCCTAACTTCCAAACTACGAATTCTCTGCATTATATTCACACCACACATTGCCCTCAGACATTTGATATGGCACTGAATTGTAGCACTGTCTCATCATAGCATTGTATTGTTATAGCACTACATCATTATAGCACTATATTTATATAGGACTGTGTCATCATTTACAATGGTACTAAAAGTTTCTAGAAAGTGCCGTCCATTGATGACACTACAAATTTCTAAACTGATGTAAATCAGATCACTTTTCCAGTTGGTCACAGAAAACTATATGATATTCATTAAGGATGATTTAATTAAGTCACTTCACTATTGAAAAACTGAAGAATTAAAAATTGGAACAGAATATAAAATAAACTCAAATGACTCAGTAGAGTAGAAGACACTGTATGGGAGCTGTGAGTGATAATGTCAGAATATCCTACTTTCATAACTGCAGGGAGAATTATAGGCTGGATGACTAGAACTTTCATAACGAGATGCCAAGTCAATGATAATACTCAATAACTCGCATGTTCTTTCTGTAGATGTAAATATTGCTCTACACTAACAGAACCTTTTAAGGCAGGTAAAATTACAGGTCTGAAGATGCACAAAAAACCTTCACTACCCCTATAAATTCAGTCAAGCACCTGAATTTTTGGGAATCCTTGAAGCCTCTTAAACTATAGGTGAGTAAGATGTATTATAATGTACACCTGGAAAATTATGAAGATTGGTCCCAAATCTACACATCAAAATTGCTCCCTACAAAAGCAAGAGGTTTAGCAGACAGGGCTAAAGCAATGGTGCACTGAGTTCACTAGGAGATAACTCAGTTTGAAGGGCCCAAGATTCTTCAATGCCCTTCATATGTGGAAATAAATGGTATAAAATACCGACACAGTGGAAAAAATATAAACACGAAAGCAGTATAATGTGATCCTTTATTGACAGCGTTTCTCTCACACAGTGGACTTTATCAAGTCACAAACAGATTTATCTGGGTGAAAGGTATGTGAGTTATTTATAGGATGGAGTCAGGTGGAGAATGCTGGGTAGGTTGGATCTGAACCTGCATGTGACAATCTTCCGAGTAGGGTGATAGAGGCTAGGACCTTGGGTAGCTTTAATCAGAGATTGGACACTATAATTGTAAACAAATTCATCGCTAAGTAGTAAGCAAGGAGCATACTGTAATGGAAGTGAGTTTGTGTCAACCATCTTTGATACTGTTTTAATGTCGCCTTTGCACCATTTATAATGTTTTTAGTATATTTTTAAATGTTTATACAGTAGTGTACTATATATTGTAATAAACAGAATAGAGGAAATCAGCTCTAATACACATTACTTGGGTATGCATCCTGTTCAGAGAGCTGGTTGTAGGTCCGAGTGGTTGTTAAACAAGTATGTCATTGAGTGAGGAGAGACTGTACTTGGAAAATACTGGAGGAACTGTTCAGATCTGTACACTTGAAATAATCCCTTACTAAAGCTGGAGGTACAGATGGCAAAAAAAATAGCTACAGTAAAAATCACTGAACAATAAATACAATTAAGAGGGTAGCTGGTGTTAACACACATACCTGGTACACGCCTGGTACACCAACATTGAAAAATGCTTTTGTTGTGCATAAGAACACCATCTCACATCTTATGGATTGGGAACTGACTCAACTCCATATCATTGAAGAGAACAATGCCAACAGAAAGTGTGTAGTAATGGCTCTTAACCCTTTGAGGGTTTCGGACGTACTAGTACGGCTTACGACCCAGGGTTTTTGACGTACTAGTACGCCTAAATTCTAGCGCCCTCAAATCTAGTGGGAGAAAGCTGGTAGGCCTTCATATGAAAGAATGGGTCTATGTGGTCAGTGTGCACAGTCTAAAAAAAATCCTGCAGCACACAGTGCATAATGAAAAAAAAAAAACTTTGACCATTTTTTTGGAATAAATCAGCGACTTTGCAGTGTATTTTCGTATGGTATTTATTGTTGTATTCTAGTTTTCTTGGTCTCATTTTATAGAATGGAAGACATATTACAGAAATTGACATGATTTGACTGGTTTTACAATGAAAGGTGCCTTGAAATTGAGCTCAAAGTAGCAGAAATGTTCGATTTTTACCAAACTTCAAAAGTAAACAAATCGTGCCAAGCGTGCAATACACGTCAACTGGTGAGTCTAATATTCTTTCACAAGTGCACCAATAATATTTATACCATTTTTTTACACTAATGCAGTAGTCTGCATAACAGTAAATCTTATAATTTTTGTGAGAATAAAAATTCAAAGTGGAAAGCAAAAGAATATAAGAGGGGCCTTGAGACGTGACTAATGACTAGAGGAAATGTCATTTTAGTGCCAGGAATGTCTTTCTTGTTTATTCTGGACCCTATTCGGAAATTGGCATCTTTTGAAATTTGTGTGAAATTGGCAAAATTGCTAAATTCTGACCACTGTACTGGATAGTTGAATTTCATAAATGGGTGGTTTCTTGCACCCATTCGATAGAAAAAATGGAGTTCTAGCAAAATATTTGTTTTTTGTCGACTAGTACAGTGGAATTGGCCGAAAATGGGGCTCAAAGTGGGCAAAATCGCCGATGTGTAAACATCGCCGAGACCGCTAACTTTGTGAGAGCATAATTCCGTAAGTTTTCTATCAAATTTCAAACTTTTGGTGTCTTTATGATCAGGAAAAGATTCTCTATCTTTTCATAAGAGAAAATAATTTTTTTTTTTTTTTTAAATTTGGCCGACCCTGAGAACGAGTTTCGGAGAGGGCCTGTCGACCCTCAAAGGGTTAATTATGACAACAAATTATTCCTCAGAGTAGAAGGGCTTTCAGGTTAGCCTTGTGACTTGCCTATATACAGCCTCTCCTCACTTAATAACAGAGTTCCGTTCCTAAGGCCACATTGGTAAACGAGTTCATTGCTAAGTAAGGAGCAAACTGTAATGGTAGTGGGTTTGTCAACCATCTTTGATATTGTTTTAATGTCACCTTTGCACCATTTATAGCATAATTAGTATATTTTTAAATGTTTATACAGTGGACCCCCGGTTCGCGATGCTATTGGTATCCGATAAATCCAGTATCCGATGCATTACATTGCAAAAAATTTGCCTCGGTTCTTGTTACAAAACCCGGTATGCGATACGATTCGTACGAGATGTGTCCACGTGTGGCCTGAATTGCCCCGTGTGTGCCAGTGTTTACAAGCCAGCCAGTGTGCGCGCATCTAAGGATACATTCGGTACATACCATATTATCCATATTATCACTGTTTTTGGTGCTTGTTTCTGCAAAATAAGTCACCATGGGCAACCAAGAAAGCTTCTAGTGCCAACCCTGTGGTTAAAGGGTGAGAATTAGTATGGAAATTAAGAAAGATTTTGAAGGGTTTGAGGCTAACCCTGAGAAGCCTATGAGATTTTGAAGGGTTTGAGGCTAACCCTGAGAAGCCTATGCCAGTTGTGGAATCCATTGTGCCTACTTCAAAAATTAAGGAAATGTGTGCACAGTGGGTTGAACTGCAAACCTTTATGGATGAAAATCACCCTAACACAGCTATTGCAAGCCGTGCTGGTGACTATTACACTGACAGTGTTCTGAACCACTTTAGGAAAGTCATAAAGGAACGAGAGGTACAGACCTCTATGGACAGATATGTTGTGCGACAGAAGTCCAGTGACTCTCAAGCTGGTCCTAGTGGCATTAAAAGAAGAAGGGAAGTAACCCCAGAAAAGGACTTGCTACCTCAAGTCCTAATGGAGGGGGATTCCCCTTCTAAACAATAGGTTCAACACTCTCCCCTCCTCCCATCCCATCAATCATCACCAGATCTTCATTCAAGGTAAGTGTCAATTATTCTATTGTTATTATTCTATTGTTATTGTTGTTATTGTAATTATTCTATTGCATTAAACTTAATATTTCATGTGGTAAAAGTTTTTTTTTTATACTTTTGGGTGTCTTGCACAGATTAATTTGATTTCCATTATTTCTTATTGGGAAAATTGATTCGCTTTCCGATAATTTTGGTTTACGATGAGCTCTCAGGAACGGATTAATATCGTGAACTGGGGGTCCACTGTACAGTAGTATACTGTATATTGTAATAAACAGAATAGAGGAAATCAGCTCTAATATACATTATTTAGGCATAGATATTGGTCATAGAGCCCTTTGTAAATCCAAATCGTCAGTAAACGAGTATGTTGCTATGTGAGGAGAGGCTGTACTGAAGAGTAGAAACAGATTACCTTGTATCAACAATATTGGGTTGTGGAGTACTGCAACAAGCCTACTGGCCATTCCATCTTCCAATTTACCTGTCACTTAACCTTCACCTGCTCTCCTGTGTTCACATTAGGTGCACACATCTCACTCATGGGTATCTCATGGAGAGGCACCCAGTGCCACTCTGTGAGAATTGTGAAGTTTCAATATCAGTTTGCCATATTCTATTAGATTGTCCTGTCTATCAATGGGCACACAGAATTTACTTCAAACTTCGTCACCGCTCTAACACCCTTACTTTATCTTCCCTCCTCACTGACAGACTTCCTCTTTGATTTTTTGTTAGCAACAGCTTTATTACACCAACTTTGATTACATACACTCATTTAACGCTCCTCACTACCCTTCCTAACTCAACTTCTGTTTTACTTTTTGCCCTTGCTAATCCCTGATCAGGCATATTACACCTTATAGCACACCCTACCCTGCAGTGCTGTATGACCCTTACGGATTTAACGCTTGGTTATAATTACAGCTTCTCCTCACTTAGTGACGTACTCGTTTACTGATGACTCAGACTTATGACGGGTGCTCTGACCAATATACATATCTAAATAATATATATTAGAGCTGATTTCCTCTATTCTGTATATTACAATATACAGTACACTACTGCATAAACATTTAAAAATATACTAAAAGTGTTATAAATGGTGCAAAGGTGACATTAAAACAGTATCAAAGATGGTTGACACAAACTCACTACCATTACAGTATGCTCCTTGCTTACTTCTTAGCGACGAATTTGTTTACCGACATGATCTTAGGAACGGAACTCCGTCATTAATTGAGGAGAGGCTGTATAATCATAATTCGTCTGGCACTGTGTAAACACGTTTTTCATTTTATTGGTTTACTTCAAAAAAATTCAATACATGTGACTGATAATTCTTAAACTGCTACAAATAAATGTTGTTCTGTTTTGATGAGTTAATTTGTTACCATCTAAACCGATACCTTTTCTAGTTCAACAATGAATGTTGTTGAGGTCTTCCAGATCTGCATTGAAGATGATGGTGGTATTGTCATCTGTAAATAAAACCAGTTTCAGTTGTTGAGATGTGGTTGTAGGTCATTGATGTGAATGAGAAAATGAGCATTCCTACTACAGGTCGGCCATCACTAATCCAGAATCATTGGGACCTGTAGTGTGCCGGATTAGTGAGTTTGCTGGATTACGGAGTGGTTAGGTTAGAATACACTTAATTAACCTATCAATAGAGACTCTTTCTGCTACATCTTCCTCATTTTCATCACTGCTTTCTCCTCCACTGGCTTGTTGCTGTGGATTTACAACCATCTGCACAATATTTGAGTTGGTATAATGATTAAATTTGAAATTATTCTAGCCGAAATTATTGCTGGATTACTGATGGAACCAGATGACTGATTGCTGGATTACTGATGGCCAACTTGTAGTTTAAGAGGAGGATGTTGTGGTCTATGTATGAAAAGCTTTTCTTAGTTCACTAAAGAGGCCTATTGGATATTCATTATTTTCTAGGGTTGTGTAGATTGAATCAAGTACTTTTATTATTGAATCATTTGGATTACTTTTTGGCCTGAAACCAAACTTGCAGGGGTTAAGATTATTGTGCTTTGTTGTGAGTTCATTCATTTACTATTGTATTTTTGAAATATCTTAGATAGTAGTGGCAAGTTCAAAATTGATTTATACTGGTAGTTATTGATTGCTGATTGTTCTCTAATTCTATAGATTATTGTAACCCTACCTAGGTTATATGTATATTTGGTTAAGTTTTAGTGTCAGTAGATTTGCTAAACAGCACTGCTTTTTTTTAGCAAATTTATTATTGAGATTGATAAATTAGACACATGTGCAACTCTTGGGTATCTTTATTGAGGAAATGTTTCGCCACACATTGGCTTCATCAGTCCATACAAAGGAGAATAATGAAGAACAGGAGGAGAATGAGATAATCAGTCCCTCAACCTTGAGTCGATGTGGTCAGTCCTTCAATCTTGAATAGAATACAGCATATGTGCGGAGAAGTAGCTTATATACCGTAGACAGGAGAGGTGCAGCAGATGTAGGAGGTGTCACATATGTTCAATGTGGAAGTAAGTCGTGCCCAAGGGTTAGGCAAGCGAAGAATTCCCAAGTATTAAGATCCCAAGAAGTTGCAGTGTCTGACAGACACTGCAACTTCTTGTTGATGATTGATACTGCAACTTCTTGTTGATGATTGATATAGGGAGCTGAGAGAGTAGCTGGTGATTGATATAGGGAGCTGAGGGAGTAGCTGGTGATTGATATAGGGAGCTGAGGGAGTAGCTGGTGATTGATATAGGAAGCTGAGGGAGTAGCTGGTGATTGATATAGGGAGCTGAGGAGTAGCTGGTGATTGATATAGGAGCTGAGGGAGTAGCTGGTGATTGATATAGGGAGCTGAGAGAGTAGCTGGTGATTGATATAGGGAGCTGAGGGAGTAGCTGGTGATTGATATAGGGAGCTGAGGGAGTAGCTGGTGATTGATATAGGGAGCTTGGAAAGTTATCTTGAGCTTGGATGTTTGGTAATTTTCTAGTTAGGTCTGATCTTGTAGTCTGGAAGAAAATATTTAGTTTATTTACTCTTTTAGTGATTGGGATGGGAGGCTCGTTAGGTTTACTATAATTTATTTCATTCTAGTGTAACCCAATATATGAGAGTTTTTCCAGGTCTTCTTTTCCTTTTGTTTCATTAAATCTGTTAGCATAGTAGAGTTGTTTTGGTTTATTAGTGTGGTTAGTGTTCTTGAGTGTCTTTGCTAGCTCTTTGGATATTAAGCCCAATCTTTATATTTTTTCTTAGCTATGTTTTTGTCACTGAAGCCAAGGATAGTGGTTTCAGTGTTTCTAGTTCTCGTGCAGATCTAGTAATTACAGCCTCAGGCAATTTGGAGACCCATAACCATAACCAGTGGAAATTTGAAATGTGCAAATTATATTTTAAGGGCATCTGCAATTATGGCCCTGCTGGGACTAACAAAAAGGGAACTTGCATATATAGCCATCTGAAGAAATGTTGAAATGTTTTAGATAAAGGCATATGCTGATCCAGGTCCTGTAAACTCTTTCACCCAAAAATGTGCCATAGTTCAATCAATGAGGGACAGTTTTGTGATTGAAACTGTCCACTTTTTCTATGAAAGAAATGAGGCATATAAAGCACCATGAATGTCATTCGAAACATGTCAACTATAATCATAAATCAAACCGATTTTTTAGTGCCAGGCAGCAAGAAAGAAATGAGAAATGTTAAGAATATATCACCCGCTTAGGAGCCATGCTGGACTGGAATTAATGCTGGTGGTGGACTTATGAGAGCTGCAGATACTAAATCCAACCAACACACTCCCCAGCACAGCAATGAACAATATATCATATTTTGTGTTGCAAATGTACATGACGTCAAACTGAGGAAAAACATTAAACTAGCTTTTATCTACTTGAGCACTTGGGATGTGTTCTGAGAGTCAGAGACCAGGCATTTTGGTGGATTAGAGCCTGATAAACTAGGCTGTTACTGCTGAATGCATGTAGTCCAGTGTATTAACTGCAACCCAGCTGATTAGAAACTGACTTGAGGAACCTATCCAGCAAGGGGTCTATTTGGTAATCTCCCTGATGTATATTGGGAGACTGTTGAATTGTCTTGGGGCCCCTTACATGTATTGTGTTGTCTCAAGGTATACTCGTGTCACTACTTTTCATTAGGGAGTGATTTCTGTGTGCAGATTTGGGACCATTTCCTCTAGGATTTTCCAGTTGTAAATTGTGATGTATGTACATATCTTCCTAACCTGCACTCCAAGGAGTGCAGGTCAAGGGACTTCAAACATTCCCAGTAATTTAGGTGCTTGTCTGATCTTATATATACAGTGAAGGTTCTCTGTACATTATATTCTCTAGATCTACAATTTTGCCTACCCTAAAAGGGGCTGTTAGTGCACAATATTCCAGCCTAGAGAGAACAAAAGACTTAGAGGATCATTACTGGCTTGGCATCACTTGTTTTGAAGGTTCTTTTTATTCCTGCTATTATTTTCTTCTGTCTTCTCACAGAGTTGAATGCAGCACTCTCTCTGAAACAAAAAAAAAAGCCTGGTTATGGAAATGAAGAACATCGAGCACAGACTGCATCGTATAGAGTCTAGGAGAAACATGAGAGAGTAGTCATAGATAAAATTAGAAGAAATCTCAAATACTTGTCATACTCAAACTCCAGGACAAAAACCACATTCATTATAGGGTATATACTTAGCCCCTTGACTGTCGCAACCCCCAATCCTGAGGTGTCTCCTGGTGTCACAAAATTTCAAAAAAAAAAAAAAAAAAAAATTAAAAATTATTTTTTTAAATGATAGAGAATCTTTTCCCAATTGTAATGACACCAAAAGAATGAAATTTGATGGAAAACTGATGGAATTACGCTCTCGCGAAGTTAGCGATCTCAGTGATATTTACAAATCGGCGATTTCACCCACTTTGAGCCCTATATTCGGCTAATTCCATTGTTCCAGTCAACCAAACTCATAGCTACTTCTTTAGAACTCTGTTTTTTTTCTATTGATTGAGTACAAGAAACTGCCCATTTACCGATTTCAACTACCCAATAACGTGGTCAGAAATTTGCAATTTGGCCAATTTCACGAAAATTAAGAAATATGATAATTTCAAAATAAGGTCCAGAATGAACAATGCAGACATTCCTGGCTCTAAAATAGCATTTTCTTTGCTCATCAGTCACGTCTCCAGGCCCCTCTGATATTACTCTTGCTTTCTATTTTTAATTTTTATTCAAACAAAAAATAGAATATGCTATGCTATATAATACTGGGAATACAGGGATCAGCAACTATGCTGACAGATTTACTATTATGCAGACTACTGCAATATTGTAATAATTGTATAAATAATGTCAACCCATTCATGACTGCATATTAGAATAGCTAGTTGGACATTTATTAGACAATGACATCATTTGTTTACTTTTGAACATCAGCAAAAATCAAACATTTCCCTACTTTGAGCTCCATTTCCAGGTTCTTTTTATAGTAAAACCAATCAAAATCACCTCTATTTCTATAACATGCTTTCCATTCTATCAAATGAGACCCGGAAAACAAGAATACAACCATAAATACTATACGAAAATAGACCACAAAGTTGGCATTTTAATTTAAAAAAAATGATTGGAGTTTTTTTTTCTCATTATGCACTGTGTGCTCCAGGATTTTTTTTATATGGTGCACACTGACCACACAGACCCATTCTCTCACATGTGGACCTACCAGCTTTCTCCTGCTTGATTTGAAGCCGCTAGAATTTGAGTATGTATATATATGTCAAACACGGTGGCTCATAAGACGTATATATGTGACCAAAACAGTCAAAGGGTTAAAGGAGATGGACCATACACTGTTGACAATAAGGAAAAATGTGTGAAGTATTGAAGCTACTCATCAGTCTAGTGATAAACAACCCAAATGAGTTTTTGATGAGCGAGACTCCATGAACTGCTGATGTAGCCCTTTATCTCCATTTGACCTTGAAGAAGTCATTGATAGCATGCTTATGTACTCTGCCCCAGGCCGAGAGTTATGGAACTCAATATTCATTAACCCTTTGACTGTTTTCGTCGTATATATACGTCTTATGAGCCACAGTTTTTGACGTATATATACTCGTAAATTCTAGCGGCTTCAAATGAAGCAGGAGAAAGCTGGTAGGCCCACATGTGAGAGAATGGGTCTGTATGGTCAGTGTGCACCATATAAAAAAAATCATGCAGCATGCAGTGTATAATGAGAAAAAAAAACGGACCGTTTTTTTTTTTAATTAAAATGCCGAATTTGTGGTCTGTTTTTGTATAGTATTTGTGGTTATATTCTGGTTTTCTTGGTCTCATTTGATAGAACGGAAAAATATTATAGAAATAGAGGTGATTTTGATTGGTTTTACTATGAAAAGAACCTTGAAATGAAGCTCAAAGTAGGGGAAAGGTTTGATTTTTGCCGATGTTCAAAAGTAAACAAATGATGTCATTTTCCAATAAATGTCCAAGTAGCCATTCTAATATGTAATCATGAATGTTTTGAGATTATTTATACAATTATTACAATATTGCAGTAGTCTGCATAACAGTAAATCTTCTATTTTTTGTTTGAATAAAAATTCAAAATAGAAAGCAAGAGTAATATCAGAGGGGCCTGGAGACGTGACTGATGAACAAAGAAAAAGTTATTTTAGAGCCAGGAATGTCTGCATTATTCATTCTGTACCCTATTTTGAAATTGTCATATTTTTTAATTTTCGTGAAATTGGCCAAATTGCAAATTTCTAACCACGTTATTGGGCAGTTGAAATCAGTAAATGGGCAGTTTCTTGTACTCAATCGATAGAAAAAATGGATTTCTAAAGAAATAGCTATGAGTTTGGTTGACTGGAACAATGGAATTAGCCGAAAACAGGGCTCAAAATGGGCAAAATCGCCGATTCGTAAATATCGCCTAGGTCACTTAATTCGCGAGAGCGTAATTCCATCAGTTTTCCATCAAATTTCATTCTTTTGGTGTCATTAGAATTGGGAAAAGATTCTCTATCATTTGATAAGTTTTTTTTTTTTTTTAATTTTTTAATTTTGCGAAACCAGGAGACACCTCAGGATTTGGGGTTGCGACAGTCGGGGTTAAAAACTGCAAGAAACTGTTCTCAGGCATTTAGTATTTTATGGAGAATGAACCTGGACACAGATGTCATCCCACAGTCATTGAAAATCACCAATATTGCCCCACTTAACAAGGGTGGAAATGCAGTAATGGTGAGAAATTAAAGACCAATAGTGCCAACTTCACACATTGTCAAAATTTTTTGAAAGGGTCCCAAGAATCAAAATAACCAGTTGCATGGAATTGCAACAATTGCTCTGTCCAGGGCATCTTGGGTTTAGAACAGGTTGCTCCTGCAAATGTAGGACATGTAATAATAATGAATAAATTTTTGTTTATACCTGACAAAAAAACTTATGGCAGTGCCATTGTAAAACTACTGTACAGTACATAAAAATGCATACAGTGCCATCCAGACACTGGTAATGTGTATGTTTGAATATTATGACCTAGAATGATGATTTTTAAATTTTGATCAAAAGTGGTATGCAAAACTGCATTAATATTTTATCATTTATCCCCAAATTTTAATTTCAAGGATAAAACAAGAGGAAGGAGAGAGAATACATAAACATTGCCTTTGTCATTTCTTCCATTTTGAATGTTTTGCTATTGAATGCAAAATATTGTATACCTCGAAACCATTGTAATATCATAAGTATTCCTTATACAGTGTGCTAGAAGACCAAAGTAGTAAATAAATTGAATAAAAAACAATTACTATATTTGCTCTAATTTATACTGTATATTCTAAGTGTAGCAATGTCGGGCTAAGCATTTCCCCATGTTTGAAATACTAAAACACCTTGAAATACATCTAATATCATAATACACTAGTGTACATAGTGTTGAACATTAACCCTTTGACTGTGTCTTAAGTAGAACTGTCATTGAGGCTACGGTCCGTCACGTAGATCAACATAACTAGCTCAACTCATTCAGATAAGCTGAGAGTGGTAAATTTTGGTATTTACCCATCATGCAGTAAAGCAAAACTCCTGACATTATGTATGGTTTAAAATAATGAATTTGAGGTGTTTCCTAGGATGGTTTTATTGGGTGTTTCTTGGTACTGTTTGATAGAATGGAAGACGTTCTACTGAAATGTAAATGATTTTAGTTGGTTCCAGGACTGTAAGTAGCTTGAAATCAGCCTCAAATAAGCAGAAATGGTAGATTTTTGCTAATATTCCTGAGGACAGGTAAGGCATTCCCTACACCCACCTTGATCTGTTTTACAAGTTTTTACCAGGTTTGATTAAATTATTGGAATGCTGCAAATCATGACTGATCATTTCTGGTTATACACCTACCATCCGACTTACGACCTGCTCGACATACGTCCACTCGACTTACGACTGTGCATCTGGCAGCTGGGCTGGGCCGCTGATGCACCCCACTGTACAATATTTGACAATACTCGTGGCAGCAGTGCATCATGCAGGCAGCATCAGTTTGAGTAATCATGCCCTATCAGCACCATCATACTGTATTAACTGTACTAACTGGACAGTAAATTTCACCATGGCCCCTAAGATGAAGTCTGAATCTTGCACTGGAGATTGTGGCAAGAAAGGCTCTTACTCTCAAAATCTCTATTTGTTTTCACTGTTGCACATAAACCTGTCTGTATCTGCCTGCCTGTATATCTGTGTCTGTCTACCTGTGTGTGTGTCTTTCTGTCTACCTGTGTGTGTGTCTTTCTGTCTACCTGTGTGTCTGTCTTTCTGTCTGTGTGTCTGTCTTTCTGTCTACCTGTGTGTCTTTGTCTACCTGTGTGTCTACCTGTGTGTCTGTCTATCTGTGTGTCTTTCTGTCTGCTTGTCTGTCTCAGAGCCACTCATTAAGAGTGTAATTGGTCTTGAAGATGCCATATTAATAATGATAATAACACAATAATAATCACTGAGGTGCATTAAATGTGTATAAAACTTCAATATAGACATTTTGCTTAATCCAGCTATGATTTTTTTTCAAAATTATATAATAAACATGCTACATAACATATAAACATATAAATTAACAAATATGAGATGTTTTTCTGGTCGGCTTGACAGAGTGAACAGAAACCATTCGTGTCCGGGCTGGTAACAACAACAACAACAACAACAACAAGATTTGTTTACATAACTCGTGAACATTCTACCCTCTCATTCTCTCTCTCGTTTATTCATTTAATCTTGTTTACTCACCTCTCACTCTACATTAAGACTACAGATATTTTAAGGTAAGTAATGAGTGGACACAATTATTATATTATAGTTTAATATTATTATTATTATTATTAGTACATATGTATTATTATAATAATAATAATTATTATTATTATTATTATTATTAATTTAGGGCACTGGAGCACAGATCCACTGTATAGCACTTTGTCTGGATTTTTTGGGTTATCCTAGGTAATTTATACTATGTATGATAACTTTACTTACGTGTACCTGTGTGTGTGTGTGTGTGAGAGAGAGAGAGAGAGAGAGAGAGAGAGAGAGAGAGAGAGAGAGAGAGAGAGAGAGAGATACAGAGAGAGAGAGAGAGAGCCACATTCAGTCAGCCAGTCAGCCAACCAACCCCCCACCCGGCCAGCCAGCCAGCCAGATACGTATTACACATGTTCCAGAGTTGTTTCTCTTTACTTAGGGTATAGGTTATACTACATTCTGGCAGGATGACACTACCAGTGGTATTCTCCCATTCACTGTGTCGATAATACATAAAGATAACAGTAACATATGATACTGTATGTGATGTAAAATTTACAGTACAGTTCACTACCATGTATATATTATATATAGTACATAAATAATTAAAATATAACAATAGAAGTAAATTATGGTAAAAAGAATGAAATAATAATTGTACATTACATTACAGTACTATGTAGGTAGTTTACATAGGAAAGGTTTGACATTATGCCCTACCCAGTATGTCGGCAATTTTCAAAGGTTCGACTTACGTCCATTTTGACTTACGACCAGTTGGTCGGAACCAAGCTTTGTCATAAGTCGGATGGTACCTGTATTTTATTATAGGAGAAATAGGGTAAATCTTAAAATTTTTTGTGTGATGTGTTCAAAATGGAAGGAGAGGCTTGGAGATGTGATTATTGCACAGAGAAAATGTTGCTTTAGTGCCTGGAATGCCTACAGTGGACCCTGTTTTTAATTTTTTTTTTATAAATTTTGTACAAAATTGGCACTTTATAGGGTACTTTTGATAGTTGAATAGGTAGTTTCTTGTATTCACTCGATAGAATGGTAGGCATACTAGCAAAATGGCTAAGAATTTGGTAAAATTGAGCAATGGAATTGACTTAAAATAATACATATATTTGGCAAAATTGCCAGTGTGTAAAATACACCCTGACCACTAACTTTGTGCCTGCTTATTTCCATCAGATTTTGTCTCCTGGTTTTGTTACCTACAAAAAATTTTTTTTTTTTTAAATGTGGATACTATGAGCACTTTTAATTTTGGGGGCTGGACAGTGAAAGGATTAAAAACCATAAAAATTGAACAGTCATAATTTGACATCAGTAAATTATAAAATACAGTGGTCCCTCGTTTTTTGTAATTAATCCATTTCAGAGAGTGTGACTGTTATCAAAATTGACAATTTGCGAAACCATTTTCCCCATAAGAAATAATGTAAATTCAGTTAATTCGTTCCAGACACCCAGAAGTATCAACAAAAAAAATTTTTTTTACCTTAAAGATAGATCTACATGCACAAAAGAATGAACATTCAACCTGACAGTTACCTTTATTGAAGGCTGTTGTTGATGGATGGAAGACAGGGAGGAGGGGAAAGGGAAGAGAGGTTATTGTTTGGAAGGGGAATCCCCCTCCATAAGGACTCCAGGTACCAAGTCCTTATCAGGGGTCGCTTCCCTAACTTAAATATAGATTTACATGCAGAAAAGAATGAAAAATAAATGTAAAGCACTAATAAAATGTATAAATGAACATTTAACATCACACTTACCTTTATTGAAGATTCTTGTTGGTGTATGGCAGAGGGAGGGGGGGCGAGTTTATTGTTGGAGAATATGACACTAATATCAACTCTATGGCTTATTTATCTATCACAATTCAACTAATATGACATAATAAACAATATTAATAACATAGAAACAGAATATACTCTCAAATTAATAAAATAAGTCATTATGTATGTCATGACTGGTGTTGTGTTGTTGTTGTTGGGTGTATAAGGGCCACTGAGAGCATAAGCTGTCCATAATGGTGGTGAAGGCTGCAGCTGAGGCGGCGGTGTTTTCTGTAGACCTATATAACTCCAACAACATTGGGGGAGTTAGTAGAATCGCTGAATCACTGAAGAAGGCACCCTCTACCACAATCACTACCACCCTCTACCACAATCACTACCACCCTCTACCACCACCACTTTTGTATTTTTCTAGAAACTTTTTCTTGAATTATGTCATGTTTCTCACATTCTTTACCAAAGGGCTGGCACTAGAAGCTTTCTTTGGAGTCATGGTGGCTTATTTAGCAGTTGCAAGCACCAAAACGAATGGAATATTATGAAATGTATGAACGCATGAGATCATCCTCACTCACTGATGAACAATGGCACACCGGCTGGGAATAGAGTGTGAGGCCGCTCGAGGCATGCACATGCGTCTTGGATGAACGACTATTTGCAAGTCAAATGACGATTTGCGAGTCAATGTTTTTGATGAAAAAAAGTTACGATTTTCGAAAATTACGACTTTCGATGCTTACAAAAAAGTAATGTGCATTTATGCTATTGTTGCTGACACATGATCATTTTTTCACAAATACTCCATAAAACTGCAAGTTTTTATCATATTTCTCTCATTTTACTCTTATTTGATTCATAGAAATGTATTGTTTCAATCTGTAAAAATTTAGCTCTTTCTTAACAAAATCTTGCCCCTTATCACACAGGTAATTTATTTTCAGGCTTTTCCACAGTTTGAAGGTTCATAAAAATTTGTTAGCGTCATTTAATTTTCATTTTTGCTACACAGTTTTGATTTGGGTGTTCTTATGCCAGTTTGATTTTTTTTAATGCTAGAAGTGTTAAGTGGTTTAAGTCAAAGCACTTCTCAAATATAATGACTTACTTCTTCAGAGGTGATAAACATAATATACATCAACATTATCTCCAGTTTTTTACTTTGTGCATCTGATAATGCAGGAGGGAAGGAGAGACACAGAGAATCTGAAAACATTGCATGCGTTGACTGCTGATCTACTCCCATCTGTGGGGACAAAACATATACCCCTCCCCTGAACTTATAACAATGTTATATTAAAATCAGATTTTTAAGGGTGAAATTATAACCCCCCCCCCCTCTTCCCCCTTTTTTTTGGCCCAGGTCATCATATGGCTAATACAGTGGACCCCCAAATTTCGTGATTAATCCATTCCAGAGAGCCTGCTGAAAGTCGAAATTCACAAAACTCGAAACCATTTTCCCCATAAGAAATAATGGAAATAAAATTAATCCGTTCCAGACACCCAAAACTATTAAAATAATTTTTTTTTTTTTTCAAATTAAATAAAGATTTACGTACTGAAAACAATCAGAAATCAAGTACATGCATATAAAAAATAATAATAACATTACACTTACCTTTACTGAAGACTTCTGGGTGGATGGAAGACGGGAGGAGGGGATAGGAGGAAGGTGTACACTATTGTTTGGAAGGAGAATCTCCTTCCATTAGGACTTCAGATAGCAAGTCCTTTTCTGGGGTTACTTCTCTTCTTCTTTTAATGCCACTGGGAACAACTTGAGAGTCACTGGACCCCAGTCGCAAAAAAAAAATATCTGTCCAGAGAGGTCTTTCTGGCATTTCTTTACGATTTGCACGTGTATAGGACAAGGAGGAATAACATCTTGTAGGAGTGAGGAAGAGCCAGTTGTGAGTGTGGGGGAAGTTCGTGAGGCAGTAGGTAAAATGAAAGGGGGTAAGGCAGCCGGGATTGATGGGATAAAGATAGAAATGTTAAAAGCAGGTGGGGATATAGTTTTGGAGTGGTTGGTGCAATTATTTAATAATTGCAATTATTTAATAATAGGGATTGGCAGAGAGCATGCATAGTTCCTTTGTATAAAGGCAAAGGGGATAAAAGAGAGTGCAAAAATTATAGGGGGATAAGTCTGCTGAGTATACCTGGTAAAGTGTATGGTAGAGTTATTATTGAAAGAATTAAGAGTAAGACGGAGAATAGGATAGCAGACGAACAAGGAGGCTTTAGGAAAGGTAGGGGGTGTGTGGACCAGGTGTTTACAGTGAAACATATAAGTGAACAGTATTTAGATAAGGCTAAAGAGGTCTTTGTGGCATTTATGGATTTGGAAAAGGCGTATGACAGGGTGGATAGGGGGGTAATGTGGCAGATGTTGCAAGTGTATGGTGTAGGAGGTAGGTTACTGAAAGCAGTGAAGAGTTTTTACGAGGATAGTGAGGCTCAAGTTAGAGTATGTAGGAAAGAGGGAAATTATTTCCCAGTAAAAGTAGGCCTTAGACAAGGATGTGTGATGTCACCGTGGTTGTTTAATATATTTATGGATGGGGTTGTAAGAGAAGTAAATGCGAGGGTCTTGGCAAGAGGCGTGGAGTTAAAAGATAAAGAATCACACACGAAGTGGGAGTTGTCACGGTTGCTCTTTGCTGATGACACTGTGCTCTTGGGAGATTCTGAAGAGGAGTTGCAGAGATTGGTGGATGAATTTGGTAGGGTGTGCAAAAGAAGAAAATTAAAGGTGAATACAGGAAAGAGTAAGGTTATGAGGATAACAAAAAGATTTGGTGATGAAAGATTGAATATCAGATTGGAGGGAGAGAGTATGGAGGAGGTGAATGTATTCAGATATTGGAGTGGACGTGTCAGCGGATGGGTCTATGAAAGATGAGGTGAATCATAGAATTGATGAGGGGAAAAGAGTGAGTGGGGTGCACTTAGGAGTCTGTGGAGACAAAGAACTTTGTCCTTGGAGGCAAAGAGGGGAATGTATGAGAGTATAGTTTTACCAACGCTCTTATATGGGTGTGAAGCAGGGGTGATGAATGTTGCAGCGAGGAGAAGGCTGGAGGCAGTGGAGATGTCATGTCTGAGGGCAATGTGTGGTGTGAATATAATGCAGAGAATTCGTAGTTTGGAAGTTAGGAGGAGGTGCGGGATTACCAAAACTGTTGTTCAGAGGGCTGAGGAAGGGTTGTTGAGGTGGTTCGGACATGTAGAGAGAATGGAGCGAAACAGAATGACTTCAAGAGTGTATCAGTCTGTAGTGGAAGGAAGGCGGGGTAGGGGTCGGCCTAGGAAAGGTTGGAGAGAGGGGGTAAAGGAGGTTTTGTGTGCGAGGGGCTTGGACTTCCAGTAGGCATGCGTGAGCGTGTTTGATAGGAGTGAATGGAGACAAATGGTTTTTAATACTTGACGTGCTGTTGGAGTGTGAGCAAAGTAACATTTATGAAGGGGTTCAGGGAAACCGGCAGGCCGGACTTGAGTCCTGGAGATGGGAAGTACAGTGCCTGCACTCTGAAGGAGGGGTGTTAATGTTGCAGTTTAAAAACTGTAGTGTAAAGCACCCTTCTGGCAAGACAGTGATGGAGTGAATGATGGTGAAAGTTTTTCTTTTTTGGGCCACCCTGCCTTGGTGGGAATCGGCCAGTGTGATAATAATAAATAATTGCCTAAATTTAGTGGGACAAGGTTTTGTCACTGAACATGTTGCAGATATGGCTTGTTTCAGCTTGGTCAGGGTGATACTTTTCAACAAAACTTTGCAACTCATTCCACTTTGAACACATGTCCTTAATCACCAAAGAAGGCACCTCCTTCACTCTCTTTTCCTCCTCTCTGAAGCAAGTTCCTCAGCTGTGGTCTGATGCTGTTCCAGTTGAAGCTCTTGCAGTTCGTCAGTGGTTAGCTCTTCCACCAACTCTTCCACATCCCTGTCACTCACCTTCAACCCCATGGACTTGCCCAATGCCACAACACCTTCCACAACAGGCAGAGGGTCGGCAGGGTCAGGGTCTGCCTCAAACCCTTCAAAATCCCTATGGATCGTGTTTTTCGCTTTCTTTACCAAAGGGCTTGCAGTAGCTTTCCTTGGGCCCATGGTGACTTACTTAGCAGTTGCAATCACAAAAAACAATGGATTATTACGTATGAACTACGGGGTGATGGTCACGTGTTGGTAAACAATGGCACACTGAGCGTGAATGGAGTGGGAGACTGGCTTTGTGTGCGTGGTGACGGGCGGACGGGTACTGGACGGTCACCGAATCACGAGTCTAATCATGAAACTCGAGGCCAAATTTTGCCGAAAAAACTTACCGAAAGTTGGATTTCATGAAAGTCGATGCTGCCGAAACTCGAGGGTCCACTGTAATACAGTGGACCCCCGCTTATCGGCCAGTTCAGTTATTGGCCAACTCAGTTATTGGCTGGTTTTTCGGTGCCCGGTTATCGGCCATTTGGGAGGCATCCATCCACCAGCAGGGGCCGCTTGCGAGTCAGTTTGGCTTTGTCACTGGGCGAGTGAGGAAGCTTCTGCTCATTCATCCAAACATTTTGCTATAATCCATTGCTTTTTGTGGTTATTGATTGAGTGCAACTGCTAAATAAACAACCATGGGCCCAAAGAAACACATTACATAGTATGTAAAAACATGCAATGTTTATATGCAATGCATATTTAATAATAATCACTTGTACATTAAATGTCTTATTTTACATAAACATTTTCATTAATCCATCTATTATATTTTCTTTAAAATTATATAAGAAACACGTTACATATGTAGCATATAAACATATCATATAAACATGCAATGTTTATATGTTATCGAGTGGAGAGTGGGATGGAAGGTAAACATGTTTTCTCTGATGCAGCATTAGGGAAAACTGTGAATCTGGCGACTGGTGCAGTAACTGCCCTTCATATGCATTTGTTTACAATTCTTGGCATGACTTATTCATTACTTCTCCCTTTGTTTATGATGGCATCTAAAGGCAGTTGTTATAAACGATTAAACTCAGTGAACATGGTAATAATATGGCTGTGTAGTGTAATAATATAGCTGTGTAGTGTAGCCTGGGGGGGGGGCTAAATACGTGTACTGTACCTACATGTACTGCTACCTACACTGACTTTCTACAAATAAATACTACTAACCTCTTGCCCTACATTAAGACTACAAATATTTTAAGGTTAGTAATGAATGTACTGTAGCAGTAAATGATAGATTAAAGAGGTGTGTGCAATGTGGACTAGGGTGCAAGCTTTTGTAGAGAAACACCACTCTGACCAAGCTGAAACAAGCCATATTTGCAACATGTTCAGTGACAAAACCCTGTCCCACTTCAAGGAAATCTTCGAGAGATGCCAGAAACACACCTCTAAGGACAGATTTGCTGTGAGACAGGGGTCCAGTGACTCAAGCTGGTCATAGTAGCATTAAAAGACAAAGAAGGGAAGTAACCCCATAGAAGGCTTTGCTACCTTAAGTGTTTATGGAGGGGGATTCCCTTCCAAACACTAACTCCTCCCTCTTTCCTCTTCCCTATCTTCCAGAAGTCAGCATTAGCCTTCAGTAAAGGTATGTAAAACTTACATAATTGTTATTTTTTTTTTTTTTTTTTTTTTTTTTTTTTTTTTTTTTTTTTTTTTGTCTGGGACGGATTAATTGTACGTTTTTTTTTTTTTTTCTCAACAAGTCGGCCATCTCCCACCGAGGCAGGGTGACCCAAAAAAGAAAGAAAATCCCCAAAAAGAAAAAGCTTTCATCATCATTCAACACTTTCACCACACTCACACATTATCACTGCTTTTGCAGAGGTGCTCAGAATACAACAGTCTAGAAGCATATACGTATAAAGATACACAACATATCCCTCCAAACTGCCAATATCCCAAACCCCTCCTTTAAAGTGCAGGCATTGTACTTCCCATTTCCAGGACTCAAGTCCGACTATATGAACATAACCGGTTTCCCTGAATCCCTTCACTAAATATTACCCTGCTCACACTCCAACAGATCGTCAGGTCCCAAGTATCATTTGCCTCCATTCACTCCTATCTAACACGCTCATGCACGCTTGCTGGAAGTCCAAGCCCCTCGCCCACAAAACCTCCTTTACCCCCTCTTTCCAACCCTTTCGAGGACGAAAGGGTTGGAAAGATTTATATGCTTTCCATGTCATTCTACTTTGATCCATTCTCTCTAAATGACCAAACCACCTCAACAACCCCTCTTCTGCCCTCTGACTAATGCTTTTATTAACTCCACACCTTCTCCTAATTTCCACACTCCGAATTTTCTGCATAATATTTACACCACACATTGCCCTTACACAGGACATCTCCACTGCCTCCAACCGTCTCCTCGCTCCTGCATTTACCACCCAAGCTTCACATCCATATAAGTGTTGGTACTACTATACTTTCATACATTCCCTTCTTTGCCTCCATAGATAACGTTTTTTGACTCCACATATACCTCAACGCACCACTCACCTTTTTTCCCTCATCAATTCTATGATTAACCTCATCCTTCATAAATCCATCCGCCGACACGTCAACTCCCAAGTATCTGAAAACATTCACTTCTTCCATACTCCTCCTCCCCAATTTGATATCCAATTTTTCTTTATCTAAATCATTTGATACCCTCATCACCTTACTCTTTTCTATGTTCACTTTCAACTTTCTACCTTTACACACATTCTCAAACTCATCCACTAACCTTTGCAATTTTTCTCTAGAATCTCCCATAAGCACAGTATCATCAGCAAAAAGTAACTGTGTCAATTCCCATTTTGAATTTGATTCCCCATAATTTAATCCCACCCCTCTCCCAAACACCCTAGCATTTACTTCTTTTACAACCCCATCTATAAATATATTAAACAACCATGGTGACATTACACATCCCTGTCTAAGCCCTACTTTTACCGGGAAGTATTCTCCCTCTCTTTTACACACCCTAACCTGAGCCTCACTATCCTCATAAAAGCTCTTTACAGCATTTAGTAACTTACCACCTATTCCATATACTTGCAACATCTGCCACATTGCTCCTCTATCCACTCTATCATATGCCTTTTCTAAATCCATAAATGCAATAAAAACTTCCCTACCTTTATCTAAATACTGTTCACATATATGCTTCAATGTAAACACTTGATCTACACATCCCCTACCCACTCTGAAGCCTCCCTGCTCATCCGCAATCCTACATTCTGTCTTGCCTCTAATTCTTTCAATTATAACCCTACCGTATACTTTTCCTGGTATACTCAGTAAACTTATTCCTCTATAAATTTTACAATTGTACGTATTTCCATTAATTCTTATGGGAAATATTAATTCGGTTTTCAGCCATTTCGGTTATCGGCCGACCTTCTGGAACGGATTACGGCTGATAATCGAGGGTCCACTGTACATTATACTGTCAGTTTAAAGGGCAGGTGTAGGAAAATCTCGTGTTCTTTGTTCACTGAGTTATCTCTTGGTGTACTTTATTAATCCTCTGACTGTTTACATCATATATATACGTCTTACCCGCCACTGTTTCTGAAGTATTTAAACGCGTAAATTCTAGCGGCTTCAAATCAAGCAGGAGAAAGCTGGTAGGCCCACATGTGAGAGAATGGGTTTGTGTGATTAGTGTGCACCACATAAAAATAATCCTGCAGCATGCAGTGCATAATGAGAAAAAAAAACTATTTTTGGATTAAAACGCCGACTTTGAGGTGTATTTTCGTATAGTATTTATCGTTGTATTCTCGTTTTCATGGTCTCGGGTGATAAAATGGAAAACATATTACAGAAATAGAGATGATTTTCATTACTTTCACGATGAAAACGACCTTGAAATTGAGCTCAAAGTAGCGGAAATGTTCGATTTTTACCAATGTTCAGGAGTAAGCAAATTACACCACACGTCCAATACACATCAACTGGGGAGTCTAATATTCTTTCACTAGTGCACTGATATTATTTATACCATTTTTACAAAATGCAGTAGTCTGCATAACAGTAAATTTTGTATTTTTTTGTATGAATAAAAAATCAAAATAGAAAGCAATAGTAATATAAGAGAGGCCTAGAGATGTGACTAATGAACAGAGGATATGTCATTTTAGTGCCAAGAATGTCTACATTGTTTATTCTGGACCCTATTTTGAAATTGGCATCTTTTTTAATTTGCATGAAATTGGCCAAATTGGTAGATAAGACACATAGGCAACATTTAGGCAACTTTATTCCAAAACGTTTCGCCTACACAGTAGGTGAAACTGGTAGTTCAAACTGGTAAATGAGTGGTTTCTTGTACTCAACTGATAGAAAAAAATGGAGTTCTAAAGAAATAGCTATGAGTTTTGTCAACTGGAACAACGGAATTGGCCAAAAACAGGGCTCAAAGTCGGCAAAATCTCCGATGCGTATATGTCGCCGAGACTGCTAACTTCACAGGAGCGTAATTCTGTGAGCTTTTTACCAAATTTCGATAGTTTTGGTGTCATTACCATTGGGAAAAGATTCTCTATCATTTCATAAGATTTTTTTTTTTTTTTTTTTTTTTTTTTTTTTTTTTTTTCAAAAACTTTTGCAACATAGAACGACAGTTTCAGAAAGGGGCTTGCGACAGTCAAAGGGTTAAGTCCTTACATTTCAGTGGGACTATTTTGCATCATATATTGTGCCTCTTGCCCTTATAAGGAGCTTCTTTCAGAGTTGAAACCATTATGTTTATCGTTTTTGAGGTATAAATCGTGATGCACAGTGGACATGCATAATTCACATTGGTTACATTCCTGAAAACTGTGCTAGCAGTGATTTCTGGGACTTAAGGAGTGAAAAACACATTGGGGAAAAGTAGGCTTTCCTGTGTGACTAGTTAATGGTCCAAGTCAGACTGAAATGTTTTCACAAGTTTCATTCTCCTAGGTGCTGGTTATTTGTGTATTTGTTCCTTAGACCTCAAAGAAATCAAATTTTTTTTACCATCATAATTTTGTCAGTGAGCATGTTCTGCAAAATACCGTAACTCTTCTGAAGCTCAGGCTGTGACAAGAAAGACTACATGCAACTGAAAAATGGTTACATTAATACCGTACAGTATTTGTTACTTATCTTCAAGTAGGGTTGGTGATGCTTAACATGATGGAGAGCGTGGCTGTGGCCCTACTAGGCCCTGGTTGATGGTTGTGGTTGTGATGTTGAAAGTTGAAAGGATCTTGGGATGCTGATGCAGCTTCATAAGTTGATTTTTGCAGTGGAGTGCTGAAGTATACTGTCATATTCCACTGGTTTGTTTTATCCTGCAGTTCTTTATAAACCACTTGAAACTAAATGTGCACTCATTTTCAGGATCTCCTTCACACACTGTTTTATACTATGGTAAGGCTTTTTCCCTTAATAATAAAGCCATCAAGTGGAACACCTTTATTTGTTTTTTGATTCACACATTTAGTAAACTTTGTTGTATTATGCTCTAATGACCTATTCCTTATTCTTTTCATGATGTCACATTGAGGATTATTCATTGCACAAGCCTTTATCTTCATCTTATCGTCTCAAACGAATCATTGATACTCTAATGCCAAACACTCGTATCATCTCCATGATTAGTGTACCTCCCTTAAGTATCTTAGTTACCTCTAATTTGTTAGAAATAGGTATAATTTCATGCTTAATTTTCTTCCTGGCTCCATCAGCATTGTCTGTACTTCACTTGGAGGCGATGAAAAATATCCAGAGACAAGGTGGAGTGTGAAAAGAAAGAAATACTGAATGATGGTATACTTGCATGGGAGGCTATTTGTATAATTCTGTTCACCTTCCCTTTGCCATTAAAACGGTGGAGTTGCCCAGTGCATAGTGATGGGTCTTCTGCCTTCTTGCTGTGGCACTCCTTAATGGAAATGCACTCTACCAATGGAAATAAATTCCACTCTGGCATGCCTTAATGGAAATGGTGTGCTTTTATTGGTAATAAAAATTTAAATTTAAATTGCAGAATATGAAAACAAAAGCTATGATCACACGACTTAAGGGTTCCTAATGTACTGTCATTGTTGCATGGCTTACTGAAAAGTTCTCTGCACATATGCTTGGTCTGTGCTTGTATCAGCCTTGTGTATTGTTATTTATGTACCTTAGTATTTTTTATTTGATAAATTCTTGTTATCCAATTCATCATTTTTGTTGTAGTTGTCATAGCACTGTTATACTTTTTGAACATATCTTCTTACATGGCCGTTCTCAGGTCTCTTACAAGTATCCTCTGCTCTCTAGTACAGTTTGATTGCATTTTCTACTAATGCAAATCACTATTGATCCCCTTTTTATATATTGTTTTTAGGAGAACTGAAATTTGTCTTTGTTGACTATTATTATGTTGTCAAGTGAAAGACTTTTGTTTCTCTGTGTTTGGAGGTTTCAAGTGTTGTTGATGAATGATACACTCATAGTAATGTCATCTGCTGAGGATGGTACAACATTATCATTTACATCTTTGTAAATGAATGTGTACTCACCTATTTGTGGTTGCAGGGGTCAAGTCATAGCTCCTCTGTGTGTGTGGGGGGTTACCATTTTGTGCTAGGCACATGTCAGTTAGACACTTGGCCTGTTGTTTATGTACTCACCTAATTGAGGTTGCAAGGGTCGAGACTCAGCTCCTGACCCCGCCTCTTGACTGATCGTTACTAGGTCCTCTCTCTCTCTGTTTTCTGAACTTTGTCATACTTCGTCTTAAAGCTATGTATGGTTCCTGCCTCCACTACATCACTTGCTAGACTGTTCCACTTCCTGATAACTCTGTGACTGAAGAAATACTTCCTAACATTCCTTTGAGTGTGTGTGTGTTAGTTACCATTTTGTCCTAGGCACATGCCAATTAGACACTAAGCCTGTTGTATATGTGTGCATGTATGTGTGTTAGTTACCATGTGTGTGTGTGTGTGTGTGTGTGTGTGTGGTGTGTGTTACCATTTTGTCCTAGGCACATGCACTAATAACTTATTACAGTTGTGAACATGTAGTTTATTCATTACCTTTGTAACTTGGTCATGATTGTGACCAGATCTACCTGGAGTTCATTACCTTTGTAACTAGTTCTGCTATCAAAACTTCGGGGTGCAGTCCCTGGACCCATTATGTACCTCTGTAATCTTTTGACTACTTCCCACAGGATGCATATGGGGTACATAAAGTTATTAAACTAAACAGTCAGTTTTGTGTGTGTGTGTGTGTGTGTGTGTGTGTGTGTGTGTGAGAGAGAGAGAGAGAGTACTCACCTAGTTGTGGTTGCAGGGGTTGAGTCACAGCTCCTGGCCCCACCTCTTTACCTGTTGCTACTAGGTCACTCTTCCTGCTCCATGAGCTTTATCATACCTCTTCTTAAAGCTATGTATGGATCCTGCCTCCACTACATCACTTCTTAGACTATTCCACTGCCTGACAACTCTGTGACTGAAGAAATATTTCCTAACATCCCTGTGAGTCATCTGAATCTTCAACTTCCAACTGTGACCCCTTGTTACTATGTCCCATCTCTGGAACATCCTGTCTCTGTCCACCTTGTCAATTCCTCTCAGTATTTTATATGTTATCATATCTCCTCTCTCTCTCCTGTCTTCCAGTGTCATCAGGTTGATTTCCCTTAACCTCTCCTTGTAGGACATACCTCTTAGCTCTGGGACTAGTCTTGTTGCAAACTTTTGCACTTTCTCTAGTTTCCTTACATGCTTGGCTAGGTGTGGGTTCCAAACTGGTGCTGCATACTCCAATATGGGCCTAGCATACAGAGTGTACAGGGTCCTGAATGATTCCTTATTAAGATGTCGAAATGCTGTTCTTAGGTTTGCTAGGAACCTGTATGCTGCACCAGCTGTTTGGGTGATGTGCACCTCAGGAGATGTGCCCGGTGTTATACTTACCCCAAGATCCTTTTCCTTGAGTGAGTTTTGTTGTCTCTGGCCCCCTAGACTGTACTCTGTGGTCTTCTTTGCCCTTCCCCAATCTTCATGATTGACTGTACTCACCTATTTGTACTCACCTATTTGTGGTTGCAGGGGTCGAGTCCTAGCTCCTGGCCCCGCCTCTTCACCGGTTGCT
>NC_069408.1:18145388-18175388 GCF_026875155.1 Cherax quadricarinatus | reverse complement strand
CCTGGTCTCATTTTATAGAATCGAAAACATTTTACAGAAATTGAGATTATTTTGATTGGTTTCGTAATGAAAAGTACCTTGAAACTGAGCTCAAAGTAGCAGAAATGTTCGATTTTTACCAAATTTCCAAAGTAAACAAATATGCCACGCGTCCACTGCACATCAACCGATGAGTCTGATATTCTTTCACAAGTGCACTGATATTATTAATACCATTTCTACACTAATGCAGTAGTCTGCATAACAGTAAATCTTCTATTTTTTGTGAGAATAAAAATTCAAAGTGGAAAGCAAAAGAGATGTAAGAGGGGCCTGGGAACATGACTAATGAACAGAGAAAATGTTATTTTAGTGCCAAGAATGTCTATCTTGTTTATTTTGGACCCTATTTGGAAATTGGCACCTTCTGAAATTTGTGTGAAATTGGTAAAATTATCATGTGGGAGTTCGACGTGGATTGGGTAAAGTAATACTCACGTAGGCTGGTAGTACGTATAATTACAGATAATGTGGGGAACGCCCTTACAGCCGTGACCTATCTGCTCACTCTCGTACAACTGACTGACTGGCCGCCCACAGTACCCATGTGAGGGGGTCTTTGAATAATGCCAGGTCAGCACAATATGAATATACAGTGACTCAGGCAGAGACGGTTGGTCGTGAGTCAACTGGCACAGTGGTTACTGGTAACTGGTTACTACTACTGAGAAAATTGCCAATTTCTGACCACTTTATTGGATACTTGAAACCGGTAAATGTATGGTTTCTTGTACTCATTCGATAGAAAAAATGGAGTTCTAGCGAAATAGATATGATTTTTGTCGACTAGTACACTAAAATTGGTCGAAAATAGGGCTCAAAGTGCGCGAAATCGCTGATGCGTAAACATCATCGTTACTGCTTACTTTACGAGAGCATGATTCCGTAAGTTTTCCATCATATTTCATGCTTTTGGAGTCATTATGATCGGGAAAGGATTCTCTATCATTTCATAAGAAAAAATAATTTTTTTTTTTTTCAAAAAAATTTTCGACCCTGAGAAAGAGTTTAGGAGAGGGCCTTTCGACCCTGAAAGGGTTAAGAAGAGTCTTGAATTGATAAACAGACAGTATTTCTTATATATTCACAGGTAATGAATTCCAGAGTTTTGGGTCTTTTATGTGAATTGAGTTTTTACGTAGTGTGAGATGGGCATGGGGAACATCAAAGAATGATCTGTGCCTTGTGTTATGGTCATGTGCTCTGTTGAGGTTGGTAAAGAGAAGTTTGAGGGGAGGGTTTATATTCGAGTTTAGTGTTCTGTGTATGTAGTAGGCACAACAGTAAGTATTAATGTTTAGTACGGTGAGTAAGTTTAGAGTTTTGAATATTGGTGGAGTATGCTGCCTGGAGTGAGAATTTGTTATCATTCTGGCTGCAGCATTTTGTTGGGTAATTAATGGTCTGAGATGATTTAGTGTTGTTGAGCCCCATGCACAAATTCCATAGGTGAGATAGGGGTAAATGAGGGAGTGATAGAGGGCCTGGAGGGCTGACTGTGGAACATAGTACCTTATTTTTGATAGTATGCCTACGGTCTTGGAGATTTTCTTGGAAATTTGTTGTACATGTGTTTGAAATTTGAGTATTATCAAGGTGGATTCCTAAGAATTTTCCCTCTGTGAGCTTTGTGATTGGTGATCCGTTTATCATTATGTTAAGAGGGACATCTGTAGTTTTGTTTCCAAACTGAATGAAGTAGGTTTTGTCAATATGGAGAGTAAGTTTGTTAATCATCATCCAGGTAGATATTTTCTGTAATTCGGTATTTACAGTATTGGCTAATATGACTGGGCTTGGGTGAGAGAAGACGTATGTAGTGTCATCTGTAAATAGTGTGGGTTTGAGTAGTTGCGATGCATTTGGTAGGTCGTTTATGGTTTATGTAAATGAGAAAGAGAAGAGGGCCAAGGACACTTCCCTGTGGGACACCAACTGTAATTGGCTGTGTGGAAGAGTTTGCTCCATTTGTGTACACAATTGGCTTCAGATATTTGGGAGTGGACGTGTCAGTGGATGGGTCTATGAAAGATGAGGTGAATCATAGAATTGATGAGGGGAAAAGGGTGAGTGGTGCACGTAGGAGTCTGTGGAGACAAAGAACTTTTTGTCCTTGGAGGCAAAGATGGGAATGTATGAGAGTATAGTTTTACCAATGCTCTTATATGGGTGTGAAGCATGGGTGATGAATGTTGCAGCGAGGAGAAGGCTGGAGGCAGTGGAGATGTCATGTCTGAGGGCAATGTGTGGTGTGAATATAATGCAGAGAATTCGTAGTTTGGAAGTTAGGAGGAGGTGCGGGATTACCAAAACTGTTGTCCAGAGGGCTGAGGAAGGGTTGTTGAGGTGGTTCGGACATGTAGAGAGAATGGAGTGAAACAGAATGACTTCAAGAGTGTATCAGTCTGTAGTGGAAGGAAGGTGGGGTAGGGGTCGGCCTAGGAAAGGTTGGAGGGAGGGGGTAAAGGAGGTTTTGTGTGCGAGGGGCTTGGACTTCCAGCAGGCATGCGTGAGCGTGTTTGATAGGAGTGAATGGAGACAAATGGTTTTTAATACTTGACGTGCTGTTGGAGTGGGAGCAGAGTAACATTTATGAAGGGGTTCAGGGAAACCGGCAGGCCGGACTTGAGTCCTGGAGATGGGAAGTACAGTGCCTGCACTCTGAAGGAGGGGTGTTAATGTTGCAGTTTAAAAACTGTAGTGTAAAGCACCCTTCTGGCAAGACAGTGATGGAGTGAATGATGGTGAAAGTTTTTCTTTTTCGGGCCACCCTGCCTTGGTGGGAATCGGCCAGTGTGATAATAAATAAATAAAAAAAATTGGCTTCTGTTGCTAAGGTATGACTTCAGGTAGTTGAGGGAGTGCCCTCTTATACCATAGTGTGATAATTTTATGTGAGGAAAATCATGGTCAACTGTGTCAAAAGCTTTACGTAAATCAATGAAGTTCCCCACTAGGACTTCTTTTTTCTCAAGTGCAATGTATATTTGTGTTAGCATGTGTATAATAGCATCATTTGTATTTTTATTAGGCCTGAACCCAAACTGATAGGGGTTGAGTATGTTGTGGGAGATGAGGTAGGAATAAATTCGCTTATGAATTAGTTTTTCGAAGATTTTAGAGAGAGGGTGTAAGTTGGATATTGGCCTATAGTTATTCAAGTCTGCTTGATCTCCTCCTTTATGTATCGGGGTGACCCTCGCTGTTTTGAGAACTTAGGGAAGGTAGAGGATTCGATGGATTTGTTAAAGAGTGTTTCAATGATTGGTGACAGCACTTGTGAAGCTTTTTTGTATATAAAGGGTGGAAAGGTATTTAAATCTCATGTCTTGTTCTTTAGTGTGTTAATAAGTGAGACTTCTGTTGGGTTGGTCAGAGCTAGGAAGAGTGTGTTCGGGTAGGTGCCAATGGGGTAGTCATTGGGTGGGGTATTTGAGCTTGGGATTTTACCAGCGAGGTTTTTTCCTATGGTGGAGAAGAAAACATTGAGTCTGCTTGCTGTTTCAATAGGTGGAAGTAGGGATTCATCTGGTTTTGTTAGTGTGATTGTTCTGTTTCCTGATATCTTTTTTGTTCCTAGAATTTCAGATAGGGTTTTCCAGTTCGTTTTTATATCACCTTTTCAGTTGGATAATCTGTTCTCATAATACAATTTTTTTGCCCTTCTTATCAGGCTGGTTAGGATAGATGAGTAATGTTTTGTTTGGTCTCTGGTTATGTGACCCATTCTGTACTGTTTTTCATACTGGTGCTTTATATTTATGGATTTGAGGATGCTGGGTGTTAGCCAGGGACTGTTCAGTCTCTTAGCTATGATCTATGTAGTTTTTTAGGGCAGTGCTTGTTATAGAGGTATTGGGTCTTTTTTAGAAAATTATTAATACATTCGTCAGTATCTGTATAGATTTCTAGCTCAGTTTGCCAGTCGATGTTTGTTACTGCTGTTGTGAAGTTATTAATGGCTGCCTCATTATGAAGCCTGAACGTTACTTTAGTAGTGTCTTGGGGTAATTTACCTAGATCGGTTATGAGAAAGGTAGGGTAGTGGTCTGTGGTATTATCTGTGATTATGCCTGATTTTAAAGGAGATATGGTGTTGGTCTAGATGTGGTCTAATAGGGAAACACTAGTCTTTGTAATTCTTGTAGGTTTTGTTACTGTTGGTAGCAACATGCAGTTACTCATAGTATTTGTGAATTCAGTTACATGTGGGTCCTGGTCTTGCAGGAGATTTATATTGAAGTCTCCTGAGAGTAGTAAGTGATCTTTATTCATGCGTGCATCAGTTATCATACTTCCTAGGTTTTCACTAAAACGACTGATATTTGACTGTGGTACTCTGTAGATGTTTATCACTGTGAGAGGTTTTTGTAGGTATTTGGATTTGAATTTACCTATTATATATTCCCCATGTTCATCCCTTGTGCAAATATTATTGATACATTCTAGTTGGTCTGAGTAGTATATAGCTGTGCCACCCCCTTGTTGATCTGGCCTACAGTTGTGTGTGGCTGTGTAATGAGGAATGGCATAGACATCTGTAGTATCTGGCTTTAGCCAGGTTTCAGTGAGAGTAATGATGGACATACTGGCATATAGGGAATTTAGTTATGCTGTGAGGTCATCATAATGTTTGTTTAAAGATCTGACATTGTAAAGACAGTTATGTCATTGTTGACTCTGAGAAGTGCCTTCGTTTGTTCTGCTGTGTAGTAATTACAGTTGCTGTTTGATTCATTTAAGTCATTCAATAAGAGGTTGGTATCAGGATCAATGCTTGTAATCATAAGATTTATAGTGAATCTACAATTAGACTTAAGTATAAGACAATGTTAATATTCTAAAGCTAAAAAATAGCACCTGAATTATTTTAGCAAATGTGAATATATGAACTAAGGCAGTTCTTTAAAGCTAAAATAAAGAAAATATAAAAGGGACTAAAAGAAGTAGGGTAAAACAAATAAAGTGGTAATCAAATAAAGGAGCTAGGGACTATAAGGAATATAATACTAAAATAATGAAAGTATTACACTTTAGCACCTGAAAATAGCTCCTTAATGATTCTAACAAATGTGAATGTATGAACTAAGGTAGTTATTTAACCCTTTGACTGTCGCAACCCCCAATCCTGAGGTGTCTCCTGGTGTCGCAAAATTTAAAAAAAAAAAATGATTTTTTCTTATGAAATGATAGAGAATCTTTTCCCGATTGTAAAGACACCAAAAAACGAAATTTGATGGAAAACTGACGGAATTACGCTCTCGCGAAGTTAGCGACCTCGGCGATATTTACAAATCGGCGATTTCGCCCAATTTGAGCCCTATTTTCGGCTAATTCCATTATTCCAGTCAACCAAACTCATAGCTATTTTTTCAGGACTCCATTTTTTCCATCGATTGAGTACAAGAAACTGCCCATTTACCGATTTCAATTACCCAATAACATGGTCAGAAATTTGCAATTTGGCCAATTTCACGAAAATTAAAAAATATGACAATTTCAAAATAAGGACCAGAATGAACAATGCAGACATTCCTAGCTCTAAAATAACATTTTCTTTGTTCATCAGTCATGTCTCCAGGCCCCTCTGATATTACTCTTGCTTTTTATTTTGAAATTTTATTCAAACAAAAAATAGAAGATTTACTGTTATGCAGACTGCTGCAGTACTGTAATAATTGTAAAAATTACATCAACCCATTCATGACTGCATATTAGAATGGCTATTTGGACATTTATTGGACAATGACATTTGTTTACTTTTGAACATCGGCAAAAATCAAACATTTCCTGTACTTTGTGCTCCATTTCCAGGTTTTTTTTTATAGTAAAATTAATCAAAATCACCTCTATTTCTATAATATAGTTTCCATACTATCAAATGAGACCAAGAAAACGAGAATACAACCATAGATACTATACGAAAATTGACCACAAAGTCGGCATTTTAATTAAAAAAAACGGTCGGAGTTTTTTTTTTTTCTCATTATGCACTGCGTGCTCCAGGATTTTTTTTATATGGTGCACACTGACCACACAGACCCATTCTCTCACATGTGGGCCTACCAGCTTTCTCCTGCCTGATTTGAAGCCGCTAGAATTTATGAGTATATATACGTCAAACACGGTACCTCGTAAACGTATATATACTGCCGCGACAGTCAAAGGGTTAAAGCAAAAATAAAGGAGAAAATATAAAAGGGACTAAAATAAGTAGTGGTAAACAAAGTTAAATGGACAGACAGTCACTACTATATAATATTAATTTAGGAGTAAGATTTGGCTTGTAATATGAAGTTTGAGCAGTTAATAGCACTAAAAAAAAAGTAAAAAACTTCATATCATCTGCAAACAGGGACACCTCTCAGTCTATACCTTTCGTCATGTTATTCACATATACCAAAAATAGCACTGGTCGTAGGACTGACGTCTGTGGAACCCCATTTGTGGAACCCCATTTGTCACAGGTGCCTACTCTGATATCTCGTCACATACCATGACTCGTTGTTGCCTCCCTGTCAGATATTCAGTGCCCTTCCTGATATATGTGCCTGATCCTCTAGGTTTTGCACTAATCTCTTGTGAGGAACTGTGTCGAAGGCCTTCTTGCAGTCCAAGAAAACTCAATCTACCCACCCCTCTCTCTTGTGTCTTCCGTTACCATGTCATAAAACTCCAGTATGTTTGTGACACAGGATTTGCCTTCCATGAATCCATGCTGGTTGTCATTTATAAGCTTGTTCTGTTCTAGGTGCTCCACCACTCTCCTCCTGATAATCTTCTCCATGACTGCATACTCTGCACATCAGTGACACTGGTCTGTAGTTTAGTACCTTATGTCTGTCTCCTTTCTTAATAATGGGGACTACATTTGCCATCTTCCATACCTCAGGTAGTTGCCCAGGTTTAAATGGATGTGTTGAAAATTGTTGTTAGTGGCACACACAGTATCTCTGCTCCCTCTCTAAGGGCCCACAGAGAGATGTCCGATCCCACCGCCTTTGAGGTATCAGGGTCATTTAGCAGCTTCTTCGCCTCCTCCTTGGTTGTGTGTATTTCATCCAGCACTTGTTGGTATATCTCTTGTTGGTGTACCTCCTTGTTCTCACTTACCAGAGTCCTTTCTGTTCCACTGTAAATATATACTTAAATCTCATGTTGAACTCCTCACATATTTCTTGGTCATTTCTTGTGAGCTCCCCACCTTCTTTCCTCAGCCTGATTACCTGGTCCTTTACTGTTTGTCTTCCTCCTGATGTGGCTATACAACAGCTTCAGGTCAGGCAACTTTTGATGTTATGCCATTTTTGTACCGTCGCTGGGCCTCCCTCCTTATCTGTGCATACTTGTTTCTGGATCTTCAACTAATCTCTCTATTTTCCTGTCTTCTTTACTTTTCCATTCTCTAGTGCATTTAGTTTTTTGCCTCCCCATACCTTTGGGTAAACCAAGGGCTCATTCTGGTCTTCCCAATATTTCTATTGCTCTTGGGAACAACCCTTTTCTCTGCCTCCTTTCATTTTGTTGTTACATTGTCGATCATTTTGTTTACTGACTTTCCTAGCAATTCACTTTCCCACTGAACCTCCTGCAGGAAGTTCCTCATACCTGTGTAGTCCCCCTATTGTAGTTTGGCTTTTCCAATCCTACTCCTGTAACCCTCTCCACTTGTAACTCTGCTATGTATTTAAAGCTCAGAAGCATGTGATCACTAACTCCAAGGGGCCTTTCATATGTGATGTCTGAGCTACTCAGGGTGAACATGAGGCCCAGTCTTGCTGGTTCATCTTCCCCCCTCTCTCTCTCTGGTAGTGTCCCTAACATGTTGATGCATGAGGTTTTCCAGTACCACATCCATCATCTTGGCTCTCCATGTTTTGGGACCCCCACGTGGCACCAGGTTTTCCCAATCCATCTCCTTGTGATTGAAATCGCCTATAACTAGTAACTTTGCTCTACTCGTGTGAGCTCTTCTGGCCACCTCAGCTAGTGTGTCCACCATTGCTCTGTTGCTCTCTTCATATTCTTCTCTTGGTCTCCTGCAATTCTGTGGAGGGTTATACTTCACTGCAGTGACTACCTTACACCCCCCAGACTGATTGTACATGTCCATTTCTTCAGTTCCCCACCATGTGTGTGTGTGTGTGTGTGTGTGTGTGTGTGTGTGTGTGTGTGTGTCTGTCTGTGTCTGTTGTTGTCGTCTGTTGTCTGTCTGTCTTGTCTGTCTGTCTGTCTGTCTGCTGTCTCTCTGTCTCTCTGTGTCTGAGCTTGGGCCAGTATGCCAGTATTATTAGAATGCAGTATGCATTCTAATAATATATTTCTCAAAATTTAGTGAAGTTAAGATAGGTTCATCATTATGGGCTGAGTTTAGTGTGTCATTCGTGAGAAATATGTTTTATCAATCATTTCCTGAGACTGAGTCCCTTGAAGGTTCCTCCCAGAACTGTCTGAAAGCTAATAGCTAATAAGACAACATGGAACACCTAGATAGGTAGTTTTTGTGCTCCTAAAGCTTATAATGATGGGTCACTTGTTATGAATAATACGTGGCTGAAAATTTTAATCATCATACTTTTTTTCTTGCTTTTATGGAATACAGAGGATGTGAAATAATAGCACAGTAAGGGAGGGTTAAGTAAGATATTCAAAGTGATATCTATCCTTGCACACTACTATCCACACTATGTAGTATTACTAAGAACTGACGGTATTTTAATAATTGCAGATTCCTCTCCAGTAACCCCAGCTGTAGACATCTACTCATTTGGGATGGCAGCTTTGGAGATGGCTGCACTGGAGATACCCGGAAATGGTGACTCTGGCAATGTTGTCACGCAAGAACAGGCACGTGAAATTGATTTATATTTTTGTTACAAGGTTAATAGCATCTTCTACACAAGGCTCAAGCAATACCTTGATAAACTTTACTTTCAGTCATTATTATTATTATTTTATTATTATTATTATTTATTATTATTTATTATAAAAACTACTACTACTACTGCTCTTGTCTAACATGCTCATACATCCCTGCTGCATGTCCAAGCCCCTTGCACACAGAACCTCTTTACCCCCTCCCTCCATCTTTTCCTAGGATTACCCCTATCCCTCCTTCCCTCCACTACATATTTATACGCCCTCCAAGTCATCCCATTTTGCTCCATTCTCTCTAAATGACCAAACCACCTCAACAGCCCCTCTTCATCCCTCTGAATAATACTTTTAGTAACTCCACACCTCCTCCTAATTTCTACACTATGAATTCTCTGCATAATATTTATGCCACACACATTGCCTTTAGACACATCTTCACTGCTTCCATCCTCCTCCTTGCTGCAACATTCACAGCTCATGCTTCTTACCCATATAGGTGTTGGTACCACTATACTCTCATACATTCTCTTCTTTGCCTCCATTGATAATGTTCTTTGTCTCCACAGATACCTAAATGCACCACCCACCTTTTTTCCTCCATCAATTTTATGGTTTACCTCATCCTTGATAAACCCATCTGCTGACAAGGTTACTGCCAAATATGTGAACACATTCACTTCTTCCATACTCCCTCCCTCCAATCTGATATCCAATTTTTCCTTATCTAAATCATTTGATACCCTTATCAGCTACTTTTATCTATGTTCACTTTCAACTTTCTTCCTTTACACCCCCTCTCAAACTCATGCACTAACCTATGCAACTTCTATTCAGAATTTCCCAGAAACAGTATCATCAGCAAAATGTCTCTTTATGTTCATTTTTTTTTTTTTTACACGTTGGCCATTTCCCACTGAGGCAGGGCGACCCAAAAAGAAAGCAAAAAAAACTCATCATCATTCAACACTTTCACCATCGCTCAAACATATCACTGTGTTTGCAGGGGCGGCGCTCAGCTTTGACAGCTTATACGACCCTCCAAACTGCGAATATCCCAAACCCCTCCTTTAACCCTTAAACTGTCTACACGTAGATCTACATTCACATGCAGGGGGCTCCGAACGTAGATCAACGTTTTATATTTCATTCCTTCAAAATTGGCGCGATAGGCCTGAGTCGCCTAGACATGAGATAATGGGTCTGCACACTCAGTGTATGCAGTATGAAAAAAATTGGGACGTCGGGGTACCGCATGGTAACACGTGGTAAACGTAATCACTTTGGCATAAAACTCTTCGTTATGTGTGACTGTGAGACTGGTTTTGTGTTGGATGTCATTATCTACACAGGGAAAAATGCACTCAACGATACCAGGCACATGTTGGGCATTTCTGGTGATGATGTTCGCAAGATGATGGAACCATACCTTGGCAAAGGTCATACATTGTTCACAGTCAACTGGTATACAAGCCCTATGCTCGCTGATTTCCTGCATATGAACAATACTGATATATATGTGGAGCAGTGAGAAGAAATAGAAAACACATGCCATAGATCCCATGGATTTAAAAAAAAAATGGAAAACATGCCCACTCACTCGCATCTGGACCAGATTCATGGAATGCTCTGTTTATAAAGAAGTGAAAAGTACCACTAGCACGAGCCCTCAGTATTCTTTGGAGAAAGAGCTTAGATCTAAGTGAAATATCGGAGTGCAGACATAGCTCCTTTGCATAAGGGAGGTAGTAGAGTACTAGCTAAAAATTACAGACCAGTAGCCCTAACCTCTCACATCATAAAAATCTTCGAAAGAGTGATGAGACGGCAGATTACAAATTTCATGGACCAGCACAACCAACATAACCCGAACCAGCATGGTTTTAGAGCAGGACGATCATGTCTGTCACAGCTGCAGAACCATTATGACAGAATTACGGAGGCATTGGAAGACGACCAAAATGCAGATGTGATTTACACAGATTTTGCAAAGGCGTTTGACAAATGTGATCATGGAGTAATAGCGCACAAAATAAAGGCCATGGGCATTACGAGAAGGTAGGCAGATGGATTTTTGGTTCCTAACACACAGAACACAAAAAGTAGTAGTGAACAGGGCAAGATCCAGCATCAGCGAGGTCTAAAGCTCAGTGCCCTAAGGCACTGTCCTGGAACCTTTGCTGTTTCTCATCCTCATAACAGACATAGACATAAACACCCGGCACACTTTTGTATCATCATTTGCAGATGACACTAAAATAAGCATGAAAGTCACTGCAATAGAGGACACTGAAAAAGTACAGGACGACATCAGCAGGGTTTTCCAGTGGGCAGTGGAGAACAACATGACGTTCAGTGGTGATAAGTTCCTGCTGCTTAGGTATGGAAAGAATGTAGAACTCAAAAGGAGCACTATATACAAAACTCAAGAGGGTCACCAAATAGAACATAAGGAACACGTAAAAGACCTAGGAATAATTATGTCAGTGGACCTTTCTTTTGAAGACCATAGCAAGACAAAAATCACGACAGCCAGGAAGATGATAGGGTGGGTATTGAGAACTTTCAAAACAAGGGAAATAATGCCAATGGTGACACTCTTCAAATCGCTAGCGCTCCCTCACTTAGAATATTACTCAGTGCTGATGGCCCCGTTCAAGGCAGGAGAAATATCTGAGCTGGACCAAATACAGAGATCGTTTATGGCTCACATTGAGCCTGTAAAGCACCTAAACTACTGGGAACACCTGCAAGTCTTGAACATGTATTCATTGGAGGTACATGATAATATATACCTGGAAGGTACTCAAGGGCTTGGTCCCAAATCTGCACACTGCCATAACATACTGGAGCGAGAAATATGGGAGGAAGTGTAAAATAAACCCAGTGAGGAGCAGGGGTGCGGTGGGGACGATAAGGGAACACTATTAACATCCAGGGTCCCAGACTATTCAAGATCTTACCAGAAGATATCAGAAACATGGCTGAAACAAGTGTAGAAGCCTTCAAGAGAAAACTGGGGAAGTATCTTCACCAGGTGTCAGATCAACCAGGCTGTGATGGATATGTGGGGCAGCAGGCCTCCAGCAGCATCAGCCTGGTTGACCAGGCAAGCACCAGACAAGCCTGGCCCATGGCCAGGCTCAGAGAGTAGATAAACTCTTGAAACTCTTCAAAGGTATATCAAAGGTAAGGTTGTGGAAGTGTTTCTTGCCAATGACATCATGGCAGTGGCGTGCATGACAAATGGGATGTGATGTTGCTGTCATCTATCCACAAACGAGATGGTACAGACAGACAGACTGAGCAGGTTCAACAATGAACTTATTGTAAAGCCACCTGCTGTTGTCACTATGGTACAGACAGACAGACTGAGCAGGTTCAACAATGAACTTATTGTAAAGCCACCTGCTGTCGCCGACTATACGAACAATATGGGACTAGTTGACAAGTGTGACGTGATGATAGGATTTGTTGACTGTGTGTGTAGGAGTTGCAAGTGGTATATCAAAGTGTTTTTCCACCTTGTAGACATTACAATGCTCAATGCCTTCAACATATGTGAAATAAAGACTGGGAATTCACCCTCAATATCATCAAGCAGATAGTGAAAAAGTATGGTACCACACCTATACCTGCCACTCCACAGTGACCTGTCACCCCACAACCAGAGGAAGAAGTGACAACCGAATAATCTCTGACTGTCACTGCCTGATACCAATACCATCTACTCCAAAGACGAAGTATTTTCAGAAAAAGTGTGTTGTGTGTGCTTACACTATGCAGCGACTCCGAGTGCAAAAAGACACATGATTCATATGTCAGCAGTGTGGGGTGGCACTCTGTATGAATCCATGCTTCTTGGAGTATTATACAATGGTGGACTTCTAGAAACATAAATGGGACCTGTAAATACCTTGCACATATATATATGTAAACAATAGTATGTGATTGAACCAGGTGTACAAATTCATCTGTCAGTGTGAACATGTGTGTTTGTGACAATATGATTACTAATTCAGTACCAAACATTTGTGTCTCAACAAGAATTGGCTATGAAATCAAAAGATCTGTAACAAAACATTATTATCATATCATAAAAACAACAATAAATAGAAAAGATTTGAAAAAAAAAGATACATGTTTATTATTTCTGCAAGCGGCAGTGCTCCATGTTGCCGACAGCTCATCATTTAGCACCAACTTCGCGGGCTTATGTCTTGTTAAGTACTGACCCTAAAATTCTTTTTTTATCCTATAGCATTTACAAAAATGCGCTCTTCATTTAAAAAATAAAAAAAAAGATTTTTTATTTTTCAAAATATTTGGAGCACTACGTAGGTGAATGTAGATCTGCGTTTGGACAGTTTGCGGGTTAAAGTGCAGGCATTGTACTTCCCATTTCCTGGACTCGAGTCTGGCTAACCAGTTTCCCTGAATCCCTTCACAAAATATTACCCTGCTCACACTCCAACAGCTTGTCAGGTCCCAAAAACCATTTGTCTTTATTCACTCCTATCTAACACGCTCACGCACACTTGCTGAAGTCCAAGCCCCTCACCCACAAAACCTCCCTTACCCCGTCTCTCCAACCACTTTGAGGATGACCCCTACCCCCTCCCTCCAACCTCTTTGAGGATGACCCCTACCCTGCCTTCCTTTCCCTACAGATTTATATGCTCTCCAAGTCATTCTACTTTGTTCCATTCTCTCTAAATGACCAAACCCCTTTAACCCCTCTTTAGCCTTCTGAGTTATACTCTAAGTAACTCCACACCACCACCTAATTTCCACACTATAAATTCTCTGCATAATATTTACACCACACATTGCCCTAAGACATGACATCTCCACTGCTTCCAGCCACCTCCTCGCTGCAGCATTTACAACTCGTGCTTCACACCCATATAAGGGGGTTGGTACCACTATACTCCATACATTCCCTTCTTTGCTTCTATGGATAATGATTTTTATCTCCACAGATACCTCAACACACCACTCACCTTTTTTCCTTCATCAATTCTATGGTTACCCTCATCCTTCATAAACCCATCCACTGACAAGCCAACTCCCAGATACCTGAATGCATTCACTTCTACCATACTCCCTCCCTCCAATGTGATATCCAATTTTTCTTAATCTAAATTGTTTGATATCCTCATCACCCTACTCTTATTTATGATCACTTTCAACTTTCTACCTTTACACACCCTCCCAAACTCGTCCACTAACCCTTGCATCTTTTCTTTAGTCTCCCAAAAGCAAAATATCATCAGCAAAAACTATCTGTGTCAACTCCCACTTTCTATGAGAGTCCCCATAATTTAATGTCACCCCTCTCCCCAACAGCCTAGCATTTACTTGTTTTACAACCCCATCTGTAAATTTGTTAAACAACCATGGTAACATTACACATCCCTGTCTAAGACCTACTTTTACCGGGAAGTAGTCTCCCTCTCTTCTACACACCTTAACCTGAGCCTCACTATCCTCATAAAAACTCTTTACAGGATTTAGTAACTTACCACCTATTCCATACACTTGCAACATCTGCCACATTGCTCCCCTATCCACTCTATCATATGCCTTTTTTAAATTCATAAATGCAGTGAAAACTTCCCTACCTTTATCTAAATACTGTTCACATATATACTTCAATGTAAACACTTGATCTACACATCCCTTCACATATATGCTTCAATGTAAACACTTGATCTACACATCCCTTCACACATATATGCTTCACTGTAAACACTTGATCTACACATCCCCTACCCATTCTGCTCATCTGCAATCCTGCTTTCTGTCTTACCTTTAATTCTTTTATTAATGACCCTACTATACACTTTACCCGGTATACTCAGTAAACATATTTCCCTATAATTTTTGGAATCTCTTATTTATATTTTCACTAAATCTAGGAAAAATAAATTTCTTCAGTACAGTTGGTAAGCTAACTGGTCTAGTGTCTGTGGCACTCAAGAAGCTTTGTTTATTTTTATTATGTTTCCTTTGAAGAGAATTTACATTATTAATATATTAATTTTTTTGTTGTTTTTTACAGGTGCTACGAACTATACATTCCTTGGAGCATGAACAGCAGAGAGACTTTATACAGCAGTGCCTAAATCCTGAACAAAGCCAACGTCCAAGTACCGCAGAACTACTCTTTCATCCGGTCTTATTTGAAGTCCACTCCCTTAAACTCTTAGCAGCTCATGCTCTCATACACAACCCTAAGAAATGTACGAATTTCCCTCTTTAGTAATCATTCCTATAGACATGTTATAATTATTGTTAAGAATCATTGTATTAAACAGTATGAAAATGAAATGAATATTAATGAGCTTGGCTTAACTACTCAGTGTAATTAAATATAATATTGTGACTTTTCTATATAATTTTTATAAGAGAGGCAGAGATTCAGTTGTGCACTTATTCCTGTCATTATTTACTATGGTAAAGATTTTTACATTAGGGATAGTTGTCCCAAACTTTATTTTATGCTTAAATGAGTAAAGATTTAAATGTTTTCCGTTCTCATTTCAGCAAACAAATTTATAGATAATTGTGTTGAGGATATGCTTCAACACCAGTACCATAGTGACAGTGTAGTAGCAGAAATTACACATAGCAGTGGAGAACCAACGCTTTTTCGCATGGCAGATATTCCTGTTATTGAAAAGCTGGAGAAATTCATTGAAGATGTCAGGTATGGTACTTTGTTTTTTTTTTACTATGGTCATTATATCTTTGTCTATACCGAGTGCAGATTTCCTAATCATTACTTTTAATTTCACCACAGTACACACTCATTGCAAACTGATGAATAACTAACTTTTTAAAATATTGTATATCTACATGTATATAAAATGTCTCCAGAAGTGAAGTAGTTCCAGCTATCTCTTGAAGACAAGATAACTTACTAATAGTTTCGTACTGACTTTCATCCACGTCCCTCATCACTATTCCAAGACTAACTGCAACTCTCATACTGCCTTAGAGCTAATGTATCACATGATAATAAGATAACTTCCTTGCTCTTCCTGTCAACTCTATAATCTTCACATTTCTTCATGGAGCTAACTGTGTACAAAATTTTCCTGCCTAATGCATTTAAATGTTTGAAGGTTATGTCCCTAATTTGCACAAAAAAAATGAGAGATATAGTAGAAGGTGCAGTGCATGATAAAAGAAAGGCAGAGGTGTCATAAGCACAGTTAAAGAACATGTAAACATCTAAGGTCCAAAACCTTTCATTTTATTCCCAACACATGTAAGAAATATTTCTGGTACCACAGTCTGTAACTTAGAGGGAACTTGACAAATTTCTTTAGTAGGTAATTGACCAGCCATGTTTTTGATGGCTATGTTGGCTTGCAGGCTGCAAGCAACAACAGCCAGTCTAATCAGGGAAGCCTGGTTTCAGAACAGACTGCAAGAGTACAACAGCACCCAGAATCTTTTACAAATAGTCTACAGGTAATTATCATTGTTAGACTCACTAATAATGTGCACAAATTATTCTTCACTTTTACCAAAAATTGGCTTTGGCATTACATAATGAAATGCTTGGAGAAGAAATAAAATGTATTATTGTGATAAAAAAAATAGTGATTGAAGCTAATTACCAAGGTAGGGATTATTGAGACAGCATGAGAGGATAATTTATTTTTGGTAGGACTTTCTAAAAGTTGTCTACTAAGTGTGACAAAAAGCCTCAATAACATAGTGGCACCTGTAAACTCAGGCAGAACTGTGACTGGATTTTTTTTTTTGTTTTGTTTTGTAGACAATGTTAATATCACTGACATATAATGTGTGAGGTCGTTAGAACTTTATTTGCCTTTTGAGGAAAGCAAAAGCATAATAGCTGATTAAATATGAAAGTTTTAAAGCATATTCTGAGTATATTGATTTGTGAATAGGACTTCAAAGTATGAAGAGAATTGTCAGTCAAAATATTGTGAAGCTTTAAGCACATGCAGACAGTTACATGCACAGCAATTGATATACCACATATTGTTATTTTATACACATTAATAATCCTTAATACATGCACTCTTGTATCAAATGATTTGAATTGAATTGGAACATTGTTATATTATTTATTTGTATATTTTACTTTTTTCAGGTTTGGGATTTACCCCTTAACAGCATTTAGAATCAAGCAACAGCCTCCGTCCCGTCCTCGGGCTATCTCACCCGAAGCTGTTGATCCTGTTGCATCAGAAACCCCAGAGACTACAGATATGGAGACACGAAAGGTTATCAATATGATGTGCAACATTAAACCAAATGAAAATGGGCATGGATTGTTTGTAAGTACTATTACACTATAATAATGGCTTTATATTTTTAAAAAGATTGGACAGTTTTTAGAAATCAGAATTTAGTTAAAAAATATTTTCAATAAACTGGCCATATCCTACCCTGGATTATATTAGGTATGAATTTTAACTGTTGAGTTACACAGTAGCAATAATAGATTGAATGGTGTGGTTTTTAGCATCTGTTTATAAATGTATTTGTTTATAAATTTAAGTTTATTCTCTCATTTCCAAGTTAATGTGAATCTTTGTTAATTTCTTGCCATTTCTTACCCACCAGATTCATCTCTTGATGTATCATTACATGCATTTATATTTTAGCTTCCAATTTTGTTAAATATCTCGCTTGGAAAAAGTAGAAGGATAAGTATTTTATGTTTTACCTTTATCTTTTCACTTGGTGATTGTTATTTGCTGAGTTATAAGGCTTTTGTTTAGTAACAAATACTATTTTTACTCATGTGATCAGTTGGTAGACTCTTTCATCCTTAATGCCAGTAATATTTATTTTATTTTTTTTTAACACATCGGCTGATTCCCACCAAGGCAGGGTGGCCCGAAAAAGAAAAACTTTAATCATCATTCACTCCAACACTGTCTTGCCAGAGGGGTGCTTTACACTACAGTTATAAAACTGCAACATTAACACCCCTCCTTCAGAGTGCAGACACTGTACTTCCCTTCTCCAGGACTCGAGTCCGGCCTGCCGGTTTCCCTGAACCCCTTCTTAAATGTTACTTTGCTCACACTCCAACAGCATGTCAAGTATTAAAACCATTTGTCTCCATTCACTCCTATCAAATGCACTCACGCATGCTTGCTGGAAGTCCAAGCCCCCTCGCACACAAAACCTCCTTTACCTCCTCCCTCCAACCCTTCCTAGGCCAACCCCTACCCTGCCTTCCCTCCACTACAGATTTATACAATCTCGAAGTCATTCTGTTTTGTTCCATTCTCTCTACATGTCCAAACCACCTCAACAACCCCTCCTCAGCCCTCTGGATAATAGTTTTGGTAATCCCACACCATCTCCTAATTTCCAAACTATGAATATTCTGCATTATATTCACACCAAACATTGCCCTCAGACCTGACATCTCCACTGCCTCTAGCCTTCTCCTCCCCATTGCAACATTCATCACTCATGCTTCACACCCATATAAGAGTGTTGTTATAACTATACTCTCATACATTCCCCTCTTTGCTTTCATAGACAAAGTTCTTTGTTTGCACAGACTCCTAAGTGCACCACTCATCCCTTATCCCTCATCAATTCTATGATTCACCTTATCCTTCATAGACCCATCTGCTGACACGTCCACTCCTAAATATCTGAATACATTCACCTGGATACATTCACCTGGTGGCTCTGGTGGCCTGGTGGTTAACGCTCTGGCTTCACACGGCGAGGGCCTGGGTTCGATTCCCAGCCAGAGTAGAAACATTGGACGTGTTTCCTTCCACCTGTTGTCTATGTTCCCCATCAGTAAAATGGGTACCTGGGTGTTAGTCGACTGGTGTGGGTCGCATCCTGGGACACTGACCTAAGGAGGCCTGGTCACAGACCGGGCCGCGGGGGCGTTGACCCCCGGAACTCTCTCCAGATAAACTCTCTCTCCAGATAAACCTCCTCCATACTCTCTCCCTCCAATCTGATATCCAATCTTTCGTCACCTAATCTTTTTGTTATCCTCGTAACCTTACTCTTTCTTATATTCACTTTTAATTTTCTTCTTTTACATCCTGTACCAAATTCATCCACCAACCTCTGCAGCTTCTCTTCAGAATCTCCCAAAAGCACATAGCAGTGATCATTTTCTTCCAATTTATAGCCTCCATTCTTTAGGGAGGTTATTGGGTTTTTCTTTTAATAACTTTTCCCTAAGTGTTGGTAAATTTCATTGCTTTGCTTGCAGAGGTATCATCATTTGTAGTTTGTCATGTGTTAATATAAGCATAAGTTTTCATTGCAGTTTTCTTTTCATTTTGTTATTACCAGTATTTTTCCTTGAAAATTGGCGCAATCTTGCTTCAGACCTCTTAAATTTGTGGCAGCTAAATTCTGGTGCCATTTTAATTAGTTTACTTTGTACTACTAATTAATGCAATAAATATTACATGCATGTCAGCCACTTGCTCATGTTGAATTATTTGAAAAATTTCAGTGTACTAAATTCTTCCTTCTTTCAACACACCGGCCGTACCCCACTGAGGTGGGGCGGCTCAAAAGGAAAAACAAAAGTTTCTCCTTTTACATATAGTAATATATACAGGAGAAGAGGTTACTAGCCCCTTGCTCCTGGCATTTCAGTCGCCTCTTACGACACACATGGCTTACGGAGGAAGAATTCTGTTTCACTTCCCCATGGAGATAAGAGGAAATAAACAAGAACAAGAACTAGAAAGAAAATAACAGAAAACCCAGAGGGGTGTGTATATATATGCTTGTACATGTATGTGTAGCGTGACCTAAGTGTAAGTAGAAGTAGCAAGACGTACCTGAAATCTTGCATGTTTATGAGACAGACAAATTGTACTAAATACTATAATAATAAAGCTTCACAAGTGTAGTTTACAGATATTATAATTATTACTGTTAACCATTACCATTCTGAACTCTTTGGGGGAAGAGGTTTCCATAATATTCAAAGTTTTGGTTTGGCATCAATACATAATATTGTACATAATTTTTTTTTCATCAAACTGGCCATATCCCACAGAGGCAGGGTGACCTAAAAAGAAAAACAATTTTTTCTTTTTAAATTTAGTAATTTATGCAGAAGTGGTTACTAGCCCCTTGCTCCAGGCATTTTAGTCACCTCTTATGACGCACATGGCTTGTGGAGGAAGAATTCTTTTCCACTTCCACTTCTTTATTTCTTCTTAACCCTTTAAGGGTTGACAGGCTCTCTCCCAAACTTGTTCTCAGGGTCGAAAAATTTTCAAAAAAAAAAAAAAAAAAAAAAAGTTTCCCTTATGAAATAATAGAACATATTTTTGTGAGTGTTATTATTTTATTATTATCACACCAGCCGATTCCCACCAAGGCAGGGTGGCCCGAAAAAGAAAAACTTTCACCATCATTCACTCCATCACTGTATTGCCAGAAGGGTGCTTTACACTACAGTTTTTAAACTGCAACATTAACACCCCTCCTTCAGAGTGCAGGCACTGTACTTCCCATCTCCAGGACTCAAGTCCGGCCTGCCAGTTTCCCTGAACCCCTTCATAAATGTTACTTTGCTCACACTCCAACAGCACGTCAAGTATTAAAAACCATTTGTCTCCATTCACTCCTATCAAACACGCTCACGCATGCCTGCTGGAAGTCCAAGCCCCTCGCACACAAAACCTCCTTTACCCCCTCTCTCCAACCTTTCCTAGGCCGACCCCTACCCCGCCTTCCTTCCACACAGACTGATACACTCTTGAAGTCATTCTGTTTCGCTCCATTCTCTCTACATGTCCGAACCACCTCAACAACCCTTCCTCAGCCCTCTGGACAACAGTTTTGGAAATTTCCCGCACCTCCTCCTAACTTCCAAACTACAAATTTTCTTGCATTATATTCACACCACACATTGCCCTCAGACATGACATCTCCACTGCCTCCAGCCTTCTCCTCGCTGCAACATTCATCACCCATGCTTCACACCCATATAAGAGCGTTGGTAAAACATACTCTAATACTTTCCCCCTTTTTTTGCCTCCAAGGAAAAATTTTCTTTGTCTCCACAGACTCCTAAGTGCACCACTCACTCTTTTCCCCTCATCAATTCTATGATTCAACTCATCTTTCATAGACCCATCCGCTGACACGTCCACTCCCAAATATCTGAATACATTCACCTCCTCCATACTCTCTCCTCCAATCTGATATTCAATTTTAAATCACCTAATCTTTTTGTTATCCTCAAAAACCTTACTCTTTCCTGTATTCACCTTTAATTTTCCTTTTTTGCACACCTCCCAAAATTCATCCACCAATCTCTGCAACTTCTCTTCAGAATCCCCAAGAGCACAGTGTCATCAGCAAAGAGCAGCTGTGACAACTCCCATTTTTGTGTGTGATTCTTTATCTTTTAACTCCACGCCTCTTCCCAAGACCCTCGCATTTACTTCTCTTAAAACCCCCACTATAAATATATTAAACAACCACGGTGACATCACACATCCTTGTCTAAGGCCTACTTTTACGGGGAAAAATAATTTCCCTCTTTCCTACATACTCTAATTTGAGCCTCACTACCTCGTAAAAACTCTTCACTGCTTTCAGTAACCTACCTCCTACACCATACACTTGCAACATCTGCCACATTGCCCCCTATCCACCCTGTCAAAAACGCCTTTCCAAATCCATAAATGCCACAAAGACCTCTTTAGCCTTATCTAAATACTGTTCACTTATATGTTTCACTGTAAACACCTGGTCCACACACCCCCCACCTTTCCAAAAGCCTCCTTGTTCACTGCTATCCTATTCTCCGTTTTTACTCTTAATTCTTTCAATATAACTCTACCATACACTTTACCGGGTATACTCAGCGACTTCTCCCCCTATAATTTTTGCACTCTTTTATCCCCTTTGCCTTTATACAAAGGAACTATGCATGCTCTCTGCCAATCCCTAGGTACCTTACCCTCTTCCATACATTTATTAAATAATTGCACCAACCACTCCAAACCTATACCCCACCTGCTTTTAACATTTCTATCTTTACCCCATCAACCCCCGGCTTCCCTACCCCCTTTTCATTTTACCTTACTGCCTCCGAACTTCCCCCACACTCACAACTGGCTCTTCCTCACTCCTACAAGATGTTATTCCTCCTTGTCCTATACACGAAATCACAGCTTCCCTATCTTCATCAACATTTAACAATTCCTCAAAATATTCCCTCCATTTTCCCCAAATACCTCTAACTCTCCTTTTAATAACTCTCCTCTCCTATTTTTAACGGGACAAATCCATTTGTTTCTCTAGCTTTCTTAACTTTTTTTAATCTCACTCCAAACTTTTCCTTTTTTTCAACAAAATTTGTTGATAACATCCACCCACTCTCTCATTTCTCTCTTTTTACATTGCTTCACCACTCTCTTAACCTCTCTTTTTTTCTCCATAACCTTCCATCCTTGCATCATTTCAAACTTTGTAAAAACTTCTCATATGCTAACTTTTTCCCTTACAAACCTCTTTACATACATTCCACCAATTGCCCTCTTCCCTCCTGCACCCACTTTCCTGTAACCACAAACTTCTGCTGAACACTCTAACACTACATTTTTAAACCTACCCCCTAAACCCCTCGACCCCATTGCCTATGCTCTCATTAGCCCATCTATCCTCCAATAGCTGTTTATATCTTACCCCAACTGCCTCCTCTTTTAGTTTATAAAACCTTCACCTCTCTCTTCCCTGATGCTTTTATTCTCCTTGTATCCCATCTACCTTTTACTCTCAGTGTAGCTACAACTAGAAAATGATCTGATATATCGTGGCCCCTCTATAAACATTTTACATCCTGAAGTCCTTACTCAACAGTCTTTTATCTACCAATACATAATCCAACAAACTACTGTCTTTTTGCCCTACATCATATCTTGTATACTTATTTATCCTCTTTTTCTTAAAATATGTATTACCTATAACTAAACCCCTTTCTATACAAAGTTCAATCAAAGGGCTCCCATTATCATTTAACACCTGGCACCCCAAACTTATCTACCACACCCTCTCTAAAAGTTTCTCCTACTTTAGCATTCAGGTCCCCTACCACAATTACTCTCTCACTTTGGGTTTAAAGGCTCCTATACATTCACTTAACATCTCCCAAAATCTCTCTCTCTCTCCTCTGCATTCCTCTCTTCTCCGGTGCATACCAAAGCTTATATGACCCACTTCTCGATCCAACCTTTACTTTAATCCACATAATTCTTGAATTTTCACATTCATATTCTCTTTTTTCCTTCCATAACTGATCATTTAACAATTTCTGCTACCCCTTCCTTTGCTCTAACTCTCTCAGATACTCCAGATTTAATCCCATTTATTTCCCCCTACTGGGAAAATCTCCTACCCCCTTCAGCTTTGTTTCCTTATGGCCAGGACATCCAACTTCTTTTCATTCATAACATCAGCAATCATCTGTTTCTTGTCATCCGCACTACATCCACGCACATTTAAGCATCCAGTTTTATAAAATTTTTCTTCTCTTTTTTAGTAAATGTCTACAGGAGAAGGGGTTACCAGCCCATTGCTCCCGGCATTTTATTCGCCTCATACGACACGCATGGCTTATGGAGGAAAAATTCTTTTCCACTTCCCATGGACAATAGAAGAAATAAAGAAGAACAAGAGCTATTTAGAAAAGAGAAAAACCTAGATGTATGTATATATATATGCATGTGCGTGTCTGTAAAGTTTTGACCAAAGTGTAAGTAGGAGTAGCAAGATATCCCTGTTATCTAGCGTGTTTATGAGACAGAAAAAGAAACCAGCAAACCTATCAAACATGCAAAACAGTTACAGGGTTTTTGTTTCAACAGTCATCGGCAGGACGGTAGTACTTCCCTGGGTGGTTGCTGTCTACCAACCTACTATAGCCAAAAAAAAATTTATTTTGCGATCAATACTTAACTAGATATGGAAGGCATGAAGTTGACAGAGGGTGAGCTTATTTGGCAACAACGCTGACTGCCTGGTTCCTGCGGTAATGTTTATTTAATTTTCTTCTTTTTCTTTTATATTTTAACATTTTATTTTTCAAGAACTTTTATGGTCTTGAGACCAAAATAAGCCATATTTTGTGTAATATACACTTTTTAATATGCACAAACATGCAGTGAACATTTTCACTTATTTTTGTCGCATACTAATTTCTAAAAAAAAAAATACTAGTGGACTTAAATAAATGGCATTAAATCCGTTCCAGAGAGCTTGCCTTTAACCAATTTTACCATTACCTGAATTAATTTTCCCCTTAAGAAATAATGGAAATCCAATTAATCCCTTCCAGACACCCAAAAGTATTAAATGAATTTTTTTTTTTACATGAAATATTCATTTCCCTACACAGAAAGCAATGAGACATGCACAGTAAACAATACTGAAATGACACTTACCTTTATTGAGGACTTATTGATGAGTGACGAGTTGGGAGGAGGGGAGAGGATGGAGGTGTACTGTTGTTTGGAAAGGGAATCTCCTTCCATAAAGACTTCCGGTAATAAGTCCTTTTCTGGGGTTACCTCCCTTCTTTGTTATTTAATGCCACTAGGACCAGCTTGATTTCACTGGCCCCCTGTCACACAAAAATATCTGTCCAGGGGAGCTCTGTTTTTTGGCATCTCTTTGAGTTTTTCCCAAAAATGGAACACAAAGTGTTTTGTACATGTTGCCAATATGGTTTGGGAAACCCGCTGGCAGGTAATTTTTCATTCGAAAAATGCTTGAAAGTTTGCCCAACATTGAACAAAGGGTTCTTAATTTTTGGGACAAGGCAACTTCCTTCATCTCTCTTCCCCCTCCTCTGAAGAAAATTTTCCTGAGCTGTGATCTGTTGCTTTTGAAACCTAAACCCTCTTGAAAACCTGTAGTGGTTAGCTTTTCATCGTCGCCCCTCCACCAACTCTTCCCCCTTTCCCCCCCACAAACCTCCAACCCCATGGATTTCCCCAGTGCCACAAAGTTCCAAAACGGCCCATACCCTCCAGGGTTACCCCCAAAAACCCTTCAAAATCCCTCTCTTGAACACATTCTGGCCAAAATTTTTCTCTAAGCAGAATTCAAAACCCTGGAAGTCACTCCCCCCCCAATTCCCCTTTCCTATAAGGGTTTTGCAACTGAGGAAAACTGAAGTGATCTTTTCCCGAACACTCTTAGGTCAGTTCCGTGGGCTGAGGTCACTTCAAAGCACTCCTGAAACACGCTTTTGGGGTTAAAAGTTTTTTTAAGTTTGAAATGAAAATGCGGTCAGTGGGGTGGGGAGAGGAAATTTGGGATTAGGAGGCAAAAACTTTAAATTTGATGAAGCAAACTCCCCCACAATTTTTCTTTTTTTAAGTCGTGAGGAAAGAAACAGGAGCATGTCCCCTTTTCTAGGGGGCACTTGAGTTCCCAAATTTTTTTTCCAGGGTTTTTTTTTTTCACACTGGGGGGGGCCCCAAAAACGCCCAAAAACCAAACGAGGAAAATGTTCCAAATGACCCATGCCCCTTTCGTTTGGCCCCTCCACCTCACAAAACCCAATTTTTCTTGGGCAAAATTGTTTTTTCTTGAACACTCCTGGGAGTTTTTAGGGTATACACAGTAAAAGGGGTTTACATTTTCAAACCCCACTACAAAAAAGTAAAAAAATGAGAGTTAGCCTTTTCTTTCATAGGCTTGTGTCCTTGGGGGGGCTTTTTCTTTCCCGGGGTAATGTAGGTCCTGTTTGGCAATTTTTTTTCCAAAACAGGCCTGTTTTTTTCAAAATTGAGCACTTGTTTTGGGGGTTTTAAAATTTTTTAAACCTTTTTGTACCCCTTAAATTTCCCGCACATTTTTTTTCAGCTGCTTTTTTGGTCAAAAAAAGGGAGCCTCACCCTGCCTTATCACACTGTGGGTTTCCACAAAGTTCTTAAATCCTTTAAACCAACCTTTGCTGGCCTTTAAAATTTACTAACATCAGCACTAGTTTTTAGGGCTTTCCCCTTTAATTTAAACACTGCAACTGCCCCTTTCCTTGCACTTATTTTGCTGAAAACACGACTCCTGATAATTGTTTTTTTCCCTTATCCACAAACCCAAAAACAGTCTCTCCACATCTTTGAGTATTTTTCATCTCTGTTTTGTAACAACTTGCACCTTTTTCAACAACCCGCTTCCTTGATTGCCTTTTGTTGGCCAAGAAGTAAATAAAGGTTGAAAAAGGGGGTTTTTATACAAAACCTGGCCCCAAATCGGGGACTTGCACTTTTCCCCTTTTTACATTGGATTATCTCTTTTTTCAAATTTATAGTATTTCTCACCCATTTTACCACAGGGTTGGCACTAGAAGCTTTCTTTGGGCCCAAGGTGGCCTATTTAGCAGTTACAAGCACTAAAAGCAATAGAATAATACAAAATGTATCTATGTACGGAGTGCTACGTGAGCGAACGTAGATCTACGTTTGGACAGTTTCAGGGTTAAAAAGATAACATGAAAGCATTGTAGAGTGGTACCTCAATATTAGTACGTCCCTATATTCCTACAACTCGATATTTGCCCAACTTTTTTGGACATTGCCCTGATATTCCACCTAAACAAAATGGTGCACCTGGACGAAGTCCAACGAAAACAAAGCATCACACGTTCAGTCTCTTGTCAGTCTCTTCAAAGCATTGTTCGTAGAAGCTCCGTGAAACTTTTTGGTATTTCTTTGTTATTCTGTGGTGTTTTTTAAATATTTTCATGGAAATAAGTAATCATGGCCCCCCAAAAAAGAGTAATGATTCAAACAAGCTTATAAGGAAAGCAGTGAGAACAATTACAGTGAAAAAAAAACTCGTTGCAAAGTGCGAAAGTGGAACACGTATGTCAGACCTGACCACTCACTGTTACATGGTGAAATCCACCATATCTATACCTGGAGGGGGTTTCGGGGGTCAGCGCCCCCATGGCCTGGTCCCTGACAAAGCCTTTTGGTAGATCAGGGCCTGATCAGCCAAACTGTTACTGCTGGCCACATGGAAACAGGTGCATGAGCCACAACCCAGCTAGTCTGGTACTGACTTTAGGTGCCTGTCCAGTGCCTTCTTGAAGATAGCCAGGGGTCTATTCGTAATCCCCCTTATGTATGCTGGGAGGCAGTTGACCAATCTTGGGCCTCTGACACTTATTGTGTTGTATCTTAGCATACATATGATGCCCCTGCTTTTCATTGGGGGGATGTTGCATCTCCTACCAAGTTTTTTGCTTACGTAGGGAGTGATTTTCATGTGCAGATTTGGGACTAGGCCCTCTAGGATTTTCCAAGTGTATATTATCATGTATCTTTCTCACATGCATTCCAGGGAATACAAATCAAGGGATTTCAACCATTCCCAGTAATTTAAGTGCTTTATCATACTTACACATGTTGTGAAAGCTCTCTGTATATTTTCCAGGTCTGCAATTTTGCATGCCTTGAAAGGGGCTGTTAGTGTACAGCAATATTCCAGCCTAGAGAGAACAAGCAATTTGAAGAGAATCATCATGGGCTTGGCATCCATAGGTTTGAAGGTTCTCATTATCCATCTTATCATTTTCCTAGCAGATGTGGTAGATACATTGTTGTGATCTTTGAAAGTGAGATCCTCTAACATTATCACTCCCAGGTCCTTCACATTATAGTTTTTCACTCTATTGAGTGTTGGAATTTGTTTTATACTCCGATACAGTTTTAATTTCCTCAAGTTTTCCATAGCTGAGTAATTGAAATTTATCGTCATTGAACTTCATGTTGTTTTCTGCAGTCCACTTAAAGATTTGGTTGATGTTGCTTGGAGACTTGCAGTGTCTTCAGTAGATGACACTGTCCTGAAAAATTCAGGTGTCACCCAAAAAGGGATGATTAGTGCTGGGGGTTACATCTTTGTCGGGCCCAGATAGGGAGGTTGAGGAACGGGTTTAAGAGTGAGAACTTTACCATGGGGGAACAGAGATTTTCACTGAAAGCCCCAACCTAAACTACTCTGAAAAATATTCCTCTTTGTGTTCTTTTAAACGGAAGTTATAGATCCATCTCCCAAAATTTTTCCTTTTTTTTCCTTTATCATATAGTTTGTGCGCTTTTCCAAACCAAAGGGATCATACTTTTTAAAAGGCTTTCAACAAAGTGTGTGTTATTACATCGGGCTTTTTGTGTGCCTTCCAGAGCATCCAAGGCCTTTTCAGGGTGACCCTTTATTTTGGGATAGATGGGAAAAGGGAGCGGGCTCAAAACCCCATGTTCCCCCTGGGTTGTTGCAGCTGATGGGTATCGAAGTGGATGGCATTTTTGCTTCTTAGAACCCTTTTAAAAGTTTTTAGATGTGGGACATTAGTGCTGTCGGTCTGAAATTTTCTTTGCAATTTGCTTTATGCCACTTTGTGAGTGGGGCTATGTCTTTTTTTTGGTGTGGGATGATCCTGTGCCCATGCCCCCTCTCCATTAATGTTAAGGGCACTGAAAGGGGCTTTTTGCTTTCTTAATAAACTCAGGTTCACGAGTCTGGTTCTGGGGACAGAGTTCATGGCATTCATTTTTTTGCTTTTTCAATTTTTGAAAAATCAGAGATTTGAAGAAACCCAAATTTTTGAGTCTCGGATAAAACTCTGGGCGGATGTGGGAAAAGGATAAAAATTTAGCTGTGCAAAGGTCATGTTAATTGAAGAAATGGGAAAAATTTTTTGGTGTGTGTTTTAACGAAACACAGTTGGGTGGTGACCGCATTTTGAAAAAATGATTTGTGAAAAAACAAACCCTTTATATAGGACCTTAGGCGAGACATCCCGGGAAACGGCTGAAAGTGATAAATTTAAGGCAATAAAGGCGGGTTTGATTTTTAAAAAGAAGTGGGATTCTGTGTAGTAAGGCATAGGAGGCTGCCATGTAATGGAGATGAAAACTGAAAGTTTAACCCCCTTGACAGTTGAACCCCCCAATCCTGGGTTTTGTCTCCTGATGTCCAAAATTTCTGAAAAAAAAAAAAAAATTTTTAAAAATGTAAGAACCTTTTCCCCGATTGAATGACCCCCAAAAGAACAAAAATTTTATGGAAAACTGACGGAATTTCTTTGCGAAGTTAGGGACCTCGGCAAATTTAGAAACGGGAATTTTGCCCACTTTGAGCCTATTTTTGGCTAAATTCCCTTGTTCCAGTCACCAAACTCTAGTTTTTTTTGAAATCCCTTTTTTTTCACGGTTTTAAAAAAAAAATGCCCATTTCCCAAAATTAATACCCCAAAAAGTGGTCAGAAATTTGCAATTTTGCCAATTTCACGAAATTAAAAAATATGACAAATTTTAAATAGGGGCCAATGAACAAAGCAGACATTCCTGGGTCTAAATTAAAATTTTTTTGTTCATCATCACGTCCCAGGCCCCTCTGTATTACTCTTGCTTTCTATTTTGTTTTTTTTCAAACAAAAAAAAAAGAAGATTTACTGTTAGCTACTAGCAATATTGTATAAATTTTATTTAAAAAGTGTAAACCCATTCTGACTGATATTAGAATGGTTTCTTTGGGCATTTTTGGAAAATGATATTTTTTACTTTTTGAACACGGCAAAAAACAAAAAAATTTTCCCACTTTGAGCTCCATTTTAAGGTTCTTTTCATAGTAAAACCAGTCAAAAACACCTCATTTCTATAAAGTTTTCCATTTATAATATGTTTTCCATTTTAATTAAAAAAATGGTCGGGGTTTTTTTTTTTCATTAGCCTGTGGCTGCAGGATTTTTTTTTATATGGGGGACACTGACCACACAGACCCATTCTCTCACATGTGGCCTACCAGCTTTCCTCTTGTTGAAACACTAGAAATTTATGGTATATATACGTCAAAACAGGGGGTCGTAAGAATTATCGACCCAAACAGTCAAAAGGGTTAAAGAATTTAAACCTATGTAGCATTGAGGGGTTTATTCCTTAAAAGTGATGGAAATTGGTCCTTTTTGGAAAAAAAATGCCCAAGAGAACCCACATTGCAATGAAGAAAAATCATTTCCAGGACACAAGCCCCTGAAAGCAGACTTAACAATTTTTTGTTGGTGGG
>NC_069408.1:18125776-18144888 GCF_026875155.1 Cherax quadricarinatus | reverse complement strand
TGTTCACTTATTTTTTCACTGTAAAACACTGGTCCAAAACCCCCTACCTTTCCTAAAGCCTCCTTGTTCATTGCTATCCTATTCTCCGTCTTCTCTTAATTCTTTCAATAATAACTCTACCATACACTTTGCCAGGTATATCAACAGACTTATCCCCCTATAATTTTTGCACTCTCTTTTATCCCCTTTGCCTTTATACAAAGGAACTATGCATGCTCTCTGCCAATCCCTAGGTACCTTACCCTCTTCCATACATTTATTAAATAATTGCACCAAACACTCCAAAACTATATCCCCACTATATCCGTGCAAGACACCCAAAAGCACAATGAAAAAAAAAAGTTTTACCACATGAAATATTAAGTTTAATGCACACAAACTGAAGAAGACATGCACAGTTAGTAGTACTCTACTAACAATAGAATACATGATACCTTTAATGAAGATCTGGTGATGATTGATGGGATGGGAGGAGGGGAGAGTGTTGAACTTATTGTTTAGAAGGGGAATTCCCTTCCATTAGGACTTGAGGTAGCAAGTCCTTTTCCGGGGTTATTTCCCTTCTTCTTTTAATGCCACTAGGACCAGCTTGAGAGTCACTGGACCTCTGTCGCACAACAAGTCTGTCCTTAGAGCTCTGTACCCCCCCGTTCCTTTACGATTTGTCTAAAATGGGCCACAACATTGTCATTGTAATAGTCACCAGCACGGCTTGCAATAGCTGTGTTGGGGTGATTTTCATCCATAAAGGTTTGCAGTTCAACCCACTTTGCCCAAATTTCCTTAATTTTTGAAGTAGGCACAATGGATTCCACTACTGGCATAGGCTTCTCAGGGTTAGCCCCAAACCCTTCAAAATCTTTCTTAATTTCCACACTAATTCTCACCCTTTTTACCACAGGGTTGGCACTAGAAGCTTTCTTGGGGCCCATGGTGACTTATTTTGCAGAAACAAGCACCAAAGACACCGTGATAACATGGAATGTACCGAATGTATGCTTAGATGCGAGCACACTGGCTGGCTTGTAAACACTGGCACTCACGTGGACGCGTCCCGGACGAATCGCGTGTGGCGGGTTTTTTAACGAGTGGCGAGGCAAAATTTTTGTGTTAAAATGTATCGAATGCAAGATTTAACGTATACTGATGCCATCGAAAGCCGGGGGTCCACTGTATATGCATCGGTGATTTCACCCACTTTGAGCCCTATTTTTGGCCAATTCCATTATTCCAGTCGATCAAACTCAAAGATGCCAATTTCAAAATAGGGTCCAGGATAAACAGTGCAGGCATTCCTGGCACTAAAATAACATTTTCTCTGCTCATTAGTCACATCTCCAGGCCCCTCTTATATTACTCTTGCTTTCCATTTTGAATTTTTATTCTCGCAAATAATAGAAGATTTACTGTTAGGCAGACTACTGCATTATTATATAATTGTATAAATAATATCAATCCATTTGTGACTGTGTATTAGACTGGCCAGTTGGACACGTATTGGATGGTGTTGTCATTTGTTTACTCTTGAACATCGGCAAAAATCGAACATTTCCACTACTTTGAGCTCAGTTTCAAGGTACTTTTCATTGTGAAATCAATCAAAATCATCTCTATTTTTGTAATATATCTTCCAGTCTATCAAATGAGATAAAGAAACGAAAATACAACCATAAATACCATAGGAAAATACACCTCAAAGTACACGTTTTAATCCAGGTGGAGTTTTTTTTTTTCTCGTGCACTGCATGCTGCAGGATTTTTTTTGTACTGCACACACTGACCATGCAGATCCATTCTCTCACATGTAGGTCTACCAGCTTTCTCCTGCTAGATTTGAAGCTGCTAGAATTTTGAGGTATTAGTATATCACCAACACTGGCTTATAAGCCGTACCTGTACATCACCGAAAGTGAAAGGGTTAAGGTACTGACTAGCATGGAACCTACATTTGATCAAGCACATAAAGGAACTAAAGAAGGGCCTATGGTTTCCAACAAGGGGGATGGGCTACAAGGACAGACTTGAGAATCTCAAACAAGCAATACTAGAAGAGGAAGATTGAGGAGAACATGATTATGACATACAAAATCCTCAGAAGATTAGATAAGAGTGGACAAGGACAGGCTGTTTGGGATGCAAGGAGTGGGAGCCAGGGGGACAGTGTTAGCCGGTAAAGACATAGACAAACCATAGAAACATTGGAAAGTACTCTTTCAGTCTTATGGTGTTAAGTGGAATTCAGTACATGAAGGATTGATGGATAAATGCTGTACACGCTTTTAAGAGTAGATGCGATTGGGCCTTGGAGATCAGGACTCGGCAAGAACGAAGTATAGTTAAAATTCTAAGTAGATCTATTTCTGTTAAAAGTTAGAAATCCATATAAATATAGTTACCTGTTTGCCATGCTTTACACTTTTTCTCTTGCTCATTCTACTCTGCCTTATCAATCTGTAGAATTTATGAAATGTGTAGAATTACTATCATGATTATACTTATTGCCATACTGAGTTACAAGTAGAAAATATAAATTGGAATTTTATGTAAACAGTAATCCAAAGTCAAGTGTTTTCTCTTAGGCACTGGTAAACAAGTATGGCTAGGGCAGCAAGAGGCAGGGTAATGCATAAATTGTCCAGATTAATTCTGATGCTCACAATAAACAATTTAAGGGATTTTTTTGGTGGGGGAAATGTGAAGTGTTTGAGCCATTAGATTATGGAATATGGGTGGTCAACCGTAGTAGATACGTTCTCTTAGAAAGTTTAGTCTCTCATTATTTTTTCTTTGTTTATGGTGGCATTTCCTTACAGATGACAATTTCTCTACGTTTAGAAGATAAGATGAACCGGCAATTATCGTGTGTTGTGGAAGATGGGGAGGGTGCTGCGGCACTCACCGACGAGCTTGTTCGATATGGCTTTATCAGTCAGGTAAGTGTCCTGATTTGAAATAGGGAAAATTGTAGATTTAAATGTTTTTATATGAATCGTGGTGTTCTTGTTTCATTAAGAAGCTGGCAAGATTTCTTACATTTTGTGCATGCATGTGTAATTGCCTTGTTTATTATTCATACCTTTTTATGAAGTTATATCTGGTTAGAATGTCTTCTCTCTTTCTTTTATTCTACAAACAAGGATGTCATTGTATTTCCAGTGTCTAAATTCCTTCTTCATGGTACTTTTTTTTTTTTAACACTGGGTTCCATATTTTACATGTCCAAGCATTTTCTTCTTCTCTGTTGGCAATATCCTAAACATTTTCTATTTTTCCTATATGTTTGCTTTGGTATGGATAGCATAATTGCATTCAAATTTTGGTTTACAGTGTATTGTAAAAAGTTATCATTACACTATTCATAAATAGTATCTGAAAACTATTTTAAAACATTCCAACTACATATAGTATACAAGTTTCTCGGTGCTACATTCACATGGGTTTTTGATGATAAGCTATTGTTTAGAATCATCCCCATTTTTTTTTTTTTTTTTTTTTAAGATTGGTTAGTTCTGAGCCTTTTATCCATTTTCCTCCCATTCACATTACATGCTACTATTTGCATTAATTTCTCACATTTTCATTGCATGGCGTTATTTGTTGAATTCTATCATTTATTTTTATCTCTTGCTCAATTTATCTAACTCTTATTGTATTGCTTTACAAATAAGAAGAGTAATTACATATTCATCAGATGAAGAAAAAGGCATTTGGGCAATTATAAATGAGTTATCATTAGACAGTTACATAAATATTATACAGTAGGTTGTAGGGCCTCACTTATACAGCGGGTTAGGTTCCAGGCTACGCCAGAAAACGGACATCGCTGGAAAGCAGATCCCACCAAGGCGGGTTGACCCAAAAGAAGAGAAACCCAAAAAGAATGAAAAACTTTCACTATCAGTCAACTTTCACCATCACTCATACATAATCACTGTCTTTGCAGAGACACCCAGATACAACAGTTTAGCCCTCCAGACTGCCAATATCCCAGACCCCTCCTTTAAAATGCAGGCATTGTACTTTCCATTTCCAGGACTCGAGTCCGGCTAACCATTTTCCCCTGAATCTTCACAAATTATTACCCTGCTCACACTCCAACAGCTCGTCAGGTCCCAAAAAACCATGTGTCTCCATTCTTTCTATCTAATACGCTCATGCACACTTGCTGGAAATCTAAGCCACTCGCCCACAACCCCCTTTACCCCTTTCTTAAAACCCTTTCCTAGGATGCCCCCTACCTCGCCTTCCTTTCCCTACAATTTATATGCTCTCCAAGTCATTTTTACTTTGTTCCATCCTTGTAAATGACCAAAACCACCTCAACAACCCCTCTTCAGCCTCTGACTAATACTTTTAGTAACTCCACACCACCTCACTAATTTCCACATTATGAATTCTCGGGCATAATATTTACACCAAACGTTGCCCTTGGGACAAACATCCCCACTTCTCCAGCCTCCTTGCTGCAGATTTAAAAAACCCATGCTTCACACCCATAAAAGAGTGTTGGTACCACTATACTCTTGTACCTTCCCTTCTTTGCCTCAATAGATATCATTTTTTTCTCCACAGATACCTCAAAGCACCACTCACCTTTTTTCCTTTTTCATTTCTATGGTTAACCTCATTCTTCATAAACCCATCTGCTGACAAGTCAACTCCCAAATATCTGAACACATTAACTTCTTCCATACTTCCACCCTCCAATGTGATATCCAGTTTTTCCTTATCTAAATAGTTTGATACCCTCATCACCTTACTCTTATATATGTTCACTTTCAAATTTCTGCCTTTACACACCCTCCCAAACTCGTCCATTAACCTTTGCAACTTTTCTTTAGAATCTCCCAAAAGCACAGTATCATCAGCAAAAAGCAACTGGCAACTACCATTTGTATTTGATTCCCCATAATTTAATCCGACCCCTCCACAACACCCTAGCATTTACTTCTTTTACAACCCCATCTATAAATATGTTAACCCTTTCAGGGTCCTTGCCGTAGATCTACGGCTTTACGTTCAGGGTCCAAACCGTAGATCTACGCCATGAGCTCAGCTCACTCTGATAAGCTGTGAGCAGTAAATTTGGGCCTAGATATGAGAGAATGCATCTATGTGGTATGTGTGCACCACATATAACAAATCCTGCAGCACATAGTGCATGAGAGAAAAAAACTGAGACTGTAACTTTCGATTAATACAGCGACTTTGCAGTGTTTTTTCGCATGTTTTTTATAGTTGTATTTGCAATTTCTTGGTCTCATTTGATAGAATAGAAGATATACTACAGAAATAGAGATGATTTGATTGGTTTTATTGCTGGAAATGGCTTGAAACTGAGCTCAAAGCAGCAGAAATGTTAAATTTTTGCCGATGTTCAAGAGTAAACAAATGACCTCACACGTCTAATACACGCCAGCTGGTGGGTCTAATATACGTTCACAAATGTGCTGATATTATTTATACAATTATTACAGTATTGCATAACTAAATCTTCTGTTTTTTGGTTTGAATAAAAATTCATTATGTGAATAAAAAATCAAAATGGAATTCATTTGTAAAGCCTGAAAACATAAGTAATGAACAGAGGAAATGTTAGTTTAGTGCCAGGAATGCCTGCATTGTTTTTTCTGGACCCTATTTTGAAATTGGAATATTTCGAACTTTTCATTAAATTGGCCAAATTACTAATTTCCGGTCACTTTATTTTGTTGTTGAAACAGTTGACTTGGCTATTTCTTGGGCTCAGTCTATAGAATAGAAGTAATGCTAGTGAAATACCTAAGAATTTGGATGACTGGAATACTGTAATTGGCCTAAAATGGGAGTCAATGTCAGCAAAATCGCCAATGCATAAATATCGCCGACACACCAAAATTCACGAGAGCATAATTTCGTCAGTTTTCCATCAAATTTCATACTTTTTGTTTTATTACCTTCAGAAAAAGATTCTCTATCATTTCATAAGAAAAAATAACAAAATTATTTTTTGAAAATTTTTGGACCCTGGTGCACACTTTGAAATTGGGCCTCTGGACCCTGAAAGGGTTAAACAACCATGGTGACATTACACATTCCTGTCTAAGACCTACTTTTACTGGGAAGTAATCTCCCTCTCTCCTACACACCCTATCTTAAGCCTCACTATCCTCATAAAAACTCTTTACAGCATGTAGTAACTTACTACCTATTCCATACATATGCAACATCTTCCACCTTGCTTCCCTATCCACCTTATCATATGCCTTTTCTAAATCTATAAATGCAATGAAAACTTCCCTACCTTTATCTAAATACTGTTCACATATATGCTTCAATGTAAACATTTGATCTATACATCTCCTACCCATTCTAAAGCCTCCTTGTTCGTCTGCAGTCCTGCTCTCTGTCTTACCCCCAGTTCTTTCAATAATAACTTTACCATACACTTTACCTAGTATACTCGGTGAACTTTTTCTTGCAACAAACCGGCTGTATCCCACTAAGGCAGGGTGGCCCAAAAAGAAAAACAAAAGTTTCTCTTTATAAATTTAATATATAGGAGGGGTTACTAGCCCCTTGCTCCTGGCATTTTAATCACTGCTTAAGACATGCATGGCTTACAGAGGAAGAATTCTGTTCCACTTCCCCATGGAGAACTTGGTAAACTTCTTTCTTTCTTTCAACACATTGGCCGTATCCCACCGAGGCGGGGTGGCCTAAAAGGAAAAACGAAAGTTTCTCCTTTTACATTTAGTAATATATACAGGAGAAGAGGTTACTAGCCCCTTGCTCCTGGCATTTTAGTCGCCTTTTACAACACGCATGGCTTACGGAGGAAGAATTCTGTTCCACTTCCCCAAGGAGAACTCGGTATTAAATTTATCCCCCTATAATTTTTACAAACTCTTTTGTCCCGCTTCCCTTTATATAAAGGAATTACACATGCTCTCTGCCAATCCTTGGGTACCTTCCCTTCTTTCATACATTTATTGAACAAAAATGCTAACCACTCCAACACTATAATTCCCCTGCTTTTAACATTTCTGTCATGATCCTGTTAATTCCAACTGCTTTACTCCCTTTCATTCTACATAATACCTCACGCACCTCCCTCACACTCACATCCTGCTCTTCTTCACTCCAGAAAGATGTTATACCTCCCTGGCCACTGCATGAAATTACCACTTCGCTTCATCAACCGCGAATTCTGGACGCAGTTAAAAAAAATGCCTATAAATACCTATTTTTATTGTTTAAACCCTCAATATGCCCCCAAAACACTTTAATTTCAAACTCAGCTTCATACATCACCTTAAAAAAAAAAAAAGAACATAAAGATAAACCCATATACAGTACTGTACTACTGTGTCTCCCGCAGTGCTTGAATGTAAAATACCGATGTTACCCCCATATTTTTTTTTTTTTTTTTTTTATTATTATTATTATTATTATTATTATACTGCACACATTGACCACACAGACCCATTCTTTCATGTGTAGATCTACCAGCTTTCTCCCACAAGATTTAAAGCCACAAGAATTTTGGCATAGTTTTACGGGACCGATACTGTCTTCAAAGCCATAATATTGCGGGACTGACACTGAAAGGGTTAAAGATTAGTGGTGATAAAGCATCTGCTGATCACGAATAGCTAAGAAATTTATTGATGTGTTTACCAAGATTGTTGCTGATGAAAATCTAACAGCAGAACAAATGTACAATGCTGATGAGATATTACTGTTTTGGCATTATTGCTCCAGAAAAACATTGACTACAGCTGATGAAGAGCTCCTACAGGAGTAAGGATGCCAAGGACAGATTAACTGTGCTGGGATATGCTAATGCAGCAGGCACATGGTAGGCAAAAGCCTGTGTTCTTGCTGTTTTAAAGGTGTGAATACCTTACCAGTCATTATTATGCTGACAAAAGGGTATGGATCACCAGGAACATCTTTTCTGATTGGTTTCACAAATATACAAAATCCAAAACACTTTCGGTCCCAAGCATTTTGGATAAGGGATTCTCAGTTGTACTTCCTTTCGCACTTCACTCCGCTCTTAAGTCTGCCTCTGTTATAGTCTCCACACTTGCTAGTCTCTGATCAAACATATTAAACCTTTAGCATGCCCCACTCTGCAATGCTGTATAACTCTTGTGAGTTTAGCACTTTATTATGATTATAATAGTAATAATTGTATGATTATGCATGAGGGGCTCTGATAAAGTTGTGTTTAGTAGAATACAAAGTAACACTACATATTTTTTTTTTTTTTTTTTTTTTTTTTCTTCTCCTCTCCTCAAACAAGCGGCACGTCTCCCCCAAGGACAGGATTGACCCAAAAAAGAAAGAAAATCCCAAAAGAAAATACTTTCATCTCATTCAACACTTTCACCACACTTGCCCCCATTATCCTGTTTTTGCAGAGGGCTCAGGGAAAAACAAACAGTTTAGAAGCATTACACTATAAGATACACACAACTACCCTCAACTGCCATATCCCCAAACCCCTCCTTTAAAGTGCAGGCATTGTACTTCCCATTTCCAGGACTCAAGTCACACTTTATGAAAATAACGGTTTCCCTGATCCCTCACTAAAATTACCCTGCTCACACTCCAACAGGATCGTAGGTCCCAAAGTACTTCGTCTCCATTCACTCCTATCTAACACCTCAGCCACGCTGCTGGAAAGTCCAAGCCCCTCGCCCAAAACCTCCTTTTTACCCCTCTTCCAACCTTTCGAAGAGACCCCTACCCCGGCCTTCCTTCCCTTAGATTTTATGCTTTCCATGTCATTCTACTTTGATCCATTCTCCTCTAAATGACCAAAACCACCTCAACAACCCCTCTTCTGCCCCTTTACTAATACTTTTATTAACTCCACACCTTTTCCTAATTTCCACACTGAATTTTCTGCATAATTATTTACACCACCCATTGCCCTTAGACCCGGACATCTCACTGCCTCAAACCGTCTCCCCGCTGCTGCATTTTCCACCTAGCTTCACACCCTATAAAGGGGTTGGTTTACTATACAGTGGACCCCGGTTAACGTATTTTTTCACTCCAGAAGTATGTTCAGGTGCCAGTACTGACCGAATTTGTTCCCATAAGGAATATTGTGAAGTAGATTAGTCCATTTCAGACCCCCAAACATACACGTACAAACGCACTTACATAAATACACTTACATAATTGGTCGCATTCGGAGGTGATCATTATGCGGGGGTCCACTGTACTTTCATACATTCCCTTCTTTGCCTCCATAGATAACGTTTTTTGACTCCACATATACCTCAACGCACCACTCACCTTTTTTCCCTCATCAATTCTATGATTAACCTCATCCTTCATAAATCCATCCGCCGACACGTCAACTCCCAAGTATCTGAAAACATTCACTTCTTCCATACTCCTCCTCCCCAATTTGATATCCAATTTTTCTTTATCTAAATCATTTGACACCCTCATCACCTTACTCTTTTCTATGTTCACTTTCAACTTTCTACCTTTACGCACATTCCCAAACTCATCCACTAACCTTTGCAATTTTTCTTTAGAATCTCCCATAAGCACAGTATCATCAGCAAAAAGTAACTGTGTCAATTCCCATTTTGAATTTGATTCCCCAAAATTTAATCCCACCCATCTCCCGAACACCCTAGCATTTACTTCCTTTGCAATCCCATCTATAAATATATTAAACAACCATGGTGACATTACACATCCCTGTCTAAGACCTACTTTTACCGGGAAGTAGTCTCCCTCTCTCTACACACCCTAACCTGAGCCTCACTATCCTCATAAAAACTCTTTACAGCATTTAATAACTTACCACCTATTCCATATACTTGCAACATCTGCCACATTGCTCCTCTATCCACTCTATCATATGCCTTTTCTAAATCCATAAATGCAATAAAAACTTCCCTACCTTTATCTAAATACTGTTCACATATATGCTTCAATGTAAACACTTGATCTACACATCCCCTACCCACTCTGAAACCTCCTTGCTCATCCGCAATCCTACATTTTGTCTTACCTCTAATTCTTTCAATTATAACCCTACCGTACACTTTTCCTGGTATGCTCTGTAAACTTATTCTTCTATAATTTTTACAGTCTCTTTTGTCCCCTTTCCCTTTATATAAAGGGACTATACATGCTCTCTGCCAATCCCTAGGTACCTTCCCCTCTTTCATACATTTATTAAACAAAAGTACCAAGCACTCCAACACTATATCCCCCCCTGCTTTTAACATTTCTGTCATGATCCCATCAGTTCCAGCTGCTTTACCCCCTTTCATTTTACGTAATGCCTCACGTACCTCCCCCACACTTACATTCTGCTCTTCTTCACTCCTAAAAGATGGTATACCTCCCTGACCAGTGCATGAAATTACTGCCTCTGTTTCTTCCTTAACATTTAAAAGTTCCTCAAAATATTCTCGCCATCTACCTAATACCTCCATCTCCCCATCTACTAACTCCCCTACTCTGTTTTTAACACTACGTACTCTGATTAAATTTAAGAGAGAGTCAACAGTGAAATAGCAAACCTCAACCTCTTTTTAAGTACAGCTTCTCCTTGCTTAACGACGGAGTTCCGTTCCTAAGACCACGTCATTAAACAAATTCATCGCTATGTGAGGAGCATACTATAATGGTAGTAAGTTTGTGTCAACCATCTTTGATATTGTTTTTTTACACAGAGTTTGACAAGGTTTAGGATCCCTAGCTTTATTGACAAGCTATTTACAGGTTAAGGATTCCTAACTTTATTGGCAAGCTAAGAGCTGTTACCTGCATCATCTCATTTGAAGATAAGAGATAAGATAAGATTTCGTTCGGATTTTTAACCCCGGATGGTTAGCCACCCAGGATAACCCAAGAAAGTCAGTGCGTCATCGAGGACTGTCTAACTTATTTCCATTGGGGTCCTCAATCTTGTCCCCCAGGATGCGACCCACACCAGTCGACTAACACCCAGGTACCTATTTACTGCTAGGTGAACAGGATAACAGGTGTAAGGAAACGTGTCGAAATGTTTCCACCCGCCAGGAATTGAACCCGGGCCCTCCGTGTGTGAAGCGGGAGCTTTAGCCACCAGGCCACCGGTGAAAGCATTTTTATTGTTTTAATGTCACCTTTGCACCATTTATAACATTTCTGGTATATTTTTAAATGTTTATACAGTAGTGTACTGCATATTGAAATAAACAGAATAGAGGAAATCAGCTCTAATATACATGGTACATTATTTAGGTATGAATACTGGTCAGAAAGCCTGTCGTAAGTCCAAGGCATCAGTAAACAAGTATGTCGCTAAGTGAGGGGAGGCTGTATAATTGCTATATTGAAAATACAACAGAAGCAGCAGCCGAAACGAGACTTTCCCATACATCTCTCTCACACATTTACAGGTACCATCCGACTTACGACCGAGTTCGGTTCCGACAAACCAGTCGAACCTTACTACTGAATATCAACAACATTTTTGTAATGACTTTATTTTATTGTTTTATTTTGGTATTTCATTTTTTACTTTGCTTTTTTTGCTGTTAGCACTGTATTTTATACTGTAAGGTTTAGGATAAGCACTGTGTACAACACAAACAGTTGTTTATTTCCCAGAAATTTGGCATAGAAAACACATTGTAAGTCGAATGGTTGTATGTCGAGCAGGTTGTAAGTCGGATGGTAGGTGTGTTCACTTTTTATTATCAATCAGTCACCAACTTGTTCATCACCTGGGCCATTTGAGTATCTTGTGTTTTGTATATCTTTTTTTGGTACTTCCAGTCAAGATTTATTTATTTTATATACAGTTCTGTATCTAAATTTTTTATATAAAATTATATGGGTATAGTATACTATCTCATTATATTTTAATAATTTATTAATTTATATCTTCATTCTATTCTTTCAGATGGATAAAGATGAAATTACTAGCTTAATAGAAGACCATTTAACACGAGTGCGGAATGGATCAACCATGACAATGTCAATGGGGCGGACTGGAAGTCTAGGAAACCCTCTGCAAAATGAAGATGGTTTAAGTGTGATGCATACCCCAACTATCACCACAGCAACTAGATAACATTCATGATCCTCCTTGCACCCTCAAGCACAGCCTCACAATATTACACACCACACACAGTTTTTTACTAGGTGAAAGCTTATTAAGAGGTTTTTCCTCTTGCAACCTGTCGGAGGAAACTTTTTTATGTGCATTTATTGAAGGTGAAACTACCAGACCAAATGATTTTGTGTTGTTACATAAGAAGTTGCTCAGTAACTCAACATTATGTTATCATTTGTGATTTGCAGCATTTGGACATTGTCAGGTGCATTTGGGAGTCAGTGTGCTGGGAAAATTTACTTTTATATAATATTTTTTATCATTATTATTATTGTAATTATTATTCTTGTCTAGGTATAATTACAAGTGACCTCCCTAGTATTGTGATATAACATGTGTTTTGGATCCCCTCAGAAGTGATCACTAACATGTAAGGTTCTTCCCCCATATTCCTTACCTGCTCCATGCTTAAGCCAAATAGAAACATAGTTTCCCACAGAATTGTATATGTAGCTTCTGGGAGGGCAATGGCCACAAGAGAGTGAATGTGTGAGAGGCTGGAGTATCACTAGGTATCTTTGCTACTATTGCAGTAACAACAACTTATTGAGTGTTAGGTTTTCTGTTTTAAAATCTAAATTGCCTCAAGTTTCTTTGAATAGGTCAAGGGCAGGTGATTGTCATGAGACAAATCATCAGCAAAACCCATTATCATTTTCATGAAATTAAATGTTACAAATATTTTCTTATCTTTTTGTATATGAAACTAATTATGGTGAGTTGCCTATTTTTATGAAAGGGACATATCAGTGAAGCAAGTAAACTGACTTAGTCTTGTAAAATGCTTGTCTGTCTGCTGCTCTTGTGGTTCACACATCTGTGCTTGCAAGAATGTATGGCAGTGTACATGTAGCTGTTGATCAATCACGTGCCTCTAAATGGATTACAAGGATCTGATTCTTTGTTATGTATGTCACTGTGCTCCATGCTGGCACTTAATATACATATTTTTTAACATCCTTTACACAGTTTTCCAGCTTAGTTAAGTGGTGCCCCTTACAGAAAGAGGGTCAGCCTAATCTGGGGCCTTAAAAAAGTTATTGGCTCATTATATAATATATTTTTCTTTTCTGTATCATAAAAGATAGCTGCCAATTTTGCCAGTTGCATATATCACTTGTTTTTTGACTTACACTGTGATGTTCATTGTTTGCCAACTAAACTGCATAGAATAGTTTTCACCTGAAATTGGTAATCCATTATTCTTTAGGCAGTTTGAGTCTACATTTAAAGTAGTGCAGCATAAAAATTCCACATATTTGCTGCAAGTATTTATTGTCATGGAAGATTGCTTTAATAGCGTACTTATCAGTAAAATAAGAGGTCAAGCTGCTTCATAATGTCATTAAAAGTTTAATAAAACTGTCAGCAAAAAAAATTTTTTTTATCATAGTTATTTCAAAGATTAATGTAAAAACACCTTAATATCTCATGAATTAGACAATATGATACATGTTGTGTATCATAATAGCACCAGGTTGAGTAATTGTGAGATAAGCATCTGTAGTTATATCATAATAGCATCTGCATAATTATTTTACTGGTTATTGCTAATCTCTCAACTTTTATAAGAATGACTTTTGTGGTAGACTTAAAATTAACTTAGTACACACAAAATTTTCACAGGGAGACATTTAAAATATTAAGTCCATCCATACCTTGTCCTGATAAAAAAAATAGATACAAAAACTAAGCTTGTCTTTATGGATATAGACCAGCTGTTGTAATAACTTGTTCATAATTTTTCCTTGAATAGGGTATTCCAATGTTAATTTACTCCTATGTATGAAAACAAATTGCTTTTATAACCTGATTTGGAAATTTATTTCCCTATTTATTTCATGAGAGAAGTTGACTTGTAAGGAACATATATAATATTGATAAAAGAAGAAATTACATAATATAAACATCCTGGGAATAAATACATAAATAATTTTCTTTGAAACCAAGCATTATTTAAAGGTTGTCTTTACATTCAGTGAAAACCTTGTGTTTTGAGTTATTTCATTTTTATTTACTGAAACAGTTGATGTTTCCTAAATTATTAATTTTTTTTTTTTTGGGGTGAGGAGGAAATGAATGAAAATATAAATACCCTATGTGAATAATGTGTGTTACTTTAGATTGCTGTTATTGTCGGGCGTTGAGTGGATACCATGCTTGTTTCATCATTAGTAACAGAGTTGTTTAAGCAGGGCATTATGAGGTAATCCAGTTCTGTGCTGTCTTTACAAGATAGATAACAACATAAAGGACCAAATGTCTGTCTTAATATACAGAGATCAATTAATTGACCTGTTTTATAGCATGTACTGATGACAAAATTTTAATTTTAAATTTAAAATTAAACATGGAACCAACTCTTATATATCAATAAAGGATCATCCTTATTTTTCAGTAACATTTGAGTTAACATTGTAGAGAAAATTTATAAATATTGCTGTTAGACCAGAATTGTGTTGCAGTGCCAGCATATTCTCTGAACAACATATTTGAAACTGCATTATTACTATATTATGGCCATGGAATTGAAATTAATGGAATATAATTTGATAATAAAGTTTAATTATTGTGCATTAAGTGATCTATATAAGTCGATCTGCTATAATTGCAATTTTTTTTTTTTTTTTTGTCTTCTGTGAAGATAATTGCTGTCAGACATCTTGCTTAGGAAAGACAAATGAGGATAAATAGAGTTTAAATAATTTCTGAATGGTAATGTTACAGGTGTGGAGAAAGTTCATATTTAAAGATTTTTTTGTGTGTGTGTGTGTGCGCATGTGGGACAACATTGTATCGTTAGTTTTACCATTTATTAATGGTTTTGTAGAGCTCTGTTCTGTAATTTACTGATATTAGCGATGAGCTTATTTTGGCATTGAAAATTGGCTATTAAAAAGAATTTAAAGTTCAGTGAATTTGATGAAAGCAATATTAATGCAATTTATGAAAGTTGCATCAGATAAGTCTTTTATATGAGCTTTGCGATTCATATATTAGTTGCTGGATGTTTCCAGAGTATTGATGTAACTAGTTGGCTGTTATTGATGTTAGCATTATTATTTTTGCTGATTTATTATCATCACTTTTTCTTTAGACGTTTCTCTGGTTCCATTTTCAACATTAATAATGTTGGCGTATTACAATATTGTATAACCAGTAACCTGTATTCAGCTAGAGGAACTTTGCCATTCTCAAAAATATCAGTATACTTAATTTGAAGATGCATGAATGAGTATGAGTTTTCTGACATTTGAAACTGATAAAAAAAAAAACATTGTATGGTCTTGTTAGCCAACTGCTATATAAGGCAATATTTTTTTAGGGTAATTTTTACCTTTCGTAATTGCTTCATAGGGAGAAGAAATTTCCTTCATGTGAAATTGGACTCTTATGAACTATTTTCAGTTGCAGTTAAGGAAGGAGGTTCTATAAAATCATTGTAAACATTTCAATAATTTTTACTACATTGGCCATATCCCGCCAAGGCACCAAATTTATCATATACGTAATCTGATTATATTATTATTATTCCTGCTAAGGCAGGGTGACCCAAAGACAGAAATATTTTCATCATTCATTCATTCAATAGCTTTCTTGCTGGAAGTGTGCACAGGCATCACAATTCAAATAGCCTCTAAACTGCATCATCCCCACTACAGAAATGTGTATACAGTGGACCCCCGCATGCCGTTGGCATCACCTAACGTTAAATCCGCATACCGATACATTTTATCGCTAAGATTTTGCCTCGCATACCGCTAAAAAACCCGCTCAACACTATTCGTCCGAGACACGTCTAATGTGCTGCCTGAGCCAGCCTCTCATGTTCCGCCGGTGGCATTGTTTACAAGCCAGCCTCCGCGGTAACATCCAAGCATACAATCGTAACATTTTGTATTATTACAGCGTTTTTGGTGATTTTATCTGCAAAATAAGTGACCATGGGCACCAAGAAAGCTTCTAGTGCCAACCCTGTGGTAAAAAGGGTGAGAAATATTATCGAAATACTGTGGTACCATGGTCAACTGCTGATGCTGCTGCTGCTGTAGCACTGTCAGCTGCTGATGCTGCTGTAGCACCGTCAGCTGCTGCTGCTGTACCACTGTCAGCTGCTGCTGCTGCTGTAGTACCGTCTGCTGCTGCTGCTGCTGCTGTAGTACTGTCTGCTACTGCTGTAGCATCGTCTGCTGCTGCTGTAGCACTGTCAGCTGCTGCTGCTGCTGCTGCTGTAGCACTGTCAGCTGCTGCTGCTGTACCACCATCAGCTGCTGCTGCTGCTGCTGCTGCTGTACCACCATCAGCTGCTGCTGCTGCTGTAGTACCGTCTGCTGCTGCTGCAGTACCGTCTGCTGCTGCTGTAGCATCGTCTGCTGCTGCTGTAGCACTGTCAGCTGCTGCTGTAGCACTGTCAGCTGCTGCTGCTGTAGCACCGTTGTTGGTGTGGCTTATTGAGAATACCAAGAAACAATTAACCCCAGGGGTTAGCCCCCCAGGATAACCCAAAAAGTCAGTGTCATCGAAGACTGAAAACTTATTTCCATTGGGGTCCTTAATTTTGGGTCCCCCAGGTTTGCAACCCACACCAGTCGACTAACACCCAGGTGAACAGGGAAAAACGCCTGGAATAGTGTCATATTGGTGAATTTAAAGCCAGAAAAAGGTTGGTTTGAGAGATTTAAGAATCGTAGTGGCATACAACAGTGTGATAAGGCATGTTCTGGAAGAAAATGCAAACAGGACCTACAGTACTCAGGAGGAAAAGGCACTCCCAGGAACAGTGTCTCATCAGTCATTGCTGCATCTTAAAAAAAGGTAAGTATCATTTATTCTTCATTTAGTAGAGTAGTACATGCACAATATATATTGTGCATGTACTACTATACTATTGTGCATGTATCCTTCTCTTTGTGTGTAGGAAAATGTATATTTCATGTGGTAAAATTTTTTTTTTCATACTTTTGGGTGTCTTGCACGGATTAATTTGATTTCCATTATTTCTTATGGGGAAAATTCATTCGCATAACGATAATTTCGCATAACAATGAGCTCTCAGGAACGGATTAATATCGTTACGCGGGGGTCCACTGTACTAATTTCAGAACATTTTAAGGGTGGAGAGGTTAAATTAAGTAAATACATTCTAGTAATTCCTAGTGATAATTTTATGCATTTAATCTTAAAATATGGTCATGTTAGCAGTATTTACAGCTCTTATCAAATTTAAGAGAGGAGGAGTTGGATTTTGGCTTGAGTAGTATCTGCCAAGTATGAGATGGTAGGCTTGCTGCATTGTTTCTCCATTCTTGTGTTCTTATGTTTAATATATCAATTAAAGGGAAATTTTTATTCTGTTTGGTAATGAGTTATATGGTCAAATATCTGCATTGCTTCAATTTCTTGATATATATTTATTATTTTTAAATATTATAGGAAATTAATGAGACCTGTTAATTTTTTATGCCTAAATTTCAGACTGTGTGGATATAAATCATACTTTTTTTCTAATTACTGAAATATTTTATGAAATTGATCAGACTTTAGTTTTTATTTTAAATACTTGGATTGGAGATAGCATTCAGCTGGACTCCATGAGTCTGAAAAAATGGAGACCAAAGATATCAAAGTTGGAGGGCTATAGGGAGATTGTTGAGTGCTTTTGTGCAGGGAAAGTGATTGAGAGCTCTGGAGGAACAGCACTCTGCATTATAAAACTGATAACTAAAGTTTCACTTCCTTAATATCTTCTTGGTATGAAATGTCATGCTATGAAGTGGTACTATTAAATCTTTAATGCTTTAGAATAAAGTCCATGAAAAAAAATCAGTACAATCTTTATAAAATATTTATAGAACATTAAATTTGATTCCCCCTAATTTAAAAGGGCTGAAATATATGCTGGATAAAAATTTTAAAAATGCCAGTATTTTTTTTGGTGCTTCCGTAATATATCGAAAACCAAAAACCCTTTTTTTTTTCTGATTTTAAATGTTTATTAATTTTCCTTCTTTTTAAGGAGAGATGTGGAAGAAAAAATGAGGGCCCTAATTATATTCAAATTGCTCTTGTTGGCAGAATTACAAATTTTTTAAAAAAGTTTTTATTTTTTGGATTTTCTAAAACAGTTTATTTTTTCAAATTTTGGTTACTTATCTTACTACTGTCAGTTTTGTTAAAGTGCTCTTTATTTTTATAAAAAGGAAAATTACTTTGGGGGATTTTTTAAAGAAAAAATTTTTTGTTTTGCTGTTACGTAGTAAGAAGACCTTGAAATGTGGTTTTTGGGCCATCTTTTTTTACTTTTTGCTAGAGAAGCCAGGGACTTCAAAAAAAACTAAGAACTTACCTCTTTTTTTTCAGAATAGTTAATTTTAAAAATTTAAGTTAACATTTGGGTAAAAGTTCTTTACCACTTATACAGTGGGGGCCCCCACTTTTAGGGCAGGTTAAGTCCCAGGTTTCCCCCTGGAAGTGGAATCGAAACCAGAATAAATTTTTTCCCCACTTTATAAATGCTTATAAATCCCCAAGAAAAACAAGTTTAAAACTAACGATATTAATTTAAAGCAATAAAACAAAGCATTAAAAAAAAAAAAAAAATAAAACCCCACACCCGTACACTCATTATTTACCTAAAAATTATTTGTAGCTTTAATGTAGGGTGAGGGGTGATTAAATTTAAAGAGAGAGAGGAGAGGGGGAAATGGAAAATTAAGAGAGGACAAGAGCCCCGGTATAAAAAACCAAAATGGAAATTTAACCGTAGGGTTTTGGTTGATGCCCCTTTTTTTTCCCAGTCAAAATGAACTTATACCATAATCCCAAAAACCCCTTTTCATGTGTAAAAAGTTTTTGTCCAAGTGGGTAAAGTAGAAAAAACCCGAGGGGAACGTTAAATTCTAATTGTAACACACCTTTTTTTTAAAAGGGTTAAAAACACTGAGTGAAGGCAATAAAAGGAATACTTTTCTGCAGTTACCCCCTT
>NC_069408.1:18073276-18118276 GCF_026875155.1 Cherax quadricarinatus | reverse complement strand
TCTTTAAAAAAGTTTTCTAGTGCATCCACAATGGTTCCTAAATACAGATTGCATTTCTCTATGCTGATTATCCATGCCTACCAATTTTACTAACCCTCATTTAATATTTTTTCCACATTTTTTGTACACTTGTACAATACCACTAATACTTTTGTAGGTTAAGTTTTTTCATTGCAGCATGCAGTGTGTGTGTGTGTGTGTGTGTGTGGTGTGTGTGTGTGTGTGTGTGTGTGTGTGTGTGTGTGTGTGTGTGTGTGTGTGTGTGTATTGGAGCAAAGTGACACACTGTGCTGTGAGGCCAAGGCTTTTCCCCTTTTGGGGCTTTCATAGGTCAGAACAATTTCTGTTTTGGAACAACCTTGGTCAGTTTTTTTCCCAGAAGAGTTCCTTGGGTCAGGATCAGGATTTTGCCAGGAAAGGGCTCTTGGTATATTAGTTTATTTACTGAGTGAGAGTAGTGAACAGTTGCCTCTTGGTGGTGCTTATTGATTCCCAGATGGCACAAATGCCTCTACTCTCAAATCTGCTATGTTTATATTATCCTCCTCAAGGCTGAAGATGTAATAATAACACTGTTCCAATAATATTGTCGTAGCTCTTTGCAGAGGTAGGAAACATCGAGCCGTAAGTAGGCAGTCATTTAGTTAAAATAATTGGGGTCTTGACCTGTAAGCAAGTAATCAAAATCTCATCACACATTATTAAATTAACATCCAGGCTTTATCCTGATGATGAGTCATTACTACAGTATGCTTTAATGATAATTGCTTTCCTTAAATTTGGTGTCCCACATTGTCAGTCATGAGAGTCACATTCATGGAAGTCCTGTGGAGGTGAGATTGACTCATTATTGCTAAAGACTGGGCAATGTTTTATTTTGATTATACACTTTTTTAGGTTTGTAGATTAATTATTGTATTTATAATCAGGTGTAAACAGTATATGTAGGTATGTATGTACATATATATTTTATATGTCGTGTATTTTAGCCTGTGCTTTTTCTTTTGGCTTACTAGTAAGTGATTTTTTCTTCCAAATGATGTAACTCCCAGTTCATTATTACAGTAACTCCACAAAGCCAGTCTTAACATAAAAAAACAAAAAATATTTTATTGATATTAAATAATATAACTAAATTTAGGCTAAATAAAATAGATTAAATAGAATTAAGCTAAATTTTATTGTTAATTTTAGCAAGGTTAAGTTAGGTTGCTATGGTAATTTTGGTGCAAAATTAAGAATATGTATACCATGTTGATTCTCAAAAATATATCTGTCAATGTACAGAATTTTTTTTAGTGTTTTAAGGTTAGTTGACTTGTTAGATTGACAAGGGTAAAATGCACGATAATTGTATGTTAATACATTATTACACATGCTGTTCATCTATACATGCAAACATACCTTTACATCTTAGTGTATATACAAAATTACTCAAGTGAAATAATGGTAGTAAAATCATCTTTAGGTAATTTTCACCAGCTAAATGAAAGTATGCTAGGTGAGGGACCATGTAGTCATGGTGCAAGGAAAGTGAGGTGGGTCCATGATGAGATGCCATGTACATTACCTGACATAATGCCATCACCTACATGACATCTGTACACAATTATCATGAGTAAAGGGTGGATTAAATCACTTGCCTAAATTATTTTTTCCAATTATATATACTGTATGTGAATGTGTACCCACCTTTTTGTGGCTGCAAGGGTCAGATTCTCAGATCCTGCTCCACCTCTTAACTAATCTCTCACCACATTTGCTTCCTCTTAGTCTTGTGGTGCCTATCATGCATATTCTTAAAACTATGTATGGAGCCTGCTTCCACCACATCCTCTCCAAGATCATTCCACTACCTGACCGCCCTGAGACTGAAGAAATACTTCCAGACATCCATGTAGCTCATCAGTGTCTTTAACTTCCAGCTGTATTCTCGAGTCCATTTCTTGCTCTGTGTGTGTGTGTGCGCATACATGTGTGCACACCCACTGCTGGAAGTTAGACACAGATGGATGAGCTACAAGGATGTTAGGAAGTATTTCCTAAGTCTCAGGGTGGTCAGGTAGTGGAATGATCTTGGAGAGGATGTGGTGGAAGCAGGCTCTATACATAGTTTTAAAAGCAGGCATGATAGGACCCACAAGACTAAGAGGAAGTGAATCTGGTGAGAGATATGTTAAGAGATGGAGCAAGATCTTAGAATCCAACCCCTGCAACCACAAACAGGTGAATACACACAGTTGAGTTCATATAGGCACATGCACACACATGCACACTTAGGCTTAGGGCCAGGAGCTGTGAATTAACCCCTGCAACCACATATAGGTGAGTACATGCACACCCAAACACACACACACACACACACACACACACACACACACACACACACACACACACACACACACACACACACACACACACACCACACACATACACACACACACACACACACATACACACACACACACACACACACACACTGATACCCTGAGTTTCGTACAGCTCCCAACTCGAGTGATTATGTAAGTGCATTAGTGTAAGCGCTTTTGTAAGTGTATCTTTGGGGGTCTGAAGCGGTCTAATCTAATTTACATTATATCTTATGGGAACAAATTCGTTTGGTAACGGCACTCGAACAGCATTCTGGAACGAATTATGGCTGAAACTCGGGTACCACTGTGTATTATATATTATACCCACACACACAATTTAATTTTTATGCTCAAATACATGTATGCACATACATATATATATACACACTCAGTATATATGATACACACACAATATCTAGGCGTAATGTTGGAACTTTGTTGAATTCTTGCATTTTGCCTTGATCATTTTTGCTCAATGTTGTATTTGCCACTGATGGAAAGGATGATGTGTTGGCCAGAGAGGGTTAGTGTAGGCAGGAAATGCTTCTTTTATTGGGTGCAGCAGCAGGTCACTCTTGCCTGTCACATGTAGGCTTTGGCTATCCCTTTAGCTTTTCTGTGAAAAGCTTACTTTGGCTACATAGTACAGAGGATATCTGAAAGATAAAGGTAACTTCTGTGTAACTTACAAAATATAAGTCCAATTATGCACATACGAGGCCAGACCTCATTCCCGGACTCTCTTGAGGGTCTGTGCTACCCGCTGGTGTCACTTTACAACCTCATTAACGTGTTACAGCTATGCACACCATCATCCCAGTTTATCTCTCGGAACTGGTTATGCCGCCAATTACTCACTACCACTATAGTTGCTTTTCTTTTAGAAATAAATGCATTACACAGTATAGTACCTATTTAAGTGGATAACTAAGGAAGTTCTCAAAGGCTCAGCAATTTATATGCAGTGAAATGATAAAATTTTTATAAATTTGTAAGACTACTTAAATAATCCATATATTTCATGGAGTTAAAATATAAAATTGACCAGTGAGCTGTATTTTTTTTTTTTTATGTACTGAAGGTGAAAAGTGTGTTTGTAGTTTCATTACTGAAATGTGAGTGGTCCACACCAGCTTGACTAACCACACAGGGGGATACTCAACTAGGAGGCTATCATACCACAAAGAGCCATGTTACACAGGCTAGTAATAGAGCCTAGCAACATATGCTATTTGTGGTGAGATGCTTACTTTTGCTCTGAAAACTATTGTTACATTCCAGTTCTAAACAGAATTCCACATGGCGGGTGAACAGCATGACTGGGGAAGAGTAATCCAGCTAGTGGTTGTTTATCCGTGCATCTTCCTGTGTTTAGTGTCACAACTGATCTCACTGTGGGCCTCACACAAGTGTAACAAGTCCTGAGTTACCAACTCACTGCACCAAAACTTTCTATCCACAATAATTCTTGTTATCAATGAGGTCACAGATAAAAATATCTTCATTTGTAATAAATAGCAGCGATATGTTTGTTATAATTAACAGCACATTTGCACTATGAGCATCTAAAGAGAAATTTTTAACACAATTAAAAAAACAATTGCATGGTAAAGAAAAAAGCTTAATAAAACTTTATATGAAGTTTCGAAATGCTGATGTGAGTGTGTGTGGTTGTGATGACCAAAACATCTTGTACTAATAATTGAAATGTAACAAGGTAAGAGGTGACAGTCCTGTAAGGGTTCAGCACAAGATCATGAAATGTGCTTTGCAGCTAAAGGTTTTGTTCCAGCCTTAGCCTGTACTTCATTACATTTATATGTTCCCTGCTGCAAATTTGTAAAAACACAGCTCTCAAAATGAAATTAGATATATGATATACTTGGTGTTTTATTTGTTTGTCCCTGCTTTATTTCTTTATTTTAACATACTGTAATTGTTATGAATTTTTTAGTTTCACTGATGAAATACATGATGCCATAGTATTTAATTTGTACTATAGTGTATTTCAGAATTACCATACCAAATACATTGAGTTACATGTGTAAATTGGTACACAAGATCTGTAAAGCAGCTGCAGAATTTGGAGAATGAGAAAAGTAAAATGCAAGGTAGTAACAGAGCTTTCCTCGGACTTTGTACAAGCTGAGGGAGTCCCACAAGGTTGTGTCCTCAGCACTACTCTTTTTGTGTTACCTATAAATGACCTACCTTCCGTTCTTCCTTCGCATATTTGGTTGTCACTTTATGTTGATGACTTTGCTATAGCTTACTTGGGCGCTGACTGTCAAATAGTAGCAGCCTCTCTTCAGCCTCTCCCACTGGACCACATCTCGTGGCTATAAACTTTCTAGTACGAAAACCCGGTTCATTACCTTCACTAGACGTCCTCTAATTCCGGATACTCCCTTGTACTTACACGGTTTGTGTATTCCGGCATGTGATACGGTCAAGTTTCTGGGCTTGCTCCTTGATTGCCAGCTGATGTGGAGACCACACATTTCTTCCTTTAAAGACAACTTGCCATGGTCGGCTAAATCTCCTTAAAGGTCTCGTGTATTGTTCATGGGGAGCAGATCATCGCACTCTCCTCCATTTGCATTCCACCCTAGTCTTGTCCAAGCTGAATTATGATGACCAAATCTATTCTGCGGCCTCTCCCGCAACTCTGTCTATGTTAGATCCTATTCATCACCAAGGTCTCCGTCTGTGCCTTGGTGCCTTTCGTTCATCCACTGTTGAGAGCTTCTATGCAAACTTGAATATTCCATCCTTGTCTGATTGCCGTGATGCTCATTGCCTTCACTATTATGTTCAATCTCATGACCTCCACAATCCCTCCATATACAGTGGAACCTCAAATTTCGAACTTAATCCATTCCAGGAGCTAGTTCTAAATTTGAAAAGTTTGAAAAACGAAGCAATATTTCCCATAAGAAATAATGGAAATACAATTATGTTGCAAAGATGGCTTGTTTCAGCTTGCTCAGGGTGGTACTTCTGCACAAACATTTGGACATCATTCCACTTGGCACAAATCTCCTTAATCTTTGAAGAAGGCTCCTCCTCCTCTGAAGCAAGGTCCACAGCTGTGGTCTGATACTGTTCCAGATGAAGCTCTTCCAGCTCTTCAGTGGTTAGCTCTTCCCTGTGGTCCTCCACATTCTCGCCACTCACCTTCAGCCCCAGGGTGTTTCCCAATACCACAATAGAATCCTCAACAGGCAGAGGGTCAGCTAGGTCAGGGTCAGCCTCAAACCCTTCAAAATCCCTCTTTTGGACACAATCTGGCCACAATTGTCTCCAAGCAGAGTTCAAAGTCCTGGAAGTCACTCCCTCCCAAGCCTTACCTATAAGGCTTATGGAGCTGTAGATGTTGAAGTGATTCCTCCAGAACTCTCTTAGGATCAACTTAGTGTCTGTGGTCACTTCAAAGCACTTTTCAAACACTGCTTTTGTGTAGAGTTTTTTGAAGTTAGAAATGACCTGCTGGTCCATGGGCCAGAGGGAGAGGAGTGGTGTTTGTAGGCAAGAACTTCGCTGTTATAAAACTGAAATCCCTAGACAAGAGGTCTAATAAGTTTGGAGGATGAGCAGGATCATTGTCCATGAACAGGAGGCACTTGAGTGGCAAATTATTGTCTAGAAGGTATTTTCTCACACTGGGGCCAAACACTTTATGGACCCACTCTTTGAAAATTTGCCTTGTGATCCATGCCTTATTATCTGCTTTCCACAAGACACACAACTTGTTCTACAAGACATTGTTTTTCTTAACACACTGGGATTTTCTGAATGATACACAAGTAAAGGCTTCACTTTAAAATCACCACTAGCGTTAGCACAGAATAAAAGAGTTAGCCTGTCTTTCATAGGCTTGTGTCCTGGGAGTGCCTTTTCCTCCTGAGTTAATGTAGGTCCTCTTTGGCATTTTCTTCCAAAACAGGCCTGTTTCATTACAATTGAACACTTGTTTGGGTTTGAATTTTTCAGTGTCTATGTAAACCTTAAACTCCTGTACAAACTTCTCAGCTCGCCCGTTTGTCTGAACTGGCTGCCTCACCATGCCTTACAGCATTGTGTATGCCACTACGCTTCTTAAATCTATCAAACCACCCTCTGGCCTTAAATTCACTATCAACACTGGCTCTAGGAGTTTTCTGTACCAGATCAGCAGGCAACTTCCTTGCCTTTTCACAAATAATCATCTCTGAAACACTATCACCTGCCATCTCTATCCTTGATCCACACCAGCAGCAACTTCTCAACCTGATCGATTGTCTGTGGTCTTTTTTTGGTTAGCATATTAACACCTTCTGCAACATCAGCTTCCTTGATTTGTTCTTTCTTTGCCAGGATAGAAGCAATGGTCGACTTGTTTTTCCCATACATCCTGGCAAGCTCAACAAGTTTCACACCACTCTCATACTTCTGTATTATTTCCTTCTTCACATCTATGGTGTTTCTCACTTTCTTTACCACAGGGGTACCACTAGCAAGTTTCTTTGGGTCCATGGTAGCTTATTTCACAGTCCCACAAGCACTAAACACAATGAAATAATCGTAAAATGTTTGAATGAGAGCGCAGGTTAGTGTTCACTCAAGCATCAACAAAGCCAGACTGGCTCAAGGCGCCTGCACGGGGATGCGGACGGAGCGGGCTGACGGACAGGTCCGGTACCCGGCAGTTCGAAAATAGGGGCTAGTTCGATAATAGGGACAAAGTTGGTTTGAAAAGAGCGGTCAATTTTTGAAGAGTTTGATGAGCGATATGTCGAAATTTGAGGTTCCACTGTATAGGATGGTCATTGATGTTAGTAGACGTTCTTTATTTGTATGTTGCCCCTGCTTACTTTGCTCCTTTTCTCTCTGCCTCCATTCGCACTTGTCTTCTCTTCAGTTACCACCTTTCTACGTTCACGTAGCATCTCACTTTTCCCTGCCCCCATGAGAAGTTCCAGCTGTTCATGTCTGTTCTTTCCCACTGCCATGCATGAAAGCCCAACTACCTATGGTGGCTTCCCGCTCTCTTTTTCTTGACCACTTCCACTCTCATTCTCATGCCATCACCGTGTACACTGATGGTTCCAAGTCTTCTGACAGCGTTGGATTTGCAGCAGTGTTTCCGGATAGTGTCATGCGAGAACGTTTATTATCCTCAGCTAGTATTTTTACGGCTGAATTGTATGCCATTCTTGTAGTACTTATCCATATAGCATCTATACCTTTGTCACCATTTGTGGTTGTTTCAGACTCCCTTAGTGCATTACAGGCTACAAAAAAATTTGACACACCTCACCCCTTAGTTCTTCGCATCCAACTTTGGTTATGCCATATCTCTAGCAAACACAAAGATATTGTTTTTTTGCTGGGTCCCTGGTCATGTTGATGTACAGGGCAATGAACAGGCAGACACTGCTGCACGGTCAGCAGTACAGGACCTCCCAGTTTCATACAGAGGTGTTCCATTCACAGACTATTTCGCTGAAATTGCTACCCACCTTCGCACCTGTTGACAACAATGTTGGTTCGATATGCTCCATAACAAACTTAAACCGAGTATAGGTTTCTGGCAGTCTTCTTGTCATCAATGTTGAAGTTGGGAGACTACTCTCTCCCGTCTTCACATCGGCCACACTCGTCTTATGGGTATCTCATGGAGAGGCACCCTGTTCCTCTCTGTGAGAATTGTCACATTCCAGTATCTGTTAGCCAGATTCTGTTGGACTGTCCACTCTATCAGTGAACACACAGAATTTACCTCCAACGTCATCTCCACTCCACTGCCCTTTCTTCACCTTCCCTTCTTGCTGATGGACCCTCCTCTAATCCAGACTCATTGACTTTTTGACAGCAACTGATTTACTACACAAACTCTGATGATGCCTCTAGCACTCTCCTCCATCCTCTCTATCTTAATCTCATGCTACCCTCTACCCCCTGCACTATCCACTGCTCTTCCTCTTGCCACTCATTTCCCCTGCATCCTTTTCTGCCCTGCTGCACTGTATAATCCTTGCAGTTTAACGCTTTTTTTCATTATACAGTAATACTAGTTAAGTAACACCGGATCAGGTAATGTTATTTTGTTCTTTAATGCTACTGAAGAAATGTAGCCTGAGATTACATGTTGTGTGAAGAAAACAAGACAGGAGCAACGTACAGTAGACCATTGATTAACATAGATTACTTTAACACTATTTCTCCATTACACTACTGCAAAATGGCGGCATATTTTTGACTAACACGGTTCCACTTTTGGGTGAGAAAAATAATCTGGAGCACTGCAAGCTGAACCATGGGATTTTTCCCCTCCGTCTAGTGCAGTGGTTCCCAAACTTTTTCAGTGTGTTACCCAATTTAACATGCCACATAAAGCATGTTACCCCTTTCACAAAATGTTGTTGTTATTGATATATATGGCTAAATTAAAACACTTGAGATATTTTCTTTTATTTATTGTATTTGAACATTGTGCATCTCTAATGACTATTACCAAAGATGTCAAGAACATCAGTGGGATGGATGGAGTTGCATACTTGAAGCTAGTTTAGGAATTCTTGGCTTCGTGGTTTGAAAGTCCCACCCCGGGCATCGTTTGAAAACTTCAAGCGAGCCCCTCTTTTTTTTTTTTCATACCCGCAAAATTTTGAAAAAGCCCTTCTCGCACAGATACGTTGTTGAAAATTTAAAACCAACAACTTCAAGGCTCTTTTGGGACAGATTTTGGCGAGTCAGGTAGTCGTGAAACCGAAAGGAAATCTGCTTTTTGGTTTGGTTTTTCGTTTTTTAAAGGGGTTTCCTTTGGCTCGCTTTGGGAAACCCCCCCCCCTTTGCAGGGAAACATCATCTTGAATGGAAAACATCAGGTACAGGAAGGATAAATGACCACGGGAAGAGGGGGGGCCCCCTTTTTTTCCCTTTTTCACCTCTGGAAAAGGTAGTGTGCATGTTTTGTTTAAAGCCCCTTAAAATGGTCGCTAAATTTTTTTGTTGATGGTCTGAAAGAAGTGATCCAGTACCCATGACTTCTCCTCAACAAACTGGTCGGGGGTTTGGGAAAGGGGGCGATACTCCTTTCTCCAAGCGCCGAATCCAAGTCTCGGGTTTTCCCCAGAAAGGGCAGTCACATGTGTTTGGGCAAAATGACAGTCGGGGTTTGGCCCTGGATTTTGCAGATTACCACTGTTCAGCTCCGAAAATTTAATGTCACCCAATTAACAAATTTGGGGCCAAGCCACCCCTTATCGGTGAATTTTGGTAGAAAAAAGGAGATCCTTTTTTTTCCGGGAAAATTCCTAAACCCAGCTTTTGGGACTCAGTGACTCGACGTAAAACCCTGCCTGGGGACAACCAGCAAACATCGGGTGGTAGAGCAGAATTTTAAATACTGCTCTCCCTTTTCCCTTGCACGGGCCTCCTTAAAAATGCACAAATTAAAAACCCTTGGATTTAAATGAATTGAGGGATTTTCAACACAAACTTCAGATTACCGGGCAGATTTTCGATCCAAGAGAGTACCGATGAATAAAGCAGTGATCTACAAAAATTTCCCTGATGAAATTTTGTTATGAGGCCCCGAAATCCACGATGACCACCCAAACTTTTGACGGTGTTTCCCATCGACGGAGACCGGGAATTTAAAAAAAAAATTTTTAAATAACTGCGTCATTAGTAAATTGTTCTTATCTTTTGCTTTATAAATTAAGGTTTTTAATTTAAATTTAAATTTGGGAACTTGAGTTTTTCAGTACGACAGGCAGGGGATATTTTTTGTGTGAATCATGTAAAAAAATATTAGCTACACTACTTTACTTGTACAATAAATAAAAAATGTATAAGACTAATGGCGGGAATTCATTGTATTTAACAAATTTTGAAATTTTTAAAAACATCGTTTCCTACCTGTTTAACGCTGTTTTCCAAACCCCAAACCATTTTTTGGTAAAGAAACTGTTTATGATATTGAAGACAACCTCCCTTTGTTTTGGGTTTTCCCGCAGATCCTCGCATAAAAGGAAAACCCTTTTTTTGATCTTGGGCCCCGGTGGACATAAAAGGACAACCCAAGGAGAAAGCACAACTGGTTCTCACACGATTCATCAAAATTTCAAGGAGAATTTTTTCATATTAGCTTTCCCCTTTATCTCTTTTGTAACTTGGGACAGGATAACTGATGCCATTCAAACGACTTTGTCAGCGGGTGGGGTTTTTTTGATAGAGATAGACACTCATTTCTTCGCTTGATCCTCCCCACCCCCTTGCTACCAACCTTTGAAAGCACAAGGCAAAATCAAATTTTCTGCAAAGGGTGGCAAATTCTTTGTTCGGCAATTTTTTAAAGCCCAAAACAGTAGGAGCCCTTCGAAACCCCAGCTTGAAGCTTTTGGGCTTGAATTCCAGATGAACCGAACTGGGGTATTCTTCAGTCTACAGCCGGCCTGAAAAAAAGCCTGATTCCTAAATTTTTAAGATTTGGATGGGGGCCCCTTTTTTTGGAAATGAGCTGAGAGTTTTGATGGCTTGAGGGTTTTATTTGTCAACACTTGGACATTGGCCCCCACAAATTTTGGCCGATCCCCTCCAAACCCGAAGTTTTTTCAAAAGCCAGGCGAAGAAAAGGGGCAGGTAGGGGGCGCTTTTTGGACCCTTTTTTTTGTTTTAATCGCAGAAAAAAATACCAAGCATACACGCAAAACCAATAAAAATTTTTAATTTTTTTTTCCCCATGGCAGCTAAACAAGTTCACCCGAGCAAGCACACACGCATACATTCAAAATTTTTTTAGTCTGGGAAGTAACATGCTTGCACACAAAGCACCGGGGGAGCGCGAGACTACAGTGAATGTATAAAAGCCCGCATACTCTTCTAACCTAGCAAAACCATTGGGAAAAATAAGAACCCCCACATAAAATTTTATATAAAAAATTAAAAAAAAGCTACAAAATTTACAGTAACATGGGGAAATACAAACTAATACTGCACAGGGCAGTACACATACAACCCCTTTTTGCTTTCCTCGGGTGATGCCACAGATAAACGACAGTGTGAAATAGAGGGACCTCAAAGGGAAATGAGGACGCATACTGGACAGGTCGATCTGGGCCCACTGATGACTTTGTCCTGAAGCTTTCTTGTCAAAATAAATTTTTGGGGTTTTCCCCACACTTAGCTATATATTTCTTCCCCTTTTTTAATACTTATATATTTTTTTATGTTTAATTTTTATTTGGTTTTTAAATTTTTTACTTACTTTTTAATGGTTTACTTTTACAATTTTTTTTTACTAAACAAAGTTAACAATAATCCCAAACCGGGGACCTCATTGTTTTTTTTGATTTTTAGAATTTATTTAAATTTTTTGTCACCCCTCCATTAAAACCCCCCCAAAAATTTGGTAAATTACCCCCGGGGGGAATTTTCCCCCAATTTGGGAACCACTTGGGCCCAGTGGGTTCAAAACAGCCTAACTGTAGGTCATCCCCTTGCCCGTGTTTTGGGGGGGGAAACCCACTTCCCCCCCCATCCCACTTCCCATTGGCCCGTAAAATGTGGTTCCCCATATTCTCAGAACTGTGTTTGATTCCTGCACACCAGTCAATACATGCGTTTTCATATCAATAAGACACTGATTTTTTTGAGCTATCTTAGGTAATTTACACTATGTATAATTATACTTGTGTACCTGTGCCTAATAAACTTACTGTGCTTAAATGTAAGCTTGCTGGACACTATATATATATACCAACTGAGAGGGCAAATGAACATCACCTGTCCACATGAGGGACCTTTCTAGTGTTTATATACCCTCTGCTTATCTTCCTTTCCTCTTTAAGGGGGGGGGGCTCCTTGTGGTAAAGAGGCTATTGGTCTGAGGAATTGGACCTTTTGATCTTCTTCCTCAGACCAAACCTAATTACCCTCCCCCAGTACCCCCTTCCCTATCCCATCCTTTCTTTCCCTGTCCTCTTCCTTTCCATCCCTCCTCTGTCCCTTTCCTATTTTTCCTCCCCTCGGGCATTATAGTTCCTAGGTAGGGGGAAGGGCACTGTGGTCCATCCCATTCCATTGAGGCCTTTGGTGGTAGTGTAGTTTGCCATGGAATCTGGATTGTCTGGCGATCCCGATCCCTCTCTGGTCTACCGGTCTAGCGAATTATTGCAAAATGTCAACAGAGAAGTGGAAATAAACAACCGGATGCATGTTAAACTACGGTCATAAGTAATAAAACAAGTGATTAGGGCACTGATGTGCAGGGATACAGCGATCTTAAATTATGGCTAATAAAGTGAACATAATGTAAAGGGAAAGGAATAAGCCAAATGACCTTAATGTGTGAAGTGTCCCTTCCATAACCTTTTACCACTGATGACCCCCTCCCAGTGGGAAGGCCCCCTAATGGGAAGGCCCCCTAATGGGAAGGCCCCCCACGCTCACCCCAAACCTCTCAGACCACCCCCAACCAGCAGGAAGGGTTTCCCCCCACTCGCACCCCTACCCTCTTTCCACGGATCCCCATCTCCCAGCACCTACAATCCCAGCCCACCACCCAAAACAACCCACCACATAAAACTGCCCAGGATAAGATAAATGGAGGTGAACATGGCCAAAAATAAGATCTGTTGTATATGTGAAAAAAAAATTGGGAGCAATATTTGGGGCATTGATCATGCAATATGTGGTAAAACATCCTATACATCGTGTACAAAGCTTAATTTAACCATGAGAAATGACCTAAAACAAAGACGTTTCTGGATTTGCCCCAGTGAGATGGAAAGCTGGTCGGGCATAAGAGAAGCAGTAAAAAGTGAAAACTAGAAAGCATAAGAAAGTTCCTAAGGAGCTTGCCAGATATATACAAAGAGTGGAAAACAAGGGGTAAGGATAAAGAGGAGGAGGAAAGCGAAAATAAAGGTAGAGACCAAGGAGTCGAAGTAAGAGTGAAGAACGTCATTCAGAGCAAGTCAGAAAAGAACAAAACATGGGTACATAACAGAGAAAAGGGAAAGGGAGGAAGAGAAAGCTAGAGCAGGAACAAACGAAAATAAAAAAAAAAAGAAGAAATATGCCTAGATGAAAGAAAACAGGTGGCAGAACTTAGGAAAGACTCAAAATCAGTAAATACAGGTAGTCAGAGGTATTTGCCTATATAGCAGAGCTTGCTGGAATAAACACAACATAAAATGTGTGAACATCTTGAGAAAGGGAAGTGTTGTTTCAACAAAGATTGCAGCAGATACTTCCATCCAGTGATGCACAAAGTTTCAACACAGTTCAGAGAATGTTATGACTTGAGCTGCCCAGACCATTATGTAAAAGGATCGCTGTACTACAGAGAAAGGGGAAAATGAATATCAAATCTTTTTTAGACAGAGAAACGATCGGACCAAACAAAGAGACTAAAAGGGGAAATACAACAGATGGGTAGCACAATGGGACATGCCAAATCAGGCCCATCAGGGCCGAATGCACAATCAAATGCAAAGTCAGTACTGGAGAAATCAGGGGTATATACACCCGGGGCCATAACAGGTAGTACATCACGAGTGTTATATAAAAAAACACACAGCAAAACAAACCATATGGTAATTCCTGCTTCATATTTGAAAATATTCAGGGTTTGAAATAAAAAACGACGAAGTTAGTTATGTCATTGGGCTTCTATCCTCTTCAAGGGGGGCTCCTTGGCGTGGTGAAGAGGCTCTTGGTCTGAGGAGTTAGACCTGTCGGTCTACTTCCTCAGACCGAACCTAATTACCCCCCAATCCCCCATTCCCTATCCCATCCTCCCCATCCTCCCCTTTTTCCTTTCCTCCTCCTCCTCCTCCCCACCCCTCCCTTTCTGGGTTTTTTTTTTTTTCCACAGGCACGCTAGTTCCTAGGTAGGGGAAAGGGTACCGGGGTCCATCCCATTCAGTTGAGGTTCTTGGCGGTGGCGTAGTTTGCCGTGGAATCTGGATTGCCTGGGGATGTCCTGATCCCTCTCCGGTATCCCGGAGGGTGGCTTTAGGTGTGTCTCGGGCGACGGGTGTATCTCTGGAAGCCACCTTTCGGATTCCGGGAGTGGTGGCCAAAGGAGGTATGCTTTGTGGCGGATTTCCGGCCGCCCTCTCTTTTGTCCACCGAGGTAGCTCGGCAGATGTGAGGTTGCTATCCCGATTGCCGGTTTACTGGCATGATGGGTAGGGAAATGGCATGGGTTCCATGCTGCATCTGCGCTATTTTGTGGTGTGAGGTCCTCTTGGGTGCGGAGGGAATTTCTGGCCCTTTCATTCCTCCTAGGAACTATCCCTCCCCAGTCCCCCCTTTTTTTATTCTTTTTTTTCTTTTTCTTTTCTTTTCTTCTTTCTTTTTTTTCTTAAAAACAAAAAGAAAGAAGTAACCTAACCATGCAGCCCTAGTCCATGAACCTGCTACCCCCGGGCCCCTTCTTGATACCGAAACCCCCGTTCTGACCCGCCTCGTCTTGGACCACTCTTCGGACACTCCTTATGCCTCTGTACCTCTTGCCGGTGCTGTTTCCTCACCCGCTTCGGGGTACTGAGGCCTCGACTGACTCCTTCGATTTATCTGACCTTCGCTCTCCTCTGACTATGCTTCCAACCTTTCTCCCTCTAGGGTGCGGCAATTTTCGAATCGCCGGCCCATTCCACGTGGGGACCAACTCTGGTCCCACGCCAAAAACGACAACGACAATTACCTGCGACGATACTTCTTTTCCTTCTCGTTCTTCTCAGAAAAGATCGACACGTCCTTCACTACCTTTCCACGCTCAGTTTCAGACTGCACAATGGACTAAATTCTTCGCTTTATGACCGACTTCCTCTACTGCCTATCTTTCTGACCACAGTATTGGCAAGGCATCCCTACGCCATGTTGGTAAAGATATTTTTTTTCATGCTCTTAAGAGCGGAAACGCGCATCGTCACCGTACAGAATGCTACCAGGCTCATGAGCTTTCTCGTCTTTCCCATATCGATACTGTTCCTGTAACTATTGAAAAGCATCATTCCCTCAATTCTTGTAGGGGTTTACCATCATTCTGCCCCATACCATAGTTCAACAAATTTCCAGACATGTGGCACTGACATTCTTGAACAGCTGGAACTCCAAAGATCCCCCAAATTTCCTCAAGGTAGACACTTATGTTCTTCCTGCCTGCGGGCGGAGACGATACCCTAGCAAGTGTGGCTCGTTTAACTTTGACAGCCGAGAACTCCCATCCTCAGTTTATGTAAGGGACATCGGTTACAAGTTCGAAAGGTGATCCCTACACTGCAACAGTGTAGAAATTGCTGGCGATTTGGCCATCCAGTGAAATATTGCAGATCTATGCTGAATGCCCAGTCTGTGGTGCCGATGACCATTCTAATACGTCTTGCAATCGACCTCCCTCTTGCCTTAATTGTCATGAGGCTCCCCCTTTCCCGTACTCTCGCCGGTCAAGTCTACTTAAACGAGCGGGAAATCCGTTACCTCAAAGAGGCAGAAGGTCTCCCTTAATGCCATGGTGAGTTTCTCATCTCCGCCTCCAAGGGAGGACTACCTCGTGTTTCTTATTCCCGTGTTTCAAAACGTCCCCCCACTTCTGGTATCCCATCTTCTGCACCCACCTCTGTGGTTACCTCTCCCATAGTCACTCCTGTAGCTAATTCTTTTGCTGTCCTCGGCCAGACGTCCCTACTTCAACGTCTCAGTCTGATCTTGTTCTTCGTGTTTTTCTCTCAAGCCTCCCGTAGCGACGAGATCTCGTATGACACCTCCTCCGAATCGTCCCTCTACTTCTCAAAGGTCAAAAAAAGGTCCATTAACACCTCCTACCCATCTTCCACCTCCTCATTTTCCCTTCCCTGTCTCTGTACCTGGTTCTCCCCTCTCACTGGCTCTGTTACAAGTGTAAAGGTTCACCCTCCTCCTCGTACTGTACCTTCCTCCCCTGTTCCCTCCCAAGTTTCTTCCTCTTCGGCCACCTCCCAGGTTTTTTGCCTCTTCTGTCCCCTTCCACGCGTCTCCAGTTCCCTCCACCCTTCCATCCCCCCCTACCTTGGTACAGTCCATTACAGTTCCAATCTTTACTCATCCTCCCCCCACCATTTCCAATATTGTCTCCCATACGACGTCTCTGAATTCTGAAACACTTGAAGCAATCTCTGAATATATTGCAGAGACCAAAACATCAATGGACACTGATCCACCCTCCGCTCCCTTTTCTCCTCTACTCCATCTGCGCAACTCCTTCTTCACAGCGCACCGTTCCTTTGCTGCTTGAACGTTTTCCACTGCCTCCGCATGTGGACTTTTCCCAACCCCTCTAGTCCGTAGGAACCCTTACCCGTGGACTTCAGGTATCCCTTTTTTCATTGCCAATCATGGCCTAATTTTCAGTGGAATATACGCGGCCTCAGGGGTAATCGGTTGGGGGCTTCAGATGTTACTCTCCCAGTTTTCCCCTGTTGGTGTTTGCTTACAGGAACCAAAATTACACTCAGCTGTTATCTCTCCCATCTCAGGCTATAATTTATTGTATTCTTCAGATCCTTTTCCTGATGGGACCTTTAATGAAAGTGCCCTTTTCTACGCACTGAATTCCGTACCATCAAACTATTTGTTTTATACTTCGCTGCATTACACAGCAGCCCGTATCCACTTGCATAGGTGGTATACGCTCTGTTCTTTATATCTCTCTCCTCGGGCCATTACCTATTCCGGATATTGCCTTTCTTGTTTCGTCCCCTTACCACCACCGATTCTGTTACTTGGTGATTTTAATGCCCACCATTTCCTCTGGGGGGGTCTCACTGTGATTTCCGTGGCATTCAGTTAGAGGCTTTTCTTGCCACCCACCCCCTCCATGTTTTAAATACAGGTACTCACACCCATTTTGATCCCCGGACTCGCACTCTCTCTTGCATCGATCTCTCAGTCTGCTCTTCCTCCCGCCCCATTAGACTTCACTTGGTCTGTTCTTCCGGACTTACATGAAAAGCGATCATTTCCCAAAACATTCTTACTTCCCCTTCATATTTACCACCTCTTTCGCATCCCACGCTGGCAATTTGATCAGGCAAATTGGAACCTTTACTCACACCTAACTGTTTTTAGAGAGGTTCCTTCTTCGTCCTCCATCAATGAGCTGTTACACCTCTTCTCATCCTCCGTTTTAACCGCAGCTTCTCATTCTTATACCCCAAACTTCGGGCAGGCATTCTCAGAAATGCGTGCCTTGGTGGCTCCCGCTTGTGCTCGTGCAGTACGTTTGAAACGCGCTGCATGGGCAGGTACCGGTACAGTAGAACCATAGAGAGACTTCTTGAATTTAGCAGACGTGGCGATCGCTTGTGGTCCATCCGTGACGCTAAACGCACTTTCAGCGAATTATGTCTTCCACCATCAAACTCTGCTTCCTCTAAGATGAGTGCAGCTCTGGAAAAAAAAGTACGCGAAAACTGAGTGGTAAATGTTCCCTGACCACGGCTCCTGTTCTGCGGGTTGCCGGTGTTGATATAGCAAACCCACTAATGTTGCCAATGAAATTGCAATCATCTGGTCCGTATTTTCTCAGGACTTCCTTCTATGCTCCCAGCATTCTTTCCTCAAAGTCTGCCAGAGATTAGCAACCCTTGGACTTTTCTTCTCTCAGAGAAGAACAGTATAATGTGCCTTTACCACTTCAAGAACTGAGGCAAACACACTCAGCTGCTGAAACATCGCAGCTGGGCCAGACGACATTCAATTCTATATCTACAACATTTACACATCAGCCCAGCAGTCCTATTAGCCTTTACAATCTATTTGGTCACTAAGGAGTTCTTCCACAGCTGTAGAAATCCGCCATTGTTTCCCTTTCTGTAAACCAGCGCACTACGGGACATGAAAACCTCCCACTATCGCCACATTGCTCTACATTGCAGTTTGCAAAGTGATGGAACGCCAATTAAATAGAACGTTAGTTGTATTTAGAGCAACACAACAGTCTCTCCACTCGTCAATATGGCTGTTCCGTAAGGTACGTTCTACCATAGACCCCCTTACTATGCTTGGATACGTATGTTCGTAAGGCCGGGCAAGATCACTAACAGTTATTGCCATATTTTTTACTCTTAAGGCGATATGACACAACTTGGAGGTATAATATTTTAGCCCAAGCCCACTCCTTAGCCTTCGAGGCAATCTACCATCCTTCCTAAGAACTTTTTAATGACAGGCATTTCCATGTTCGGTTAATAAATGTCTCTCCCTCACCCGGACTTTATCCAAGCTGAAGGTGCCACCCAGGGAGTGTTCTGAGCGATCGACACTTTTTCTCCTTGCTATTAATGATTTGACCTCTATTCCTTCCATCAAATATTTGGTCATCACTCTATGTTGATGACTTCGCTATTGCCTGTGCAGGCGCTGACTGTCCACCATATTTGCAGTTTCTCTCCCAGCATGCAAGTCGAACCCGTGTTTCCAATTTGGGCCACCACACTGGTTTAAATTTTCTATCACTAAAACCCACCAAATAACTTTCACTAGACGCTCTGTTCATCTTCCGATCAGCCTCTGTAACGCGTCTAAGGCTCCCGTATCCCTGAACGTGGATACAGTCAAGTTTCGGCCTCCCTTTGATCGTAGGTTATCCTGGAAACCTCACATTACTCACTGAAGGCAACTTGCCACAGCTGGCTGAACCTCCTTAAAACCCTTGCTCATCTTTCCATGGGAGCTGATCGTCGACCCCCTTCACCTACATTCCACCCTAACTATCCGAAACATGATGATGTGACCAGATCTTTTCAGAGGCATCTCCTGCTACTACTCTCTCTACCCTTAACCCCATTCATCAACCAAGGATTAACGTTTATGCCTTGGTGCTTTTTCATCGCTCTTTCCTCTGTCGAAGCCTCTATGCAGAAGCCGCACGTTCCATCCTTATCCGATCGCCGAGATGCGCATTGCCTTCGCTACGATGTATGCTCTCAGGATCTCCTCCGCAATCCTTCCATTTATAGAATGGTCACTGATATAAGTAGACATTCTTTATTAGTTCGCCGCCCCTGTTTTACTCCGACCCCTTCTCTCTCTTCCCACCATTTCGCACTAGATTTCTTCTCATTCACTTTACCACCTTTCTAATGTACATGTAGCATCTCACTTTTTTCCCTACCCCCCTGGGAAGTTCCAGCTGTTGAGTTTTGTTCTTCTCTCACTCCCTTGCTCGTAAGCCCAACTGTCCTACGGTCGCTTTCCCGCTCTCATATTCTTGACCACTTATCACTCTCATTCTCATGCCATTGCTGTGTACACAGGATGGGCTCTAAGTCTTCTGACGCGAGATTCCTAGCAATGTTTCCGACAGCGTCGTAACAATGGCATTTACAATCTTCTGCTAGCATTTTTACTGCTGAATTGGAAGCCATCCTTACAGCACTTATTCCTATTGCATTTATGCCTGTGTAGTCATTTGTTGGGTTGTCTCAGAACACCCTTATGCTATACAGGCTATACAGAAAATTGATTACACCTCACCCCTTCAGTCCTCCGTATAACCAACTTTGCTACGACCGCGATCTTTACAAGCATAAAGATATTGTTTTTTTTGTTGGATCCCTGGTCAAGTTGACGTACAGGGCAATGAACAGGCAGACACTGTGATGGCCGTCACGGTACAATGACCACTACCAGTAACATGTAGAGGTAATTCCATTTACGGACTATTTTGCTTGCAATATCTTCCCCAACTTCACACCCGTTGGCAAAAACGTTGGTCTACTAAGCTCCGGCAACAAACTTTCAATCTTATTAAACCGAGTAAAGGTTACTGGCCGTCATTCTTATCACCAGTGTCGAGGTTGGAGACTACTCATCTCCCGTCTTCGCCTTGGACCATACTCGTCTTACTCATGATACTCTTGGAGAGGCGCCCTCCGCTCTCTGTGAAAATGTGGCAAGTTCCAATATCAGCAAGCCACATTCTGTTGGAGGCCCACTTTATCAACGACAACTCAGAATTACCTCCCATCGTCGTCTTCGCTCTGCTGCCTCAATCTTACCTTCCCTTCTCGCTGAAGGACCCACCTTTCATCCGACTCTCCTCTTGACTTTTTTGACAAACAACGACTTACATCACAAAATCGTGAACCTTCAGCCCTTTCTACTTTCAATCTCTTGCTACCCTCTAACCGCCCGTACTAAATCCCCTGCCCCCCGCTTTTCCTGTAACCACTATCATCCCTCCACCCTGCCATCCAATACCCAGTGCGCTTCCTTTCCCTACCCTGCCAGCGCTGTATAGCCCATTGTGGCTAGCGCTTCTTTTTTATTAAATAATAATAATTTGGGCTTCTATGAGAGAAAGTGCTAAACTTGACAGAGGGACCATACAGTACTGCAGGGCAGAAAAAAAAAATAGTGTCGGAGCTTATAAACAGCTGGTGGAGAAGGGATTCAGAGACAGAGAAAAAGGGTTTGGAGAGATGTAAGGGCTATATGTTGAAGTTCGTACAGTAAAGCAGTTGCTAACAAAAAGTCAGTGATTGTAAGTCAAAGGTAGGGTGGCGGTATTGATGGAGGTAAATCCTGCGAGCTTTCTGGTAAATCGGGCAATCTACAAGTGAAGAACCGAAATAGGGACCCAACAAAGCTCACAGAAAGGAATAGGGTGTCGTTCCATGAGATACCCATGGGTAAAGAGAGTATGGCCAATGCAGAGAAGAGGGAGCGCAGTCTCCTGAGTACGACAATGGTTGTAAAAGATGGCCCAAACCTAAAAGAGTTTAATAAGAGTGCAGATTATGGTGATGCCTGACCGACTTATTGTTGCAACGTTGGAAAGACTGGCGAGAGATCGGAAAATAATTTCTGAACGAATACCTCTCCATAAGAAACCAAAGGATCATGCAACCGCTGCCACCCAGCACATCTGCGTTCATGCCCTGTACATCAACGTGTCCAGGGACCCAGCAGAAAATGACATCTTTGGTTTTGCTAGCCACATGGTGCAACCATAGGTGAATACGAAGGACTAATGCACGAGGGGAATCAAATTGTTTAATGGTTTGTAAAGCACTGAGGGAATCTGGAATGATCACAAACGTTGAAGGAGACATATATGTAATATAGAGAAGCACTATGAGGATGGCGTACAACTCGGTAGTGAAAATACTAGCCAAGTCTAACAAATGACCTCGGACAACATCGTCAGGGAACACCGCCATGAACCCAACACCGTCAGAAGATTTAGAACCATCTGTATGAACAGCAACAGCATGAACATGTGACCAGAAGTGATCAAGAAAAAGAGATCGAGAGGCAGTCGTAGGTAGGAGAGCTTTGGCACCACACGGCAGTAGGGGAGAACAGACACGAACCGTCGGAACCTCCCAAGAGGAAAAGGGGAAAGGCAGACGTTAAATGAACATATAAGGGAGGCAACTGGAGAGAAGACCGGAGTGAGTGAAGACAAAAAGAAAACGGTCGGATACTGACGTATACTGACGATGAGCAGGAAATGAGTGAAATTCTAAAAGAACAATATGAGTCGGTGTTCAGCAACCCACTAAATGACAGCAAGGTAGAAAATGCAGAAATATTTTTTTTCTAGCAGAAGACCGCACAGACCAACTAACTGACAATACAAATCCCATAGATTTCAAAAAAAAAAAAAAAAAGAAATGGATAACATGCCCATTCACTCGGCACCAGATTCATGGAATGCCCTATTTATAAAGAAGTGTAAAGTACCACTAGCACGAGCACTCAGCATTCTTTGGAAAAAGACCTTAGATCTAGGTGAAATACTGGTGGCCTTAAAGAGTGCAGACATAGCTCCTTTGCATAAAGGAGGCACTAGAGCGCTAGCTAAAAATTATGGATCAGTAGCCCTAACCTCTCGCATCATAAAAATCTTCGAAAGAGTGATGAGATGGCAGATTACAAATTTCATGGATCAGCATAACCCGAACCATCATGGTTTTAGAGCAGGACGATCATGCCTATCACAGCTGCTGAATCGTTATGACAGAATTATGGAGGCATTGGAAGACAATCAAAATGCAGATGTGATTTACACAGCTTTTGCAAAGGCGTTTGACAAATGAGATCATGGAGTGATAGCGCACAAAATGAGGGTAATGAGCATTACAGGGAAGGTAGGCAGATGGATTTTTGGTTCCTAACACACAGAACACAGAAAGTATTAGTAAACAGAGTAAAATCCAGCATCAGCGAGGTAAAAAGCTCAGTGCTCCAAGGCACTGTCCTGGCACCTCTGCTGTTTCTCATCCTCATAGCAGACATAGATAAAAACACCTGTCACACTTTTGTATCATCATTTGCAGATGACGCTAAAATAAGCATGAAAGTCACTATGGTAGACACTGAAAAATTACAGGAAGACACAAGCAGGGTTTTCCAGTGGGCAGTGGAGAACAACATGACGTTCAATGGTGATAAGTTCCAGCTGCTTAGGTATGGAAAGAATGAAGAACTCAAAAGGAACACTATATACAAAATTCAAGAGGGTCATCAAATAGAATGAAAGGATCATGTAAAAGACCTGGGAATAATTATGTCAGCTGACCTTTCTTTTAAGGATCATAAGACAAAGATCACGACAGCCAGGAAGATGATGGAGTGGGTATTGAGAACTTTCACCTCTTCAAGGGGGGGGGCTCCATGATGCGGCAAAGAGGCTCTTGGTCTAAGGAATTAGACCCTTTGGTTTCCTTCCTCAGACTGAACATAATTACCCCCCAATTTTTCTTTCCCTATCCCATCCCATCCTCCCCATTCCCTCTTTTTTTTCCCTTTCCTCCCCTCCCAACCCTCCCTTTTCCCCATCCCGATTGTAGCCTCTTGGGTCCTCCCTTTTGGCATTACGGTTCTAGGTGGGGGGAAGTATGCCAGTGTTCATCCCGCTCCATGAGGTTCCTTGGGTGTGGTGTAGCTTGCCACGGAATCTAGATTATCTGGAGGTGCCCTGCTCCCTTCCCGGATTTCCGAGAAGTGGGGGGGGGATGTCCTGCAGATGACCGTGTATCTCCTGAGGCTGCCTGTTGGTTGTGGGAGGTGGCAGCCAAAGGAGATATACTTTGTGGTGGGTTTCTGACCACCCTCTCTTTTGTCCACTGAGGTGGCTTGGTAGATGTGAGGTTGCTATTCCAGAGCGTTGGTTTACTGGCATGACTGGTAGGGTATGGCATGGGTTCCTCACTGCTTCTGCACTGCTTGTAGTTTCGAGGTCCTCTCAGATGAGAGGGGGAACTTACAGCCCTTTCGTGCCTTCTAGTGATTGTCCCTCCCCTGTCCCTCTTTTTTTTCTTTCTTCCCTTCTTTTTTTTCTTAAAAAATAATAATAAAGAAGTCCCATCATCATGGAGTCTTCGTGCCGTGATAATCCTCCTCTTCCCAGGCCCCTTTTTGTTACCACATCCTGTTCTGACCCAGCTTTATTACTGGACCATTCTCCAGACTCTTCCCATACCCCTGTACCATCTGCTAGTGACACTTTGTCATCCATTCCAGGTGCTGAGGCTCTGTTTCTTCTAGTGCCTCTGCCTCTTACATGCCTTTAACTATGCGTCCAGTTTCCCTGAATATGGTGCACCAGGTTTTAGATTGCCCACCTACCTCAGGTTGGGCCACCCACGGTACTACACCTAAATGTTCCAGACCATTTACTGACGATGGTTCCTTGATGTCTACTCATTCTACCCAAAAACGACCTACATGACACCCACTTCCTTTACACACCATGTTTACAAGTATGCAGTGGACTAAATTCTTTTCTCTACAGTCGACATCTCCAACTGATCATCTTTCTGACCATAGTATTGATAAAGCTCTTTTATGACATGTTGGCCAAAATATATCCTTTCACACTCCTCGAAGTGGTGTGCACATCGTTACAGTTTAGAATGCAGAATAAGTTCACGATCTTTCCGCAGGCGGGAGAGATACATGATTATATACACCTGGAAAATCGGACTGGTACCGAACTTGCACACGAAAATCACTCACAACGAAAGCAAAAGACTAGGCAGACGATGCAACATCCCCCAATGAAAGGCAGGAGTGTCACTAGCATGTTAAGAGACAATACAATAAATGTCAGGGGCCAGAGACTGTTCAACTGCCTCCCAGCATACACAAGGGGGATTACCAATAAACCCCTGGCTGTCTTCAAGCAGGCACTGGACAAGCACCTAAAGTCGTTACCTGACCAGCCGGGCTGTGGCTCGTACATTGGATTGTGTGCAGCCAGCAGTAACAGCCTGGTTGATCAGGCTTTGATCCATCATGAGGCCTGGTCAAAGACTGGGCCGTGGGGGCGTTGACCCCCGGAACTCTCTCTAGATAAACTCCAGGTATTACTTCCAGTGATAACATTCCACTCACAGTTCTTAAGCATGCTACTCTCAATTCTTGCAGTGGTATGGTGGTTTTACCGTATACCATTGTACAGAGTGATTTTCTGTCTTGATATTTTGAAGCACTTAGCCCTTCAGGATCTTCCTATTCTCAAAGTGGATACATATGTCCTGCCCGCTCATGGGTGGAGGCGCTTTCTCAGTAACATCACCCACTTACCCTTTGACTGCCGTGAACTCCCGTCGTCTATTTCTATTGTGGGCCATCGCCTAGAGGTCCGTAAAGTGGTTCCTACTCCCCAATAGCATCATAATTGCTGGCACTTTGGACACCCGGCTAAATACTGCACATCTGCGGTGAAGTGCCTGGTCTGCGGTTCTGCAGATCATGCCCATACATCTAGCAGTCTTTTCCCTGCTTGTCTCAATTGCAATGAACCCCATCCTTCTTTTTCCCACTGTTGTCAGGTCTGTCGTAATGAACTGAACGAGAAATCCGTTGACTTAAGGAGAGCAAAGACTTTATGCTATTATAACGAGTTTGTTTGGTAGGTGCTGCAAGCGGGTGGTTAAATGATAAACGTCTTCGGAGGCTTCTTACTTTATTATTAAGTCGTGGTGGGTACACAGGCTTGTGTTGTGCCCATGGCCTGGGCAGGGCCATCCCACGAGAGAGAGCTACTAGTACTTATGTCTTCCTGCTAGGCCGCTGTGTGAGTGAGGGTGAGGCAAGTCTGGGCATACTGACGTGGCAAGGCTTCTAGGTGGCAGTACCAGCATGGCGCAAAATATGAACTAAGCTGGCAGACAGCAGGGGCTGTCTGCGCAGACAGTACAGGCTGTCTACATATGCTCGGCCACCTACCGCTCGTCGTCCCGACGCGACAATACTGGTAGTAAAAGAAACTCGGTCTCTCTCTCGTAGGAACAGGGCACAGAACACAAAATAAAAACATATATATATACATATGGACATGGAAAAAAAAACTTCCTACAGGGAGGGAAGAAAAAAACATGGGTGTGCTACACATCGTGGTCATAGGCAGTGAGCATCGAAGTGCATCACTGCACGCTTTCCTGCGTCTGGACAGATACTACAACACGGGAGACATCGCTGCGGCTGAGCTGTGACGTAACAGGGTACGGTCTCCTCTGGAACGGTGAAGCAGACATCGTAGGAGTCGCTGCAGGTTTTCACTCAACCTGGGGCACGACATGCTGGTGCCCTCGAGTGAGGCATCGACAAAACTCGGCAACAGGGCAGGACTTCTGGCAAGCGACTCAGGAGGACACTTCTCGACTGGTACTGTTGCTGGACTGTCACTGCCGGTGAGCGTGGAGCGAGTTGTGGAGCGAGTCGTGGCAGAGACGACTGGGCGAAACATCTGGGAGTCGTAACATCATACACCAGACTGCAGTGAGAGAGCTAGCAGTCAAAGTGACATCATCTTTGTGCAGGCTGCTCACTGAAGCTTGTGACACAAGGCTGACACAGCGCCTGCCGACAGGGCTGACTGCGGCTTGGCGAGTATCATCTCTCGACAGTTGGAGTTATAGCAGAGGTTAGTCTAAGCGTCCCCAGACTTGTTTCTCTACATATAACTGCACTCTGACGGTCTGGAGGTGAAGTGAAACAAATCTCGATGGGAATCATAGCAGGTACAATTCTGCAGAACAACACGAGCGACGAGCATAAAAGCTTTCTGTACAAGAGGGCTCATATGCTCAGGGCTGAGTAATCAGCTGTCAAACACACTGGTCACACAGGTGACTTAACACAGTGGTGCTACTCAGGTCTGGCTCAGACCTCACTGGACACACGGAAACTTTACACACACTGCGGTACAACATGGCTTAAACTAGCAAATGATGCTTTTCTGTGCATAAAACTGACACTAAGACATATACTAAAATGTGAGAACACTGACTGAGAGGAATTAATTAACACACGACATATATCTTCTCTCAATCTTCTCGACAATACTGAAATAATTACTGAACACTCGGTGTGACATCATGTGATGTCAGGCGTGATGTCGCGAGGTGACGTCAGCAGACATCTCGAGGTGACGTCAGGCAGACATCATGACGTCATGAAGTCGGGCAGCATCGTGGGTGACGTCGATGTGATGCAGGCAGCAGACCACAGCATGTGGCCTTGGGACATCTGGTAACTCACGTAGCTTCTAGGTCTACGTGACATTGCCCACACCCACGTGGCATCGCGATCCACGTGGCATCGTGATCTACGTGGCATGCTGGTCCACGTAGCTTTGAGTGGCCTCGGGCACTCGGATACACAGCTCTGGCAATGAATTCACATGGAAAACAGCAGAAAACACAGCAGAGGGAGTGGGCAGTGGTGAGTGGTATATGGTAGACGGGTGAGCATGAGTAGGGCGAGCATGGGCAAGGTGAGGAACAGCCACTTCCTCTCCTCTCCTCCCCCACCCACAAATACGTAAAGAACTCACACTGGACGCAGAAATCACCACAAAACTCACCTCTGGCTTGCTGAAACGGCTGTGCTGAGCTGAACAACAACAACAGCAACATACAAGTGACGCTGAACACGTGACTTGAGAAACAGCGTGGGACACTGTAGCGTGGAGTCACTGGGACACCACTCACAATTCTCGAAATTCGTCAAATTTCGGCTGGATCCTGCTTGTACCTGTGTCTGGGTGCTCAAATGTGCAGACACGACATCAGGATAACTTGTTGAGAGACGGATGCTTCTTGTGTAGGGTGATGAAGTGAAGATGACTTCATACCTCTTCCTTCCTCGCTTTGGGCAAACACACTGCTGCGACCACAGCTGCTACCATTTATAAAAAGGAATTTGTTTGGTAGGCTGTAAGCGGGTAGTAAATGATAAATCTTCGGAGGCTTCTTACTTTATTGTTAAGTCGTGGTGGGTACACAGGCTTGTGTGTTTGTGCCCATGGCCCGGGCAGGGCCATCCCATGAGAGAGAGCTGGGAGGCCTTGTGTCTTCCTGCTAGGCCGCTGTGTGAGTGAGGCGGAGGCATGGGCCGGCAGGCTGGCATGCCTACCGAGAGGCCTGGCTACAGAGGGCAGCACCTGAGTGGTGCGAAATATGAACTAAGCTGGCAGACAGCAGGGGCTCTCTGCGCAGACAGTACAGGCTGTCTACACTATGGCTGTCTCTCGGCTCTGCCTTCAGGGGAATCTTCCTCGTATCCCTTATTTGCAAGTAGCTAGGAGACCTCCAACCTTGGGGGTCCCCCTGCCTACTAGCTCCTCCAGTGTCTTGTCTTCCAGGGTCACCCCCGTCTCTAATTCTTTTGCAGTTTTACTTTCTGACACCCCCACCTCCTTACCTACTCCTACCTCTACTTCTTCTCACCCACTAGTGTCTCAGTTTGCAAGGCCTCACATGCCTGCAGCTTCTTTGTGCCTATCACCTGTGAAGCTGAATCTGTCTCATAAGCCCAAATCTCTTCTCATTCCTCCAGTACTTACAATTCCCCAACAGTTTTCCTTTTCGGTCTTGGTGCCTCGTTCTCACCCCCTTTCTAACTCTCACATGGAGGTGGAGATTCATCCCCCTCGTGTGGTCCCCTCTTCTCCTGTTCCCCCCCCAGACAAAGGGAGTCCCACAAGGTTGTGTCCTTAGCACTACCCTTTTTCTCTTAGCTATAAATGACCTACCTTCCGTTCTTCCATTGTATATTTGGTCATCACTTTATGTAGATGACTTTGCTATAGCTTACTCAGGCGATAACTGTCGCCCAGTAGCAGACTCCCTTCGGGATGCAATTGACCGAGTTTCCCACTGGACCACTTCACATGGCTTTAAATTTTCTAGTACGAAAACCCGTTTCATTACCTTCATTAGGCATCCTCTTATCCCAGGTATTCCATTGTATTTACACGGCTCATGTATTCCACAATGTGATATGGTCAAATTTCTTGGCCTTCTCTTCGATCGCCGTTTGACATGGAAACTTCACATTTCTTCTTTTAAGGCAACTTGCCAGGGTCAGCTGAATCTCCTTAAAACTCTCGCGCATTATTCATGGGGAGCAGATCGCCGAACTCTCCTCTGTTTGCATTCCACCCTAGTCTTGTCCAAGCTGGACAAGTTGGATCTCCTTCATCATCAAGGTCTCTGTTTATGCCTTGGTGCCTTTCGTTCATCCCCTGTTGAAAGCCTCTATGCAGAGGCGAATGTTCCTTCCTTAGCTGATCGTCATGATGCTCATTGTCTTCGTTATTTTGCCTGCACTCATGATCTTTGCATTTTTTCTATGTATAGGTTAGTCTCGGACATTAGTAGAAGCTCATAGTTCGTTTGGCGCCCCTGCCTACTCCAACCGTTTTCTCTTCATCTTCACTCCGGTCTTCTCTCCAGTTGCCTCCCTTGTATGTTCATTTAGCATCTGCCTTTTCCCTTTCCCCTTGGGAATTTCCGACAGTTCATGTCTGTTTTCTCCCACTACCGTGTGCCAAAGCTTTCCTGCCTACAACTGCTTCTTGCTCTCTTTTTCTCGGGTACTTCCGGTCACATGGTCATGCCACCACTGTTTATACATGGCAATATAAACACAAATGCAGTATAATGTGATCCTTTATTGACTACATTATACTGCATTTGTGTTTATATTGCCATTGTGTCGGTATTTTATACCATTTATTTCCACTGTTTATACATGTTGGGTTCGCAGCAGTATTCCCTGATAATGATGTCCGAGGTCACTTGTTAACTCAGCTAGTATTTTCACTGCCGAGTTGTACGCCATCCTCACAGCACTTCTCCATATCACATACTATATGTCTCCTTCGATGTTTGTGATCATTTCAGATTCCCTCAGTGCTTTACAAGCCATTAAACAATTTGATTCCCCTCATTTATTAGTCCTTTGTATTCAACTATGGTTGTGCCGTGTGGCTAGCAAAAACAAAGATGTCGTTTTCTGTTGAGTCCCTGGACAAGTTGGTGTGCAGGGTAATGAACAAGCAGATGCTGCTGAGCAGTCAGTGGTGCATGATCTTCCGGTTTCCTATGGAGGTATTCCGTTCAGGGATTATTTTCCAGTCATCTCGGCCTGTCTTCACAGCCATTGGCAACAACGGTGGTCAGGCATGCACCATAACAAATTGCACTCTATTAAACTGCTTCTAGGTTTGTGGCCATCTTCTTACCACCGTTGCTGTTCTCGGGAGACTGTGGTCTCCCAACTCCGCATTGGCCATACACGCCTTACCCATGGGTATCTCATGGAAAGACGCCCTATTCCTCTCTGTGAGGTTTGTCAGGTCCTTATTTCGGTTCTTCACCTTCTTGTCAATTGCCCGGTTTACCAGCAAGCTCGCAAGATTTACCTGTAACGCCGCTGCCACCCTACGACTCTTACCTTATATTCCCTTCTTGCAGACGGCCCAACCTTTGACTTACATTCATTTTTTTATTTTTTTTGTCAGCAACTGCTTTACTGTAAGAACCTTGACACATAGCCCTTAGTGTCCCTTCCAGCCATTTTTTTCCCTTTATCTCTGATCCCCTCTCCACTTAGCTGTTTATAGCCTCAGCATTATTTTCTGCCCTGCAGCAATGTATGACCCTTGTCGGTTTACCACTTTCTTTGATTATAACAGTAATAATAATCAGCTGCATTATACTGCAGCCCTTTATTTATTTGTGCAGATGGTATACAGTTTGCTCTACATCTCTCTCCTTCCCGTGCATTCTGTATCTCGGATATTGTGTTCTTGATCTCTTCTCTACTGCCGCCCATCTTGTTAGATGATTTTAATGCTCACCATCTTTGGAGAGGGTCCCACTGTGACTCACGTGGTGATCAGTTGGAAAGACTTCTCACTTCTCATCCTCTATATGTTTTAAATACGGGTACTCCCACCCATTTTGACTCTTGCACTCCAGTCTCTCTCTTGAATTGATTTTTCTATCTGCCCTTCATCAACTGCATTTGATTATGCTTGTTCTGTTCTCCCAGATTTGCACGACAGTGATCACTTTCCTGTTCTTCTTATTTCTATGTATTCTTGACCGCCTCATAACCCCCGTTGACAATTTCGATGAGCAAATTGGGACTTGTTACGAACCCAGAAAAGAAACAATTGGAGAAGTGGTTGTTTGAGCACTTCGGTGCTGCTACCAGACAACAGTACCCAATGTGACGTAATCGCACTTTATGTCAAGGCTGGTGAACCAACCTCATTTAGTTTGTTGACTACAGCTCACTGAGTCTGACGGCCTCAGAATTATCTGACGGCCTCATTCAGTGTACTCACAACATAGTGTGTTCTGCACAGCTCACTGAGTCTGACGGCCTCAAGTACCTGACAGCCTCATTCAGTGTACTCACAACGTAGTATGTTTTGCACAGCTCTCTGAGAGTGAAGACCTCATGCACAGTGTGAGTTTAGCACGGCTTCACAGCTTGACTTTGCTGATAACGTCTCCTGCTGACAACGAAAGTTTCCTGCTGGGAACATGGACTTAGTTTCCTGATGGTAGCGACTGGACTTGGTTTGCTGCTGGGAACGACTGGACTTCGTTCCTGATGTCATCGAATAACTTAGTTCCTGTTGACTACGACTGGACAGTTTCCTGATGGCAGTGACTGGACTTAGTCGGCTGGCCCAACACGATGGTGTTGGTGACGGACACTGCAAGTTGTCTTGTGGACACGATGTGTTATAACGCGGAGATAAGGGTGTCTTGTGGACACGGTAGCGAAGGTGTGTAGATGTACACGGAGACAAGGGTGTTGTGTGGACACATTTGAGATGGTGTGTTATAACGCACAGACAAGGGTGTCGTGATACTAAGAGAAAGGTGTCGTGTGTAACTGAGTGTTATAATGGTGTGTCATAGTAGTGACACGGATTTATTTATTTATTTATTTTATGTCTTTGCAAACAGTACATTGAGATTTTGTGCTAAAGGAATAACAGGAAAAGTCGGTCGATGGATCTATAATTTCCTCACTAACAGAACACAGAGAGTAGTCGTCAACAGAGTAAAGTCCGAGGCAGCTACGGTGAAAAGCTCTGTTCCACAAGGCACAGTACTCGCTCCCATCTTGTTCCTCATCCTCATATCCGACATAGACAAGGATGTCAGCCACATTACCGTGTCTTCCTTTGCAGATGACACCCGAATCTGCATGACAGTGTCTTCCATTGCAGACACTGCAAGGCTCCAGGCGGACATCAACTAAATCTTTCAGTGGGCTGCAGAAAACAATATGAAGTTCAACGATGAGAAATTTCAATTACTCAGATATGGTAAACATGAGGAAATTAAATCTTCATCAGAGTACAAAACAAATTCTGGCCACAAAATAGAGCGAAACACCAACGTCAAAGACCTGGGAGTGATTATGTCGGAGGATCTCACCTTCAAGGACCATAACATTGTATCAATTGCATCTGCTAGAAAAATGACAGGATGGATAATGAGAACCTTCAAAACTAGGGAGGCCAAGCCCATGATGACACTCTTCAGGTCACTTGTTCTATCTAGGCTGGAATATTGCTGCACACTAACAGCACCTTTCAAGGCAGGTGAAATTGCCGACCTAGAAAATGTACAGAGAACTTTCACGGGCGCGCATAACGGAGATAAAACACCTCAATACTGGGAGTGCTTGAGGTTCCTAAACCTGTATTCCCTGGAATGCAGGAGGGAGAGATACATGATTATATACACCTGGAAAATCCTAGAGGGACTAGTACCGAACTTGCACACGAAAATCACTCACTACGAAAGCAAAAGACTTGGCAGACATGCACCATCCCCCCAATGAAAAGCAGGGGTGTCACTAGCACGTTAAGAGACCATAAATAAGTGTCAGGGCCCGAGACTGTTCAACTGCCTCCCAGCACACATAAGGGGGATTACCAACAGACCCCTGGCAGTCTTCAAGCTGGCACTGGACAAGCACCTAAAGTCAGTTCCTGATCAGCCGGGCTGTGGCTCGTACGTTGGTTTGCGTGCAGCCAGCAGCAACAGCCTGGTTGATCAGGCTCTGATCCACCAGGAGGCCTGGTCACAGACCGGGCCGCGGGGGCGTTGACCCCCGGAACTCTCTCCAGGTAAACTCCAGGTAAACTCCAGGTAATAATGGGTTGCAATGCAAAGAGAGCCTCTATTATGCCTTGGCATTATGGGCCAATTTAACATTATTGGCTTACAGTCTACTTAATACTAAGGAGTATATCATAGTTGTACAGTAGATTATTAATTATAAGTGAATCAAAATTTGTGTAAAACAAAAGATTTATTCATATAGTCAAAAATGCTTTTTGTGAAAATGATTCAATTATATTCCTGTCAACAATGGATAAAAGGTTTAAAGTGATTGTTGAAGTTATGATGTGGGAGAACATAAGTGAGTAAGTGTGTACTGAGTATTAAGCGTTTAGTCTAGGGTGATTAAGTGGCTTTTGAGAAGAGTCTTAAATTGATTTTCAGACCGAGTTACTTTAATATCTTCTGGTAATGAATTCCACAATTTGGTGCCCTTTATGTTTATCTGGAGAGAGTTCCGGGGGTCAACGCCCCCGCGGCTCAGCCTGTGACCAGGCCTCCTTAGGTCAGTGTCCCAGGATGCGACCCACACCAGTCGACTAATACCCAGGTACCCATTTTACTGATGGGGAACATAGACAACAGGTGGAAAGAAACACGTCCAATGTTTCTACTCTGGCTGGGAATCGAACCCAGGCCCTCACCGTGTGAAGCGAGAGCGTTAACCACCAGGCCACCAGAGTTTTTTAACACAGTGTGATATGGACACGAGATATATCAAAAAGAGATCTGTGTCTTGTGTTGTGGTCATGTGTCCTGTTTAGGTTGGTGAGGAGAAGTTTAAGTGGAGGGTTTATATTTGCGTGTATTGTTCTGTTGGATGTTGTTGATCCCCATGCACAAATTCCATACGTAAGATAAGGGTATATGAGTGAATGGTACAGTGCCAGGAGAGCTGATTGTGGAATGTAGTACCTTATCTTTGATAGTATGCCTACAGTCTTGGAGATTTTCTTGGTGATTTGTTGTACGTGTGTCTGGAACTTAAGGCTACTGTCGAGATGGATACCAAGGAATTTTCCCTCTGAGTCTTGTGACTGATGATCCGTTTAGCGTTATGCTAATTGGATCATTTGCAGCTTTGTTTCCAAACTGAATGAAATAGGTTTTATCAGTACTCAGGGTAAGTTTATTAGTCATCATCCAGGCAGATATTTTCTGCAATTCGGCATTGACTGTGTTTGCTAGTATGACTGCGTTTGGGTGGGAAAAGACATATGTAGTGTCATCTGCAAATAATATGGGTTTGAGTAGCTGTGATGCATTCGGTAGATCATTGATGTAAATGAGAAAGAGGAGTGGTCCAAGGACGCTTCCTTGTGGGACTCCTACTGTGATTGGTTGGGTGGAGGAGTTTGCATCATTTGCATACACATATTGAGTTCTGTTACTAAGGTATGATTTTAGGTAGTTGAGGGAGTGGGCTCTGATACCATAGTGCGTTAATTTGGAGTACAGCAGTTCATGGTCGACTGTATCGAAAGCTTTACGTAAATCATTGAAAATGCCCAGTGGGACTTCTTTTTGAGTGCGGTATATATTAGTTCTAGCAGGTGTATGATTGCATCATTTGTGCTTTTATTATTCCTGAATCTAAACTGACAAGGGTTTAATATGTTGTGTGAGACGAGGTAGGAATAGATCCGTCTATGAATTAATTTTTCAAAGATTTTAGAGAGCAGTGGTAAGTTAGATATTGGTCTAGTTATTCAAGTCAGCTTGGTCACCTCCTTTATGGATCGGAGTGACCCTCGCTATTTTGAGGATTGTTGGGAAGGTAGATGATTCAATGGATTTGTTAAAGAGCGTTGCAATAATTGGTGACAATACTTGAGAAGCTTTTTTGTACATAAAAGCAGGCAAGTTATTTATGTCTCCTGCCTTGTTTTTTAAGGGCGTTTATGATGAGCGTAACTTCTATGGGGTTGGTTGGAGCTAGGAATAGCATATTTGGGTAGGTATCTATGAGGTAGTCTGATGGACGGGTGTTTGCGCTTGGTATTTTGTTCGCTAGATTTTTTTCCTATGGTGGAGAAGAAAACATTGAGTCTGTTCCCTGTTTCAGTTGGTGTGAGTAGGGGTTCATCTGATTTTGTTAGTTTGATTGTTTTGTTTTTGGATAACTTTTTAGTTCCAAGAATTTCAGATAGTTTTTTCCAGGTTTTTTTCATATCACCTTTGATGTTATGTAATCTATTTTCATAATACAATTTTTTAGACCTTCTTATCAGGCTGGTAAGTGCTGACGAGTAACGTTTAGACTGTTCTCTAGTTATTTGACCTATTCTACATTTTTTCATATTTGTGCTTTGTGTTAATGGATTTGAGGATGCTTGGTGTTAGCCAGGGATTATTCAGTCTCTTTGCTGCGATCTGTTTAGTTTTTTGGGACAATGTTTGTTATAGAGGCTTTGGGCATTTTTTAGAAAATTATTTATACATTCATTCATATCTGTATATGTTTCGAGCTCATTTTGCCAATCGATATTATTCATAACTGCTATAAAGTTGTTAACTGCTGTCTCTTTATGTAGTCTGAAGGTTACTTTAGTAATGTCTTGTGGCAGTTTGCCCAGATTAGTTATGAGAAAGGTTGGGTAGTGGACTTTAGTGTTTGTGATTATGTCTGATTTTAAAGGGGATATGGTGTTTGTCCAGATGTGGTCTATTAAGGAGATGCTTGTCTCGGTGATTCTTGTAGGTTTAGATACTGCTGGTAGCAACAAGCAGTTACTCATTGTGTTTGTGAATTCAGTTACTTGTGGGTCCTGGTCGTGTAGTATGTTTATGTTGAAATCTCCTGTTAGTAGTAGGTGGTCTTTATTCATGTGTGCATCAGTAATCATGTTTCCTAGTTTTTCACTAAAGTGATAAATGTTTGACTGTGGTACTCTGTAGATGTTTATAACTGTGGGGGGGGGGAGGTTGCAGGTCTTTTGATTTAAATTTGGCTATGATATATTCTCCATGTTCGTCCCTTGTGCAAGATTTATTGATACATTCGAGTTAATTTGAGTGTTAATTTGAGTGTTAATCAAATTTTGTGGCTCTCTCATAAAATTTGATTAACACAAGCCTATCCGATGTTATCCTGACGCCAAATGACTTCGAACAGGCGATAAATGACATGTCCATGCACTCTGCCAGGGCCAGACTCATGGAACTCTTGTTCATCAAGAACTGCAGTAAGCCCCTATCACGAGCCTTTCCATCCTAATGGAAGGGAGCATGGACACGGGGGTCGTCCCTCAGTTACTAAAAACAACAGACATAGCCCCACTCCACAAAGGGGCAGTAAAGCAACAGCAAAGACTACAGACCATAGCACAATCTCCCATATCATAAAAATCTTTGAAGTCCTAAGAAACAGATCACTCACCCATCAGAAACCTATCATTACACAACCCAGGGAACATGTAGTTAGAACAGGTCGTCTCCTGTCTGTCTCAACTACTGATCACTACGATCAAGTCCTAAATGCCTAGAAGCAAAAGAATGCAGATGTAATATATACCGACTTTTGCAAAAGCCTTCGACAAGTTGACCATGGCGTAATAGCGCACAAAATGCGGCTAAAGAATAACAGGAAAAAGCTCGATGGATCTATAATTTCCTCACTAACAGAACACAGAGAGTTAGTCGACAACAGAGTAAGTCGAGGCAGCTACGTGAAAACCTGTTCCACAAGGCACAGACTAGCTCCCAATTGTTCCTCATCCTCAATCCGACATAGACAAGATGTCAGCCACAGCACCGTGTCTTCTTGGCAGATGACACCCGAATCTAATGACAGTGTCTTCCATTGCAGACCTGCAAGGCTCCAGGCGACATCAACCAAATCTTTCAGTGGGCTAGCCAGGAAAACAATATGAATTCAACGATGAGAAGATTTACAATTACTCAGTATGGTAAACATGAGGAAATTAAATCTTCATCGAGACAAAACAAATTCTGGCCACAAAATAGAGCGAATCACCAACGTCAAAGACCTGGGAGTGATTAGTCTGGAGGATCCAACCTTCAAGGACCATAACATGTATCAATCGATCTGCTAGAAAAATTGACAGGAAGGATAATGAGAACTTCAAACTAGGAGGCCAAGGCCCAGATGACACCTTCAGTCACTTGTCTATCTAGCCTGGATATTGCGCACTCTAACAGCACCTTTCAAGGCAGGTAAATTGCCGACCTAAAAATGTACAGAGAACTTACGTCGGCGCGCAAACGGAGTAAACACCTCAATTACTGGACGCTGAGGTTTCTAAACCTGTATTCCCTTGGAAGCGGGGAGAGATACATGTTAATACACCTGGAAAACCTAGAGGGACTTCCGAACTTGCCACAAAATCACTCACTACGAAGCAAAAGACTTGCAGACGATCACCATCCCCCAATGAAAAGCAGGGTGCCTGCACTTAAAGACCATACAATAATTGTGGGCGAACTGTTCAACTGCCTCCCACACACATAAGGGGGATTACCAACGACCCCTTGGCAGTCTCAAACTGGCACTGGACAGCCTAAAGTCGTTTCCTGATCAGCCGGGCTGAGCTCGTACGTTGGTTTGCGTGCAGCAGCAGCAACAGCCTGGTGATCATCGCGATCCACCAGAGTCCGTGTCACAGACGGCCCGGGGGCGTTGACCCCCCGAAACTCTCTCCAGGTAACTCCAGGTCCAGGTAACTCACACCCTTCTGGTCTGTTCTACAGTGTGTATGTCAGGCCAGGAATGGTATAGACATCTAATATCAGCTTAAGCCAGGTTTCGGAGGTGATGATTGATATATTGGAATGAAGGGAACTAGTAATGCTGTGAGGTCATCAAATGTTTGCTCAAGATCGACTTTAAGTTAAGATGGTATTTATTGTTAGCCACTGGTTTTCGGTTTCAACGGTCGCTCTACGTGCTAGAACTTAATTTGGTCATCATCCTAACGATACATCCCTCTAGCGCCTGGAACCAATCTTGGGCGAAACAATATATCTGAGTCAAAAAAGGAGAATTAGTGTGCACACCTACAGAGTTTACTGCCAGAGGGGAATCATAGCCTGTCCCCGTGAAAAAAATAATAATAATTGAACTTTGTGTCGAGGAAAGAAAGTCTCCTGAAAGCATTGAGTATACATATGATAGTGTATACTACAGTTGCTCCCTAGTATATTGATATAAAGCAAAAGTGTCATTTTAAACAAGGGAATTTTTTAATGAAGTGATAAGCCTATAGAGCAAGGTGCCAGAAGTCGCCAGAAACTTACCACAGGGCAGCTGTTTTAATAATCTTCCTGGCCTGCTATTGTACCGCATTAATCTAGTGATACCAGTGAATAGCAGAATACAGTGTTGTAGTAGCAATAAAACCCGTATTATAATGGTACTTTGTGGAGGGGAGGACTTTCATTATTTCTTTTTCTTTAAATACCAACATACTGTGAATTTCAAAACCGAGTTACCAGCGGGCGCAATAACACAACGAGAACAAATTTTTTCTACAGAAAAAGCGTCTTTCCTCCAAAATTTGACCAATCAACTATAGGGAAAATAGCTTATTGTGGTGGAGACGGAAAAAAAAAAAAAAAAGAAAGCTAGATACAGCATTTATAAACAAGGGGGGAGGTCACCGTCTCAGTAGGGTGCCACAGCCCCGCTCTTCAACACGCAATTATACTTTTGTATAAACAAAACACATATTACCGGGTAAAAATTTCCAGTAATCCTTTATGTGTTAGCTCAAATCACCGACCGTATGGTTTAAATAATACCCACTGATCAATCAATAGACTGGGCCGAACCCTTGACTGTCCCAACCCTTGCTGGTCCGAACCCTTTACTGTCCGAACCCTTGACGGTCCGAACCCTTGACTGGTCCGAACCCTGGACGGTTTTAAAAAGGTTTTTGTTGTGCACCACCTACAGTTATTAATAGAAATTTTAAGAGGTTGCAGTAAATTTTCAGTAAATCAACCATTCAAATCATTATAAGCGTGTGTGTCTGTGGTCATCAAACAAAAAAGGGCTTCCACATGATAAATTGTCATTTTTTGTGGAAATTGGTGTCACCCCCTTTTGCAGATATCCAAGAAATACTACAAGCAGTATTAAAACAGGGGAAATGTTTTTGGGACCCAAATGAGATAAAACTGTGGCTAAAATCACAAGGATTAAAAGAGGGCAACATCAAAGCTGCTTTCATAGAAAACCTGGAAGCTTTTTACAACAATTTGGGAAAAATAAAAAGTCCGGGCTGAGTGGTACTTGCCCTTGATACTGGGGCCCTGTATCAGAAAATGTAAGGGTGGGGATGATGCCTGGTCATAAATGGGGGGGCTATAGTGGTCCTGGGGAAAAGTAATGGGGGAAACTGGGGGTGCTGCCGGGAAGAATGGGGAAGCTGGAGGTGCTGTCCTGGGAGACAGTAAAGGGGAAGCGGAATGCTGTCCCGGGGGGACAGTAATGGGAAGCTGGGGTGCTTTTCCTGGGAGACAGTAATGGGAAGCGGAATTTTGCCAGAATCGGGGAAATTTAAAACCCGGAAAAAGGGAAAACATATAAAAACCTCAAGGGGAAGAGCCCCTAGTAGGGGGAAAAAAGTGTAGTCAAAGAAAAGATAAAAACCCAAAATTGCAAACTAGAAATACCGCAGGAAATAGCCCAAAAAAAGGACTCCACTAGCAATGTGAGGATAATTACCAAAAACAACTGGTGGGACTCCATTGTGGGGCTAGGGGGGATAGAAGAAAAACAGGGAATCATGCACCAAAAGGGAATACAGTCACAGAAACCAAGGGAAACGGAAAAACCCGCCTGTGCACAACATGCACTCGGGACTGCTGGCATGGGAATCGGAAAAAAAGATGGGGCGTGCAACAATACCACCCTGGAAATTGCCCGCCCCTAGAAACAGAAAAAGCAAACTCCCTTCCTGTAAGCTTTTCACCCTAACGTGACCCTTCTACAGGAAAGACGTGAAACTTAAAAATTGCCAGCATACCACTAAAGGGGACAAAAAGAACAAAACACCCGGCCATGGGGAAAACCTGGTACCACAGCCACCAAGAGGGAGAGTTTTTTTAGTGCCAGGGAAGGGAAAAAAAACTGGCAGGAAAATGGCAGAAATCACAACCAAATCCAGTCATTTCCCGGGGTGGAACCCCCATCAAGGCCTCCACCCAAACCAAAAGAACGATATAAAGCCGGAAAAAAAAAAACCCCCCCCAGTACCAACAATACCACCAGTCCGATAACATTCTTCTTTTCAAAAATACAGGGGCTAAAGCCACAACAAACAACAAAATCCTTTCACCGTGGGCTGCTTGCAGAGGCAAAGGCAAGTTTTCCGGCCTTTTTTCCCCTGAACCCACATAAAGGGATCCTTGGACAACGAAATAATCCCCGGTTTCAACCTAACGATTACAGAGTGAAAAAGGGGCAAAAGGGGGGGGGGGGGTTGGGCCCGTACAATGCAGAGTCACTTGTTTTCACAGAATTTCTAAATGCCTAATGATTAGTGAAATTTTAGCAGTAAAGGCGAGAACCAAACCTAGTCATTGTGATATCACAAGCCTCCGGACAACATCCCAGCAATTCCAGGAAAAGCTTTAAAAATTTACCACTGTCTGGAAAATCTTTTTTTCCCGCTCCTGCACCCAACTCTTGCTCCTGGGGGATTTCAACTTAAGGCACCTAAAAGGAGGGAAATACAAAAAAAATTGTTGCAGAATAACCCCAGGGGGCAGCTCTGAAGAAAACTCCACTCACCGAGCTTTAAATCTCTGCACAAAATTCAAATTTTAAAACCCGCAAATAATAAGCCTACTAGACTGGAGAATACACTAACCCCTCTTCACTAACAAGATGATCTGATAAGAAATAGCACCATATCAAAAACAATATACCAGAACACAACATAATTGAGGGTTATCATGTATCGCGGAGCCCTAGACCGCATAAGAAATTGTCCGAGGGAGCTTCACCCAAATTCAACTTCAATAACAAAAACAAAAGTGGGGCCAAGTAAACCAATCCTAACCGATATAAGCTGGGGAAAATATACAAGCAACAAAAGACCCCCCCTTAGCCTAAACAGATTAACTCGGTGGCACCGATGTATGCCAAGGCTTATTCCCTAAGAAAAAGGAGGAGTGATGTAAAACGAAAGAGACAGGCGCTCCCCTTTTCAGGGGACGGAAAAAAATAACGAGCGGGAAAAGAGGTCAAATATCTGAATGCTAGGGGGGAAAACTGGGCAGAGAAATTCAAGCTCGAACTTTAAACAAAAAAATCCTTTAGGGGTCAGGAAAACGCGGAAGAACTAAAAGCCATAAATGAAAAACGAAAGAAACCCCCAAATATTTTTTTCTCCTACCAAAAACAAAATCGAGAACAAAAGTCCAGTATTTGGGCCCCACTTAAACAAAGGGGGCCTACACAGATGACAGCAAGGGAAAAGAGTGAGCTACTCAAGTCCCAAAAAGACTCATTTTTTTTGCAAGCCGCTAACCAACTGAGAGTCGAAGATCAAAAGAAATTTTTTTTTTTAAGAGCCACAAAATTTGATTAACACAACCTATCCGATGTTATCCTGACCCCAAAAGACTTCGAACAGGCGATAAATGACATCCCAGCACTCTCCCCCCAGGGCCGACTCATGGGAAACCGGTTCATCAAAACTGCAAAAGCCCCTACACGAGCCTTTTTTATCCATTGGAGGGAGCATGGGCACGGGGGGGTCCCACATTACAAAAAAAAAACAGACTCCCCACTCCACAAAGGGGGGATAAAGCAAAAGCAAAGAACTACAACCAATAGCACTAACATCCCCTATCAAAAAAATTTTTTGAAAGGTCCTAAGAAACAAATCACCACCCATCAGAAACCCCCATTACACAACCCAGGGCAACAGGGTTTTGAACAGGGCGCTCCTGTCTGCTCAACTATTGGGAAACCCCTACGACAAGGGCCTAAATCACTAAAGACAAAAAAATGCAGAGAATATATACAATTTTCAAAAAACCTTCGACAAGGTGACCAGGCGTAATAGCGCGCAAATGCGTGTAAAGGAAAACAGGAAAAATCGGGCGTGGATCTATAATTTCCCTCACTAACAGAACACAGAGAGTAGCGTCAAAAGATAAAGTCCCAGGCAGCTACGGGAAAAAACTCTGTTCCACAAGGCACAGTACTCGCCCCCCCTTGTTCCTCATCCTTATACCGACTAGACAAGGTGTCAGCCACACACCGGTCTTCCTTTGCAATGACACCCGAATCTGCTGCAGGCTTCCATTTCGACACTGCAAAGCTCCAGGGAGACATCAAAACCCAAAACTTTCAGTGGGGTGCAGAAAACAATTGAAGTTCAAGATGAAAAATTTCAATTTCCAGATATGGAAAAAATGGGAAATTTAAAAACTCATCAAGTACAAAACAAATTCTGGCCACAAAATAGAGCGAAACACCAACGCAAAGACCTGGGGGTGATCGTCAGAGGATCTCACCTTAAGGCCATAACATTGTACAATCGCTCTGCTAGAAAAAAGACAGGAGGATAATGGAAAACCTTTAAAAAATAGGGGGGCCCAACCCATGATACACTCTTCGGGCACTTTTCTATCTACTGGAAATTCTGCCACTAACAGCACCTTAAGGCAGGGGGAAATTGCCGACCAGAAAATGTACAGAAACTTTTACGGCGCCATAACGGAGAAAAACACCTCAAATTTTTGGGGGCCTTAGGTTCCTAAAACCCGTTTTTCCCCGGAACCAGGAGGGGAGATACATGATATATACCCGGAAAAACCTAGAGGACTAGTACCCAACTTGCACACGAGAACACTCACTACGAAAGCAAAAGACTTGGCGAAAAAGATGCACCTCCCCCCAATGAAAAAACAGGGGGGTCACTACACGTTTAAAAGACCATACAATAAGTGTCAGGGGCCCGAGACTGTTCAACTCCTCCCACACACAAAAGGGGGTTACCAACAGACCCCTGGCAGTCTTCAAGCTGGCACTGGAAAGCACCAAAGTCTTCCGGGTCACCCGGGGGTGGCTCGTCGTTTGGGTTTTCGTGGGCCCGCAGCAACACCTGGGGATCAGGCCTGATCCACCAGGGCCTGGCACAGACCGGGCCCCGGGGGGGTTACCCCCGGAAAATCTCCTCCAGGTAAACTCCAGGGAAACTGAGTAATGTCTTTGCTTGGTCTGCTGGGTAGTAATTACAGTTACGGTTGATTCGGATTTTATTTGTAAAAAAGTTTACATCAGACTATGTCTGTAATCATAAGATGAGAGTAATTTTAAAACAATTTTTTGAGTAAAATAATTAAAAGTTATATTGAATCTACAACTAGACTTTGGAAAAATCCGTAATTATTCTAAAAAATTGTTAAAATTTAAAAAAAAAGGGATTATTAAAGAAAAAAAATTAATTAACACTTAAGCATCTAAGAGCACCTTAAATTTTTTTAGCAAAGTGAGTTTAAAAAACTACGTAGATATTTACAGCTAAAAAAAGGAGTAAGAAATAATAAAAAAGTTTAAAAACAAAATCATACACCTGAGTAGTCGACACCGAGGTAGTCATAGCACCTGAGGAGTCAGTAGCACCTGGGATCATAGCACCTGAGTACATACCCGGAATTTTTTAAATGGACATATGGACAAGATGGGAAAAAAAAAATAATCTCCTGAAAGTAGCCGTTTAATTGTTTTAGAACTAGGATTGTCGATACCATGCCCAACCCTTCTGGTGGGGGAGGGCCTGAGCCCGAGCCTTTAGCTCATAAGCTGTCATTTCCCCTTTCCCCCCCTTGGGGTGGGGATGGCAACCAAGAGGGCCCAGCTGGGCTAGGGCCCGGGACAGTTGGTCCCAAAGATAGAGGTATTGGCCCTTCCCCTGGGAGACTTAGGTCTCCCAAAACTCCCTAAAGAGGGAGCCAAACCGGGCCACCACTTGGAAAAAGGGCCCGGGGGGGAATACCGGGTAACTTTAACTAACAACTAAGAACAGGGGATAGGGAAATTTCGAAAAAAGGGCGTAAAAAAGTTGGTATAAAGAAATTTCAGGAGAAATTAAAAAGGACTAAATTTAAATAGGGGAAAAAACAACCTTTAAGAGATTTTTACAAAGATAAGAAATTAATCTGAGAAAGTTTTTCTTTAAAAAAAAGTTTTTGGGGGCAAATAATATTTCTAAAGAAATATTATTTTTAGGAGTTGATACACTTGAAAGATGGTACAAGGAATTGCGTTCTACCATTTTCTCGACTTCCCCATGGGTGCGGTTGGAAAAAGGACGGGAAATTGTGTGGCAAGTACACTCGGGGCCCACTCCCGTTTTTTGGGTTTCGGTGTCAGTGGGTTTGGAACCCTGAAGTTGCCACAAAATCAGGGAAATACTTGTCCGTACTCCAAGGGGTTCACTTTTGTCCCCATTTTTTTTGTCAATCTAAAAAAGAGCAACTGCCCTTGGATTTCTCCTCTAATGGAAAGGAGCCGTAGAAGTACCCTTTTACTCTCCTACACTAGAGTTCAAAGCTTTCCCCCTTGCCAGTCATCGGGAGCGGGGGTTGATATTCACATATTCTACAACATTGCATTCACACGCCTACATCCTTTTGAGGGGGGCTCCCCCAACAATGGAAATCTGCCATTTTACATTTCGCAAACCAGGCACCCGGGGGTTTGATACCCCACTATCGTCCCATTGCTCTGACAATGTAGTCACAAGGTTTTGGAGAAATGGTGAATAATGTCTGATATGGGATTTGGGGACCCTCAATATTTTTTCCCCCTCGCCAATATGGGTTTCGCAAGGGGGCCCCTCTACTTTGGATCCCTACCCACTTAGAAACACATGTGCAAAATGCCTTTGCAACTCTGAACTCTTGACCACCACCCACAGGAAGGGGATGGGGTGCATAAAAATATTTAAAATAACAAAAAACCCACCCTACACTCTTTGGATCTTGAAGGCATATGACACCACCAATTTTTACCAAACCCACTGCTTTGGGCCCCCATGGTAAATTTGCCAATTTTCCTTCTGCTTCTTATCCCAACAACATTTTGTGCCATGTTTTGGGGCCTCGCTTTCCTCGCCCAAGCAAAGCACATGCTTGTTTGAGGTATAAATTGAAGCTGGTTAAACTAAGTGGAAAAAATGAAACTGATCATAGAGGGTCTTCCTAAAAGCAAC
>NC_069408.1:17913869-18072776 GCF_026875155.1 Cherax quadricarinatus | reverse complement strand
CCGCAGGAAATAGGATATTTCCCCTCCCAAAGGGAACCGAGAGACTGGGGCCCACATTTTCCCTGGAGAAACGCCAGACAAGCGTTCCCTGTGATCGACATTCCTCCTCCTCGCTGTGTCCATTTTTGGGAACATCGGTGTTGTCGTTTGAGTGCCCCCTGAAAATTTGACCAAAAAGAGTGCTTGAAAGCATATGTCCACATTGTAGAAACCTTTTCCCCCCTGGGAGCCAGAGACGGGTCATGAAAAGATTGAGCCCGTGCCAGGATCCGGTCTTGGCGAAACTTATAATACAACATCTGGTTGAAGTGTCGGCCCCAGGCCCAAAAAAACGTTTTTAATAAAATGTTAAGGTTTGCTTACGTGTCTTTCTAAAGCGTGCGAGGATCATTTAGTCAGGCGGGAGGGGGGGGGGGGGTTGTGAAACAAGGTGACGTTTGGGGCTAAACTAACAAAAAAAAACCACATGAAAAGTTTTGACCATACACGAAAAATCTCGTTGACTCATGTCAACGCTTTTACCCGAGTTTTGTATTATAGCAAAAAAACGATTTTTAATAGGATTATCGAGGTTAAATTTGTGTTGTTGTCTCAGAATACACATAAAAATTTAAACCAGATTGGTATTTCCAGATATGGGGACGTGGGGGGCGGGACCTGGTGTTTTGGGGGGCTTGCCCCCCCAAACAGTGTTGTCCCCCCAGTAAGTACAATACCTGTGTTGTGTTTATACTACACATTTATGTCACCGCTACACGTGTTCCTTTTCCCCCCTGGTTACCCCAGGGGGGCTTATGATGGGTAGCGCCTTGGCAGGGAACTAATTACCCCCGCTTATTCATCAAAAGTAATTTTTTCCCATCCCCCGACGGTTTGACTCCTCCCTTTTAGCTCTGCCCCATGAATTTTAAAAACCCCGTGTGTCGCCACAACGCCTGGCCAAAACTTATACTGTCACACCTAATAGCTAAGACTTACACCCGTATTTAGCCCCATCACCGTGTCTGCCACACCCTGTATAATAATCACAACACCTATTTAGTGGTCACCCTTTCATTATAAATGTCTTAAATTTAACATATGATTCCCCTAGTTTACTACCCTTGTTCTTTGTGTGTATATACCCCAATACACTGTTCCCGCTGTATTTGATCTTGTTTCCCTTTCACCTGTGTTGTCTTACAGTCTTCTCTCATTTTTTCTCTATTCTTTATTATCTTTGATTTACATTTCTCTTCCTTAAGCTACATTACCTTCAAAAGTTCTTTTATGCTTTTCTAATTATTATTATTATTATTATTTTTTATTATTATTTTTTAAATTAATTTTATTATTTTTTTATTTTATTTAAGGCACTTGGTAAACCCTAAGTCATAGCTTCCTTACACTTGTGATTCAACTTGTTGTTACGGAAAACCCTCATAATACGGCGGGTTAGCCCCTCACTAATACAGCGGGTTAACCTTACTAATACGGGGGTTAGACCCCCACAAATACGGGGTTTTGACCTCACTAATCGGGGGGTTAACCCTCACTAATACGGGGGGTTAGCCCCTCATAATACGGGGGGTTAGCCCTCCAAATTGGGGGGGTTAAAAGACCTCATAATACAGGGGTTAGCCCTAATATCGGGGGGTTAGACCCCTAATAGGGGGTTAACCCCCTAAATGGCGGTTAGACCTCATAAAATGGGGGGTTTAGACCTCACTAATACAGGGTTGCCCAAACAAATCGGGGGGTTTAACCCCTCACTAAATAGGCGGGTTAACCTCATAATCGGGGGTTGACCTCACTAATATGGGGGTTTAGGTTAAACACCATTTCCAAAAAATCAGTTCACGAAAAAGAAAACCAAAAACCTTTTTATTTCACGTAAAGCGAAACAATACCTTTTTTCATCTTTTTTTAGGCCTGCAAATGCACACCCTAAAAGATGAAAACACTAAAATAATCATTTTACTGTTTTGTAATCTAAAAAATTTTTTCCTTTGCTTATGGTAACTGCAAATAAACATTTTAGAGTAATTATAAAGGGGAATTTGGGGGTATTTTTTTTGTTTCCGGGGGCTCTTTAGGGGGGGGGGGGAGGGGGGGCCGCCCCGGGTTTGACCATTTAAGGGTACACCAAAGAGCCTGTAAAGGTGACACTAAGAAAAATAAAAAAGGAGGAAAACTGCGAGGCCCACTGGCCCTATTAGGGAGTGCTGCAGAACATAAAAGAAAAATTCCTTTTCTTTATATACCTTATATGATTTCAAAGTAAAAAGGCCTATTAGGGAAAATCATTGACGCTATATGATAAACTCGAAAATCGATAATTTTAATTTATGATTTTGGAAAAACCCTTTAAAGCCCGGCGTCACAGTCAGTCTCAGTGCTTACTTACTTTTGTCTGCTGCCCCCCCACCAGTTTATTTGGGCCGGTGGTGGTGTATAATGGGCGCGCACCACCCCCCAGTGAGTTTGGGCCCGGTGGGGTGTAATGTGGCTCTGCACCACCCCCAAGTGAGTTTTGGTAGGGGGTGGTGTTATGTGGCGCTGAACCACCCAAGTGAGTTTTTGGGGCCCGGGGGTGGTGTATTGTTTTTCGGACCACCCCCCAGTGATTTGGCCCAAGTGGTGGTGTTTGTGTCTGCTGCCCGCCTACAGTGAGTTTGGTCCAGGTGGGGTGTATATGTGGGGTTGTACCACCCACCAGTGAGTTTGTCAGGGGGGGTGTTTGGCTGCTGCACCCCCCCCAAGGGTTTGGTCCAGGTGGTGGTGTATATGTGTCTGCTGCACCACCCACCAGTGAGTTTGGTCCAGGTGGTGGTGTATATGTGGCTGCTGCACCACCCACCAGTGAGTTTGGTCCAAGGTGGTGGTGTACTTGTGTCTTGCTGCACGCCCACCAGTGAGGTGGGTCCAGGTGGTGGTGTATATGTGGTGATGCACCACCCTCCAGTGGTTTGGTCCAGGTGGTGGTGTTATGTGTCTGCTGCACAACCACCAGTGAGTTTGGTCCAGGTGGTGCGTGTAATATGTGTCTCGCACCGCCCACCAGTGAGTTTGGTCCAGGTGTGGTGTATTGTGGCTGCTCCACCACCCACCTGTGGAGTTTGTCAGGTGGTGGTGTATATGTGGCTGCTGCACCACCCACCAGTGAGTTTGGTCCAGGTGGTGGTGTATATGTGTCTGCTGCACCGCCCACCAGTGAGTTTGGTCCAAGTGGTGGTGCTATATGGGCGCTGCACACCTACCAGTGTGTTTGGTCCAGGTGGTGGTGTATATGTGTCTGCTGCACCGCCCACAAGTGAGTTTGGTCCAAGTGGTGGTGCATATGTGTCTGCTGCACCACCCACCAGTGAGTTTGGTCCAGGTGGTGGTGTATATGTGTCTGCTGCACCACCCACCAGGTGGTGGTGTATATGTGGCTGCTGCACCACCCACCAGTGAGTTTGGTCCAGGTGGTGTATATGTGTCTGCTGCACCACCCACCAGGTGGTGGTGTATAAGTGGCTGCTGCACCACCCACCAGGTGGTGGTGTATATGTGTCTGCTGCACCACCCACCAGTGAGTTTGGTCCGGTGGTGGTGTTTATGGGTCTGCTGCACCGCCACCAGGTGGTGGTGTTATGTGGCTGCTGCACCACCCACAGGTTGGTGGTGGTATATGTGGCTGCTGCACACCACAGGTGGTGGTGTAATATGTGTCGATGCACCACCCACCAGGTGGTGGTGTATATGTGGTGCTGCACCCACCCACCAGGTGTGGGTGGTGTATATGAGTCTGCTGCACCGCCCACCAGGTGAGTGGTGTATTATGTGTTGCCTGCACCGCCCACCAGGTGGTGGTGTATATGTGTCTGCTGCACCGCCCACCAGGTGGTGGTGTATATGTGTCTGCTGCACCGCCCACCAGGTGGTGGTGTATATGTGTCTGCTGCACCGCCCACCAGGTGGTGGTGTATATGTGTCTGCTGCACCCACCCCAACCTGGTGGTGGTGTATTGTGGCTGCTGCACCACCCAACAGGTGGTGGTGTATATGTGGAAGCTGCCACACCCACCAGTGGTGGTGTATATGTGTCGGCTGACCACCCACAGGTGGTGGTGTATATGGGCTGCTGCACCACACCAGGTGGTGGTGTATATGTGGCTGCTGCACCACCCACCAGGTGGTGGTGTATATGTGTCTGCTGCACCACCCACCAGGTGGTGGTGTATATGTGGCTGCTGCACCGCCCACCAGGTGGTGGTGTATATGTGTCTGCTGCACCACCCACCAGGTGGTGGTGTATATGTGGCTGCTTGCACCACCCACCAGGTGGTGGTTGAATATGTGTCTGCTTACACCGCCAACCAGGTGTGGTGTATTTGTGTCTGCTGCACGCCCACCAGGTGGTGGTGTATATGTGGTCTGCTGCACCGCCCACCAGGTGGGGGATGGTGTATATGTGTTGGCTTGCACTGTCCACCAGGTGGTGGTGTATATGTGGCTGCTGCACGCACACCAGGTGGTGGTGTATATTGGCTGCTGCTCCGTCAACCAGGTGGTGGTGTATATTGTGTCTGCTGCACCGCCCACCAGGTTTTGGTGTATAATGTGTCTGCTTTGCACCGGACACAGGTGGGTAGGTTGTTTTGTGTCTGATGCCACCGCCCACAGGTGGTGGTGAATATGTGTCTGCTGCACCGCCCACCAGGTGGTGGTGTATATGTGTCTGCTGCACCGCCCACCAGGTGGTGGTGTATATGTGTCTGCTGCACCGCCCACCAGGTGGTGGTGTATATGTTGTCTGCTGACACACCCACAGGTGGTGTGTGTTTATGTGTCTGCTGCACCACCCACCAGGTGGTGGTGTATAGGTGTTCTGCTGCACCGCACACCAGTGGTGGTGTTTTTGGGCTGCTGCACCGTCCAACCAGGTGGTGGTGTATATGTGTCTGCTGCACCACCCACCAGGTGGTGGTGTATATGTGTCTGCTGCACCACCCACCAGGTGGTGGTGTATATGTGTCTGCTGCACCGCCCACCAGGTGGTGGTGTATAAGTGGCTGCTACACCACCCACCAGGTGGTGGTGTATATGTGTCTGCTGCACCACCCACCAGGTGGTGGTGTATATGTGGCTGCTGCACACCCACCAGGTGGTGTTTGTATAGTGTCTGATGCCAACCACCAGGTGTGGTGAATATGTGGTGCTGCACCACCCACCAGGTGGTGGTGTATATGTGGCTGCTGCACCACCCACTAGGTGGTGGTGTATATGTGGCTGCTGCACCACCCACAGGTGGTGGTGTTATTTGTGAGCTGCTGCTACCACCCACCAGAGCATGGTGGTGATATATGTGGCTGCTGCACCCCACCAGGTTGTGGTGTATATGTGTTCTGCTGCAACCACCCACCAGGTGGTGGTGTATATGTGGCTGCTGCAACAACCCACCAGGTGGTGGTGTATATGTGGTGCTGCACACACAACCCACAGGTGGGTGGTGTTATGTGGCTGCTGCACCACCCACCAGGTGGTGGTGTATATGTGTCTGCTGCACCACCCACCAGGTGGTGGTGTATATGTGGCTGCTGCACCACCCACCAGGTGGTGGTGTATATGTGGCTGCTGCACCACCCACCAGGTGGTGGTGTATATGTGGCTGCTACACCACCCACCAGGCTGCCACCATGGCTGGGGTCCATGGAGGTGAACAAGCCATTCTTAAAAAAAAGAACAAGAAGGCAATTTTCAGTGGTTGTGTGGACCATTCATTGAACTTGTGTGGTCAGCATTCTTTTGCCGAGAATTCATCTTTTGTAAAAATTTTTGACAGTCTTGAGTCAGCGTACACATTCTTTGCCTCCTCCATCCATCGATGGGATATATTAATGGACCATACTGCAGTCTCTTTGAAAAGATTATCAATAACAAGATGGAGTTCTCATTACAATGCAGTGAAACGAGTAGCGGAATCTTTCGAGAAATTTGTGGCAGCGACTGAAGCTCGACAAAATGAAATTAAGACACATGTGCAACATCTGGGTATCTTTACTGTAGACGTTTCGCCATCCAGTGGCTTTATCAATACAAATTCCAGGACTTAACTTGAAGACAGTAGAACTATGTACAGAAGACGAGGTAATCAGTCCCTCAACCTTCGAGTAGGTGCGAAGAGCACCGTAGTCGTGGAGATTCTGAAGCAGAAGCAAGGCGCCTGACGCTTATATACTAACGTCAGGTGGAAAGGGGACGTGTAGCAGACGAGGGCATAGTCACTATATAAGCGCTAGGCTCCTTATTTCTGCTTCAGAATCTCCACGACTACGGTGCTCTTCGCACCTACTCCAAGGTTGAGGGACTGATTACCTCGTCTTCTGTATATAGTTCTACTGTCTTCAAGTTATGTCCTGGAATTTGTATTGATAAAGCCACTGAATGGTGAAACGTCTACAATAAAGATACCCAGATGTTGCACATGTGTCTTAATTTCATCTTGTCTAAATCCTCCTGAAGTTCCCTAAAATCTAAGTTTGAATTAATTATCCTACCTATCTTTGTGTCATCGGCGAATTTGCTCATGTCACTAGTAATTCCCTCATCAAGATCATTGATATATATTATAAACAACAACGGGCCCAAGACTGATCCCTGTGGAACGCCACTTGTTACAGATCCCCATTCGGATTTAATCCTGTCTGTGAGCCACGACTCGATCCATGAGAGCACTTGTCCCCCAATGCCATGAGCTGCCACTTTCTTTAACAGTCTCTGGTGCGGTACTCTATCAAAAGCCTTACTAAAATCTAAGTAAATACTATCAAATTCTTTATCGTGGTCAACAGCCTCAAAAACTTTACTGAAGAAAGTTAATAAATTAGTTAGACAAGAACGGTCTCTCGTGAATCCATGCTGAGTATCATTAATCAGATTATGCTTATCCAGATGGCTTCTTATAATCTCAGCTATAATTGACTCTAGTAATTTGCCTACAATTGAGGTCAGGCTTATTGGGCGGTAATTTGACGGTAACGACTTGTCCCCTGCTTTAAAAATAGGAATTACATTAGCCATCTTCCACATATCAGACATTGCACCTGTTTGAAGAGATAAATTAAAAATATTAGCTAAGGGTTCACAGAGTTCCATTTTGCATTCCTTAAGAACCCTTGGAAAAAGCTCATCAGGTCCCGGCGACTTATTTTGCTTCAGTCTTGTCTATCTGCTTCACAACCATTTCACTAGTGACTGTGATGTTACATAATTTACCTTCTTCAGGCCCACTATAAAAATTAATTACTGTGTAAAAACTGAGAGAAAATAATTATTTAAAATCGAGCACATTTCATTCTCTTTGTCAGTAAGATGCCCATAGTTATTTTTTAAGGGAACCTAGCTTATCTCTAACTTTTGTTCTATAGACCTGGAAAAAACTTTTTGGGTTTTCGAATCCCTAGCAACTTTAATTTCATTGTCCCGTTTAGCTTTTCTTATCCCCTTTTTAACGTCCCTCTTAATGTCAATATACTGATTCATAAGATGACCCTCACCTCTTTTGATACGCCTATAAATTCCTTTCTTCTGCCCTAGAAGATATTTGAGCCTATTATTCATCCATTTTGGATCATTTCTATTTGATCTAATTTCTTTATACGGGATAAATGTTCTTTGGGCAGCATATATAGTGTTCAGAAAACTGTCATATTGATAGCTCTCTTCGTTACCCCAGTCAACAGATGATAAGTGTTCTCTAAGCCCATCGTAATCTGCTAAGCGAAAATCTGGGATTGTTACTGAGTTATCCCTACTATCATACTTCCATTCAATGCTAAAGGTAATTTATTTGTGGTCGCTAGCACCCAGTTCCTCTGAAATTTCTAAATTATTAACAAGGGATTCCTTGTTTGGCAGAACTAAGTCAAGCAGGTTTTTCCCCTTGTAGGCTCTGTCACAAACTGCTTCAAAAAACAGTCCTGAACTACTTCTAAAAAGTCATTAGAATCTAAATTCCCAGTCAGAAAATTCCAATCAATATTACTAAAGTTAAAGTCCCCTAGAATTACAACATTATCGTGCCTTGTGGCCTTAACAATTTCCTCCCAGAGTAGTCTTCCTCGGTCTCTATCCAAGTTTGGGGGACGGTATATCACGCCTAAAATCAATTTTTCATGCCCCTCTGAAAATTCTACCTAAACAGACTCAGTATGTGTTTCAGACTTTATAGCCGTTTTTATGCAATAATTTAAACGATCACGGACATAAAGTGCCACCCCACCCCCCTTCCCAATACTTCTGTCTGCTTGGAACAATTTAAAACCCTGAATGTGACATTCAGCAGGCATGTCCCTATTTTTTATATTAAACCACGTCTCAGTTATGGCAAAAACATCAATGTTACCCGCACTCGCAACTAACGTCAATTCGTCCATCTTATTTCTCGCACTACGACTGTTAGTAGAATATATTTTCAGAAACCCTCCCTTCTCTTTTTTCTTCCTGCTGATTTATGTTCCTCCATTATGCCTGTTACTCTCCTTATCACCTAATGCCATTGGCTTTCCTATGTTCACCAATAACTCTTCCTCATTCTGCCTATAACTGGTTTCCTTAAAACTCACACTATCGCTACACTCAGAATACATTGATTTTCCACGAAAACCCATACCACTATCTATTTCTAGTTTAAAGACCTAACAGCTCCCTTCACTGTGTTGGCCAGTGCTCCCACCCCAAACCTAGATAAGTGGACCCCATCCCTGGCATACATGTCATTTCTGTCATAGAAGAGGTCCCAGTTGTCTATGAATGTTATTGCATTTTCCTTACAGTGTTTGTCCAGCCAGCAGTTGACACCAATTGCCCTGGACAGCCATTCATTTCCAACTCCTCTCCTGGGAAAATGCCACATATCACAGGGTTCCCACCCTTCTTCCTAATTATCTCTATTGCTGTCCTATACCTGCTAATCAGGTCTTCACTCCTATGTCTGCCAACATCATTGCCTCCTGTACTGAGGCAGATAATAGGATTGTTCCCATTACCCTTCATGATATCGTTCAGACGGCTAACAATATCCCCCATCCCAGCCCCAGGAAAACATACCCTCTGCCTCCTCTTCCTGTCCCTAAGACAAAATGCCCTATCCATAAATTTCACTTGACTGTCCCCAACTAAAACAATGTTCTTACCTTCACTGGTGGAGGTCGTAGTGACGTTTTCGATGGCCTTCGTTGTGGTTACAGGGGATATCGACTCACCCTCATCTGTCAATGATTCCTTGGTACTCGTTTCGACGTTCCCAGTAGACAACCCACATTCATCTGGTAGCACCGAAAATGGGTTGGAAGTCTCCACAGCAGTCTTCTGGATCTTCGTTGTTTCTGCCACTCCAACAGTCTTCTTGATTTTCAGCTTTGTGTTCCATGTTGGCTGGCCACTGACCAGGTTCCTCTCTTGACCTGAGGACTCACAACAGGAGGATTACTTCGAATTCTCTTGTTTCCCTCCGTCAATCGTCGTATCTTAAGCTTAGCAACCCTAAGCTCCTCTTTTAGCTGCTGGTAGAGTTGCTCAAGAGAAGAGATCTTGTGCAGATTCACGGAGAACACACTACACAGATCTTCACAGAGCTAAGTACAGGTCACCACTGAGCTAAGTACAGGTCACCACTGAGCTAAGTACAGGTCACCACTGAGACACTCTGCCTGAGGTTGTTCCTTACTATAACTGTTTCTGTGGCTTCCTATGAAAGGAGTTTCTCCAAGTTGAAGCTGATTAAAAACTTACGGTCCACAATGAGTCCATCCAGAATCTCTGACTTACCAATGTTATCCATATAAAATGGGTGAGTTGACAGCATTGATTTTGATGTGATAGATGATTCTGCAGGACTGAAGGCAAGAAAATGTAAGATCTGATCACTGAGATGTTACCTGTACTCAAGGTCAAATAGAAACTTGTGTTTCTCTGATGTTCCAACTTTTTTCTTTATTTTTCATTTTTTTTTTTGCATTGTTGAAGATGAATAAATGTAGAATTTGTTGGCTGTACTTAAAGTGGTATTTGAGTTTATGTTTCCTCAATATTACTACGATTATTTATTTTATCATTAATAAAGTTGAGAAGTATTCTCCTGTTCAGTTTATGGTCCTTAAACGTTCTTATTGTTAGACATTAGTTACTGGTCATGCAGTAGTGACGTAACTGGTCATGCAGTAGTGATGTAACTGGTCATGCAGTAGTGACGTAACTGGTCATGCAGTAGTGACGTAACTGGTCATGCAGTAGTGACGTAACTGGTCATGCAGTAGTGACGTAACTGTAGCGTTTAGACAACTGTCATCGTGTGACGTAACTGGTCATGCAGTAGTGACGAACTGCAGCGTAGTGACTAACTGGTCATGACAGTATGACGTAACTGGGTACATGCCAGAGTGAGTAACTGGTCATCGCGCCAGTAGTGACGTAACTGAGTTTACCCCCCCCCAGTCCCCCCTCCCTGAGTTCATGGGTGTGACACCAAAGATGCCGCCCCGGGTGACACCAAAGATGCCGCCCCGGGTGACACCAAAGATGCCGCCCCGGGTGACACCAAAGATACCGCCCCGGGTGGCACCAAAGATGCCGCCCCGGGTGACACCAAAGATGCCGCCCCGGGTGACACCAAAGATGCCGCCCCGGTGACACCAAAGATGCGCCCCGGATGACACCAAAAATACCGCCCCGGGTGACACCAAAGATACCGCCCCGGGTGGCACCAAAGATGCCGCCCCGGTGACACCAAAGATGCCGCCCCGGTGACACCAAAGATACCGCCCCGGGTGGCACCAAAGATACCGCCCCGGGTGGCACCAAAGATGCCGCCCCGGGTGACACCAAAGATGCCGCCCCGGGTGACACCAAAGATGCCGCCCCGGGTGGCACCAAAGATGCCGCCCCGGGTGACACCAAAGATACCGCCCCGGGTGGCACCAAAGATGCCGCCCCGGGTGGCACCAAAGATACCGCCCCGGGTGACACCAAAGATGCCGCCCCGGGTGCACCAAAAGATGCCGCCCCGGGTGACACCAAAGATACCGCCCCGGGTGACACCAAAGATGCCGCCCCGGGTGACACCAAAGATGCCGCCCCGGGTGACACCAAAGATGCCGCCCCGGATGACACCAAAGATACCGCCCCGGGTGACACCAAAGATGCCGCCCCGGTGACACCAAAGATGCCGCCCCGGGTTGACACCAAAGATAGCCGCCCCGGGTGACACCAAAGATGCCGCCCCGGGTGGCACCAAAGATACCGCCCCGGGTGGCACCAAAGATGCCGCCCCGGGTGACACCAACCCTAGCGACGCCTCTGTTTTGATTTAAAGTAAGAGGCTTGCAACTCCTCTGTTCACTAGCATTACCCCTTAGGGGTCAGTGTACTATAATTAATAATTACAATAATAACAGTAACACGTAAAAAAAGTTCGAAAATTGTCAGAATACGACAGTGAGACACAGAATGTACAAATATTGTAAATAAACTGAGCGCAGGTCACCTGATGTTGATGTCAGCATCACTGACCTAACATTGACCAAAATAATAAACATGAATATAATTGAAAAGCGCCGTATTATTATTATTATTATTATTATTATTATTATTATTATTATTATTATTATTATTATTATTATTTTGAACAAGTCGGCCGTCTCCCACCGAGGCAGGATGACCCAAAAAGAAAGAAAATCCCCAAAAAGAAAATACCTTCATCATTCAACACTTTCACCTCACTCACACATAATCACTGTTTTTGCAGAGGTGCTCAGAATACAATAGCTCAGAAGCATATACGTATAAAGATACACAACATATCCCTCCAAACTGCCAATATCCCAAACTCCTCCTTTAGAGTGCAGGCATTGTACTTCCCATTTCCAGGACTCAAGTCCGGCGATATAAAAATAACCGGTTTCCCTGAATCCCTTCACTAAATATTACCCTGCTCACACTCCAACAGATCGTCAGGTCCCAAATACCATTCGTCTCCATTCACTTCTATCATGCACCCCTGCTGGAAGTCCAAGCCCCTCGCCCACAAAACCTCCCTTACCCCTTCCTTCCAACCTTTTCGAGGACGACCCCTACCCCGCCTTCCTTCCCCTACAGATTTATACGCTCTCCATGTCATTCTACTTTGATCCATTCTCTCTAAATGACCAAACCACCTCAACAACCCCTCATCAGCCTTCTGACTAATACTTTTATTAACTCCACACCTTCTCCTAATTTCCACACTCCGAATTTTCTGCATAATATATACACCACACATTGCCCTTAGACAGGACATCTCCACTGCCTCCAACCGTCTCCTCGTTGCTGCATTCACAACCCAAGCTTCACACCCATATAAGAGTGTTGGTACTACTATACTTTCATACATTCCCTTCTTTGCCTCCATAGATAACGTTTTTTGTCTCCACATGTACCTCAACGCACCACTCACCTTTTTTCCTTCATCAATTCTATGATTAACCTCATCCTTCATAAATCCATCCGCTGACATGTCAGCTCCCAAATATCTGAAAACATTCACTTCTTCCATACTCCTCCTCCCCAATTTGATATCCAATTTTTCTTTATCTAAATCATTTGATACCCTCATCACCTTACTCTTTTCTATGTTCACTTTCAACTTTCTACCTTTACACACCCTCCCAAACTCATCCACTAACCTTTGCAATTTTTCTTTAGAATCTCCCATAAGCACAGTATCATTAGAAAAAAGCAACTGTGTCAATTCCCATTTTGTATTTGATTCCCCATAATTTAATCCCACCCCTCTCCCAAACACCCCAGCATTTACTTCTTTTACAACCCCATCTATAAATATATTAAACAACCATGGTGACATTACACATCCCTGTCTAAGACCTACTTTTACCGGGAAGTAGTCTCCCTCTCTTCTACACACCCTAACCTGAGCCTCACTATCCTCATAAAAACTCTTTACAGCATTTAGTAACTTACCACCTATTCCATATACTTGCAACATCTGCCACATTGCTTCCCTATCCACTCTATCATATGCCTTTTCTAAATCCATAAATTCAATAAAAACTTCCCTACCTTTATCTAAATACTGTTCACATATATGCTTCAATGTAAACACTTGATCTACACATCCCCTACCCACTCTGAAGCCTCCTTGCTCATCCGCAATCCTACATTATTATTATTATTATTATTATTATTATTATTATTATTATTATTATTATTATTATTATTATTATTATTATTATTATTATTAGCGAAACACTCTAAACCGAGCGTCATATTTACGAGGTAATTCCGTATATCTTTGATTAAATTTACGAGTGTTTGCGACCAGCCTTGGTTGAAGTCTATACTCAGTACTGAATTTAAGAAAAATGCTGCTATTTTATTTAAGTTGTTATTTGGAATTGTTGCTTCCAATATATGTATTTGTAAGATTTTGTTTATGTACAGTAGTGTAGTTTGAGACACTTCCATATACTGTACCCAATATTTGACAGTTGTGTAGTGGGTATGTCGAGACATCCAGCTGAAACAGTGGAATTTTTATTTTAGCTTTTAAAATAACTGGGGTGAGTAGATGGAACCTGTGAACATTGATCATGTTCATGTAGAAGAGAAAACAAAACATCACTTGGTAGCTGTTCAATGTAGTGAATGACCTGCAAAGATTTAGCGTGTCAAATAAAGTATATTAATAGCAATGTCTGACGGTCACTTGCAGAAGAGCAGCGAGGCTGAGTTTGAGTGGAAGCACCACAACAACCAGGAGCTGGAGCAAGTGTTGAAGGAAGTGGCTGAACGCTGCCATGATGTTGCCAGACTTTATGCACTCAACAAACCTTCCGTCAGGAACGTTCCTCTCTGGACTCTGGAACTCTCTGATAACCCAGGTCAACATGAGTTATGTGAGCATTACTCTCTCCTGTCTGGTGTATTGGTCTACAATGGTTTACTATACTCTTAGCTTCGGTTTTTGCAAGTAATAATAAGGTGTGAATGATGGTGAGATTTCTTTTATATAAAGTTCTGCATGACCTTATGTTACAGGGATCTGAAAATTTAATATTTCTTTCGTTGTCAATGACTTCGTATTAATTTTTTTTTTATTTGCCTGGTAGTGTCGTAACTTGAGTTTAATTAACTGTCAGTCCACCAAAAACTTAATACGTCCCTACAAATACAAGAAATTTTCGATCATTTTTATTGCTTAAAATTTTACTTAATTATTAGTGGTGTCAGAGCAGCAGTTTGTGATATGTTCCAATAATTTAATTTTGTATATATGAACAAGTTTTTCAAGATTCCACGAAATTGGACCCCCCCCCCTCTCTCTTCCCCCGGCTCCCCTCCTCCTTTCCCCCCTCCCTAGGAAAACAGTGTAATTAGTTATGTAAATTCCACATGAATATAAAATAGTAATTAGATAAGATGATTATTTTATATTAGGTAAATTTTGACAATGTTACGATCACCTGCTATCTTAGTGTTGGTATAAAATATAAAAAAATATATCCCAAGTTTGCTTTATACATTATTTTACATCTCCCCCTCCCCCTCTTACCTGAGGGGGGAGGGGGGAGGGGGATAGCCAGACACTATATATACGTTTTATTCTCGAATAATGAGGCCACACATTTACAATTTCATTCATTCGTGTAGTAAAGTGAGAAAGTAATACAATACTAGGAGTGAACGTTCTTGTGTACAGTGGAACCTGAGTTCAAGTACGTGGCTAACATGCACGGTAATGAAGTGATGGGACGAGAGTTGGTGCTGGGTCTGGCTCACCACCTGTGCCAGGCATGGAGGGCAGGTGACCCTCATGTACGGAAACTCCTCTCAATCACCAGGATTCACCTCCTGCCATCCATGAACCCTGACGGATGGCAGCTCGCATCTGATACTGTAAGTATTTTAACTAATCTTCCTTCGAGGGGAGGACCGGGACACATGATTCTAGTGAACAGCTCTTGATGCGAAAAAATGGAGCTACCATCCTTTCCTTGGATAAAACCTAGTTACCTACCATTTCTCAGGCGCGCTATATGAATCTTATGGGTTTAGCGCTTCCCCCTAAATTTAACAAAGTATTAATATGTAAACTTCAGATTTTTACACTTATTCATTATACTTTATCACATTGGTTATTCAAAACAGTCAAGATATTATGCATCATCATATTGCGTTTATTGGTATTTTGCTACGTTTTAAATGGTTTAAAAAATATTTTACTCTAACCTAATTGAGATATTTTAAGAAACTGTCTTAAGCGTGTAGAGTGAAGAACAAGTGCCACAATACCGTGGCTGGAACAATACACAAATACACTAGTTAATTAATGGCTCAAGTCGGACGTAAACATCATCGCAAGTTTCACCGATGTCAGGGTTATTTGTGAAAGTAAAGTGTTAATTAGGTTGGTAGATTGCGCCTCCCTCCAGCAGGAGACCTCTAACTCGTCTTTCTCTCCGTCAGGGTGGCAGAGACTACCTGAAGGGGCGGGCCAACAATAACAGTGTGGACCTCAACCGGGACTTCCCGGACCTGGATCGCATCATGTACAGCAATGCCAGACGACAGCACTTAGGTAGGCTCATTACCGAGACGTCAGCGCCTTCAGGTAGTTATTACCAGACGACAGCACCTTAAGATAGGTCATTACTCGACTCGAAACCATGCAGGTAGGTCATTAACAGCCGACGGCACCTTCAGGGTAGGTCATTACCAGACGACAGCACCTTCAGGTAGTTTGCATTACCAGCAGGAGGACGAGCACCTTCTGGTAGTTCATTACCAGACGTCAGAGCACCTTCAGTTAGATCATTACAGACGACTGCAACCTTCATGGTAGGTATTACAGACGGCAGCAACTTCTGGGTAGGTCATTACCAGACGACAGCACCTTCAGGCTAGGTCATTACCAGACCGACAACATCTTCAGGTATGTCATTACCACACGACAACACCTCAGGTAGGTCATTACTAGTCGACAACAACTTTCAGTAGGTCCATTACCAGCGACAGCACTTCAGGTAGTTCATTACCAGACGACAGCACCTTCAGGTAGGTATTTACCAGACGACAAACATCTTCAGGTTGGGTCATTACCAGACGGACAAACACATTGCAGGTAGGTCATTACTAGACGACAAACCTTCAGGTGGTTCTTTTACCAGCACGAAACATCTTCAGGTAGGTCATTACCAGACGACAGCTCCTTCAGGTAGGTGATTACCAGAGGACAAGACCGTCAGGTAGGTCATTACAGACGACAGCACATTAGGTAGGGGATTACAGAGGCAAGACATCAGGTAGGTTCATTACCAGACGACAGCACCTGCAGGTAGTCTTTATCCAGACGACAGCACCTTCAGTAGGTCATTACCGACGACAACAGCTTTCAGGTAGGTCATTACCAGCGGGACAACAATGCAGGTAGGTCATACTAGACGACCAACACTTCAGGTAGTTCATTACCAGACGACAACATCTTCAGGTAGGGCATTACCAGACGACAGCACTTCAGTAGTTCATTACCAGACGACAGCACCTTTCAGGTAGGTCATTACCAGACGCAACATCTTCAGTAGGTCCATTACAGACGACGCATCTTCAGAGTAGGTATTTACCAGACGACAGCACCTTCAGGTAGTTCATTACCAGATGAAAAGGCTCCTTCAGGTAGTTCATTACCAGACGTCAGCACTTCAGTAGTTTCAGTACCAGACGACCGCACCTTTCAGGTAGGTCCATTACAGATCGACAGCACCGTCAGGTAGTTCATTACCACACGACAGCACCTTCAGGTAGTTTCATTACCAAGACGACAGCACCTTCAGGTAGTTCATTTACCAGACGACAGCACCTTCAGGTACGTCATTACCACAGTCGACAGCACTTCGGTAGGTCATACCAGACGACCAGCACCTTCAGGTTAGTTCAATACAAGACGGACAACACCTTTCAGGTAGTTCATTACCAGACGACAGCACCTTCAGGTAGGTCATTACCTGACCCAAACACCTTCAGGTAGGTCATTACCAGGACGTCAGCACTTCAGGTACGTTCATTACCCAGACGGACAGCACATTCAGGTAGTTCATTACAGACGACCACACCTTCAGGTAGTTCATTACCAGACGACAGCACCTTCAGGTAGGTGATTACAGAGGACAAGGACCTTCTGGATAGGTCAATTAACCAGACGACTGGCACCTTCAGGTAGTCATTACCAGACGACTACATTTCAGGTAGGTCATACCAGACGACAACCTGCAGTAGGTCATCATTACTAGTCGACAACACCTTCAGGTAGAGTCATTACCAGACGGACAACACCTTCGGTAGGTCATTACCAGTCGACAACATCTTCAGAGTAGGTTCATTACAGACGACAACACCTTCAGGTAGGTCATTTACCAGACGACAACACATTCAGGTAAGGTCATTACAGCACGACAGCACACGTTCAGGTAGCTCATTACAGACGACAAGGCACATTCAAGGTAGGTCATTTACCAGACAGACAGCATCTTCAGGTAGGTCATACCAGACGACAGCACCTTCAGGTAGTTCATTACCTGATGACAGCAATTCGTCCTGCAGGTAGTTCATTACCCAAGACTGACAAGCACCTTCAGGTTAGTTTCATTACCCAGACGACAGCACCTTCAAGTAGGTCATTACTGCGACAGCACATTCAGGAGTTCAATTACCTCACGACAGCACCATTCAGGTAAGTTCATTACCGACGACAAGCACCTTCAGGTAGTTCATTACCAAGACGAACAGCACCTTCAGGTACGTCATTACAGACGACGCACCTTCCAGGTAGGTCATTACCAGACGACAGCACCTTCAGGTAGTTCATTACCAGACGACAGCACCTTCAGGTAGTTCATTACCAGACGACAGCACCTTCAGGTAGGTCATTACCAGACGACATCTTTAGGTAGGTCATTACCAGACCAACACCTTCAAGTATGTCATTACCAGACGACAGCACTTCAGGTAGGTCATTACCCAGACGACAAACTTCAGGGTAGGTCATCTACCAGACGACAACACTTCAGGTAGGTCATTACCAACCATCACTTAGGTAGGTCATTACAGACCGACCAGCACGTCAGGTAGGTCATTACCAGACTACAACACTTCAGGTTAGGTTCATTACCAGGACCTCAGCACCTTCAGGTAAGTTCATTACTCAGACTACCAGCACCTTCAGGTAGTTCTTTACCAGATGACAGCACTACAGGTTAGTTCGGTTACAGACGGACAGCACCTTCAGGGTAGTTCATTACAGACGACAGCACCTTCACGTAGGTTCATTACCAGCGAGAGCACCTTAGGTTGTTCATTACCAGACGACAGCACTTCAGGTAGTTTACATTACCAGTCGACAGCACTCTTCAGGGTTAGTTCATATACAGAACGACAGCACCTTCATGTAGTTCATTTTACCAGGTGACCAGCACTTAGGTAGTTCATTACAGACGACAGCACCTTCAGGTAAGTCATTACCAGACGAGAGCACCTTCAGGTAGATCATTACCAGACGACAGCATCTTCGGTAGTTCATTACAGTCGAACAGCCCTTTCAGGTAGTTCATTACCAGACGAACAGCACCTTCAGGTAAGTTCATTACCAGACGACAGCACCTTCAGGTAGTTCATTACCAGTCGATACAGCACCTTCAGGGGCCCCCCCCCCCCCCCCCCCCCGTAGTTCATTACCAGACGAGAGCACCTCAGATAGTTCAATTGCCAGACGACAGCACCTTCAGGTAGTTCATTACCAGTCGACGCACCTTCAGGTAGTTCATTACCAGCGACAGCACCTTCAGGTAGTTCATTACCAGACGACAGCACATTCTGGTAGGTCATTAATAGAGGACAACACCTTCAGGTAGGTCTGTACAGTCGACATCCACCTTCACGGTAGGTCTTTACCAGACCAAACACCTTCAGGTAGGTCATTACCAGACGACAGCACCATCCAGGTAGGTCATTACCAGACGACAACACCTTCAGGTTAGGTCATTACCAGACGAAAACACCTTTCAGGTTGGTTCATTACAGACGCCAGCACCTGCAGGTATGTCATTGACCAGAACGACAACTCCTTCAGGGAGGTCATCACCAGATGACAGCACTCCATTCAGGTTGTTTTCATTACCAGACGACAGACCTTCAGGTAGTTCATTACCAGCGACAATACACTTCAGGTAGGTCATTACCAGACGACAAAAACTTCAGGTAGGTCATTACAGACGACAATACGCCTTCAGGTAGGTCATATCAACGGCAGACCTAGTAGGTCATTACCAGACGACAACACCTTCAGGTAGCCGGCATCTTCCAACAGTAGGACCAGAACTTCAGGTATGGGAGTTTACCAGGACGACAGCACCTTCAGGTAGTGATTACCCTGGCTACGACACCCGCACCTTCAGTAGGTCATTACAGACGGACAGAACGCGCACTCGCGCGCTCGGTCCTTACCAGATGACAAAACCTTCAGGTAGTTACATTACCTGACGACAGCACCTTCAGGTAGGTCTTACCAGACGACAAGCACCTTCAGGTAGGTCATTACCCAAGATGACTAACTCCCTTTCTGGTAGTTCATTACCAGCAAAAGAACAGCTCCGTCCGGTAGTTCATTACCAGACGACAGCACCTTCAGGTAGGTCTGTACCCAGTTGACAACTCATCAGGTAGTTCATTACCAGACGACCGCACCTTCAGGTAGGTCATTACCAGACGACAGCACCCTTCAGGTAGGTCATTACCAGACGACAGCACCTTCAGGTAGGTCATTACCAGACTGAACACCTTCTGGTAGGTCCTTACAGATGGGGGACAACACTTCAGGTAGTTCAGTACAGAAGCAGCACCTTCTGGTAGGTCATTAACAGACGGGCACACCTTCAGGTAGTTCTATTCCAGACGGACAGCACCTTCAGGTAGGTCATTACCAGGCGACAACACCTTCGGTAGGTCATTACCAGACGACTATCACCCTTAAGGTAGGTCATTACCAGACGACAAACACCTGTCAGGTAGGTTCATTACCTGACGACAACTCCTTCAGGTAGGGTCATTCACTGCGACAACACCTTCAGGTTGTGTCATTTCAGTCGACAACACCTTCAAGTAGGCCATTACACAGACGCAAACAACCTTCAGGTAAGGTCATTACCACGACAACACCTTTCAGGTAGAGCCATTACCAGACGACCAAACACCTTCAGGTAGGTCATTAACAGTCTCGACAACACCTTTCAGGTGGTCATTACCTCAGACGGACAACACCTTCTGGTAGGTCATTACCAGACGACAAGACCTTCAGGTAGGCCAGTACCAGACGACAACACCTCAGGTAGTTCATTACAGCGGAACAACACTTCAGGTAGGTCCATTACCAGACGACCACACCTTCATGAGGCCATTACCAGACGACAACACCTTTCAGGTTGGCCATTACCCGTCGACAACACCTTCTGGTAGGCCATTACAGTCGACCAACACCTTCAGGTAGGTATTTACCGACGGGACAACACCATTCAGGTAGGTCATTCCCAGACTCGACAACACCTTCAGGTAGGTCATTCCCAGACGACAACACCTCTTAAGGTATGTCATTACAGACGGACGACAAACCTTCAGGTAGTTCATTACCAGTTTGACAGCACCCTTCAGTAGGTCATTACCAGACGGACAAGCACCTTCAGTAGTTCATTACATGACGACAGCTCCTTCAGGTTAGGTCATTACCAGACGAGAGCACCTTCAGGGTGTGCAAGACCAGACGACAGCACTTCAGGTAGTTCATTACCAGTCGACAGCACCTTCAGGTGTTCATTACCAGACGACAGCACTTCAGGTATGTTCATTACAGACGGACAGCACACTTCAGGTAGTTCATTAACCAGTCGACAGCCCTTCAGGTTAGGTCATTACCCGACGAGAGCTCCTTTCAGGTAGTTCATTACCAGGACTGCATCTTCAGGTAGTTCCATTTACCGTGACAGCACCTTCAGAGTTGGTCATTACCAGACGACAGCCCTTCAGGTTAGTTCTTTACCAGACGGACAGCACCTTCAGGTAGCTCATTCCATCGACAGCACCTTCAGGGTAGGGGGTTTTTTAGTTAACCAGACGAGAGCATCATTCAGGTTGTTCTTTACCAGACAGACTGCACCTTCAGGTAGTTCATTACCAGTCGGACAGCACCTTCAGTAGTTCATTACCAGGACTACAGCGCCTTCTGGTTGTTCATTACTGTCGACAGCACTTTCAGGATAGGTCATTTAATAGAGGGACAAACACCTTCGGTTTGGTCATTACCAGGACACGACAGGCACTTCAGGGTAGGTCAATACCAGCGAGAGCACCTTCAGCTAGTTCATTACAGACGACAGCACCTTAGGTAGGTCATTAATAGAGGACAAATCTTCAGGTTGGTCATTACAGACGACAACACCTACAAGGTAGGTCCATTACCAGACAAACACGTTTCAGGTAGGTCATTACAACGACAGCACGCTTCTGGTAGGTCATTACCAGACGACAACACCTTCAGGTAGGTCATTACCAGACAGATACAACTGCTCAAGTTCAGGTAGGTCAATTACCAGAAAGACAGCACCTTCAGGTAGCAGTCCATATACAGACGACACACACTTCAGTAGGTCATACCAGATGACAGCCCTTCAGGTAGTTCATTTCCAGACGACAGCTAAAAAACCCTTTTTTTTTTTTCAGGTTAGGTCATTACCAGACGACAACACCTTCAGGTAGGTCATTACCAGACGACAACACCTTCAGGTAGGTCATTACCAGACGACAACACCTTCAGGTAGGTCATTACAGACGACAGCACTTCGGAAGGTCATTACCAGACGACAACACCTTCAGGTAGGTCATTACCAGACGACAGCACCTTCAGGTAGGTGGATTACAGACGACGCACTTCAGGTAGGTGATTACCAGACGACAAGCACTTCAGGGTAGGTCATTACAGACGTCAGCACCTTCAGGTAGGTCATTACCAGACGTCAACACCTTACAGGTAGGTATTACTAGATGACAACACCCTTCAGGTAGGTATTACAGACGACAGCACTTCAGGTAGGGTTCATTACCCAGACGGCAACACCTTCAGGTAGTTCATTACCAGACGGACAGCACCTTCAGGTAGGTCATTACAGACGACAACACCTTCAGGTAGCATTACCGCGACAACACCTTCAGTAGGTTCATTACCAGACGGGACAAACCTTCAGGTAGGCCATTACCCAGTCGACAACACCTTCAGTAGGTCATTCCCTGACGACTACACCTTATCAGGTAGGTCATTACCAGACGACAACACCGTCAGGTAGGCCATTCTCAGACGACAACACCTTCAGGTAGGTCATTACAAGACGACACACCTTCAGGTAGGCCATTACCAGACGGACGCACCCTTCAGTAGGTTTTCCAGACGACAAACACTTCAGGTAGGTCATTACCAGACGACAAACACCTTCAGTAGGTCATACATGACGGACAACACTTCAGGTAGGTCATTACCAGACGACTACACCTTCAGGGTAGGTTATTCCCAGACGACAACTCCTTCAGGATAAGGCTTACCAGACGTCAACACCTTCAGGTAGGTCATTCCCAAGACGACAACACCTGACAGGAAGGTCATTACCAGACGACAAACCACCTTCAGGTAGGTCAATTCCCAGGACGGGACAAACCTTCAGGTGGTCATTCCCAGACGACAACACCTTCAGGTAGGTCATTACCAGACAACAAACACCTTAAGTTAGACAGCAAGACACGTGTACAATTGTTGTTAGCTTTCAACATTTGCCTAACGAGTAGTTTCTTCAGTCATCTGTAGCGGAGAATATAAATATGGAGACTGTTAGTAGTGAGAGATAAGATGATGAGATTAACCCCGTCAACCTTGATGTAGCAGTTGTTGAGGTGTCAGTCCTCAAGCTTGCTGTGTAGGCGAAAACGTTCGATTATAAAGATACCTAACTGTTGTATGTGTTTCTTAGTATCACTTGTCAGTATTATGACCCATTTTCTTAGTTATCTTCCAGTAGGCCCTGCCGATAACACTCCAGGTAATCCCTATGTCCTTAAAACTTCCAGGTATCCTCTTGCTCGATAACACCTCCAGGTATCATTGTCGATAACATTCCAGGTATCCCTTGCCCCGATAATACCTCCAGATATCCCTTTGGGCCCGATAAACACTTCAGGTATCCTCGGTCCCGATTAAACTTCCAGCGTATCCCTTGCCGTTTAACACCTCCCAGGTATCCCTTTCCCTATAAAAACATTCCTAGGTATCCTTGCAAGATAACACCTCCAGGTATCCCTTGTCCATATAACACTTCAGTTCCCTTGCCCGATAACACCTCCGGTATCCCTTGTCCCGATAAAAAATCCAGGTATCCCTTGGCCCGAGCCGATAAACACCTCTCAGTATCCCTTGTCCGATTAACACCTCCAGATCCCTTGCCCAGATAACACCTCCAGGTATCCTTGTCCCGATAACACCTCCAGGTATCCCTTGCCCCGATAACACCTCTCCAGGTATCCTTGTACCGATAAACACCTCCAGTTTCCTTGCCCAGATTAACACCTCCAGGTATCCTTGGGTTTCCCCCGATAACAATCAGGTATCCCTTGCCCCGATTAAACTCCAGGTATCCCTTGTTCCCGATATACACCTCACCAGGTAGCCCTTGTCCGATACACCTCAGGTATCCCTTGTCCTGATTACTCCTCCAGGTATCCCTTGCCACAGTAACACCTCCAGGTATCTGCATAAGTGTAACACCTCCAGGGATCCTCTGCCACGGATAACACCTCCAGGTATCCTTGCCGTAAAACCCTCCAGGTAGCCCTGGCCCGATAACACCTCCAGTATCTCTTGCCCGATAAACACCTCCAGTATCCTTGCCCCGATTACACCTCAGGTATCCCTGACGATAACTCTAGAGGTATCCTTTGCCCGATAACACCTCCTAGGTAGCATTTTGCCTGATATCATCTCAGGATCACCTACCCCTTATAACTCCTCCAAGTATCCCCTTGCACCGTAACACCTAGAGGGATCCCTTGCACCGATAACTCCTCCAGGTATCACCTGCCCCGATAACACTCCGGGTATCCCTTGCCCTGTTGACACCTCCAGGTTTCCCTGCCTCGATAACAAACTCCTGGTATTCCTGCCCCAATAACATCTCCAGATATCCTGCTCCATTATGCTGTCTCCTTCACACCTGGGTTCCCATTATGCTGTCTCCTTCACACCTGGGTTTCCATTATGCTGTCTCCTTCACACCTGGGTTCCCATTATGCTGTCTCCTTCACACCTGGGTTCCCATTATGCTGTCTCCTTCACACCTGGGTTCCCATTATGCTGTCCTCTTACACAGGGTTCCCTTATGCTGTCTCCTTCACACCTGGGTTCCCATTATGCTGTCTCCTTCACACCTGGGTTCCCATTATGCTGTCTCCTTCACACCTGGGTTCCCATTATGCTGTCTCCTTCACACCTGGGTTCCCATTACTTTGTATAATCTAAAAATGTCACATATTCATACAATGTCTATTATCAGTCAATAATTTCTAAAAATTAATTTACACATTACAGTATACCAGTTAAAAATAGATGACATATATGAAACAGTAGCAAAGCTGTCAGTGTAGATACACTGAGAGGGGTTGTATCTTATCATCAGTGAGTGTTACACTGAGGGTGTGTATTACCTAGTGTATATACACTGAGAGGTGTGTATCTATCAGTCAGTGAATATACACTGAGAGGTGTGTATCTATCAGTGTATATACACTGAGAGGTGTGTATCTATCAGTCAGTGAATATACACTGAGAGGTGTGTATCTATCAGTGTATATAAACTGAGAGGTCGTGTATCTATCAGTCGTGTATATTTCTGTGAGGTGTGTATCTATCAGTGTATTATACACTGAGAGGTTGTGTATCTATCAGTCAGTGTATATACACTGAGAGTGTTGTGATCTATCAGTGAATATACACCGAGAGGGTGTGTATTACGTCAGTGTACATTTACACTGACGAGGTGTGTATCTATCAGGTGTAATACACTGAGAGGTTTGTATCTATCAGTGTATATACACTGAGAGGTGTGTATCTATCAGTGTATATACACTGAGAGGTGTGTATCTATCAGTGTATATACACTGAGAGGTGTGTATCTATCAGTGTATATACACTGAGAGGTGTGTATCTATCAGTGTATATACACTGAGAGGGTGTGTATTATCAGGTATATTCATGAGAGGGGTGTATCTATCGTGTTTATATACACGGAGAGGTGTGGCATCTATCAGTGTATATACACTGAGAGTGTGTTTCTATCAGTGTATATACAATAAGAGGTGTGTAATATCAGTGTAATATAAGCCTGAGACGTGTTGTACTATCAGTTGTATATACACTAAGAGGTGTGTATCTATCAGGTATATACACTGAAAGGTTCACAAGTGTGTAGCTTCAGTGAGATACACTAAGAGGTGTGTATTATTAGTGTTATACACTGACAGGTGTGTATTAAATTCAGTGTATTTACCCTGGAGGTGTGTATCTATCAGTGTATATACACTGAGAGGTTGTATCTATCAGTGTATATTACTCTGAGAGGTTGTGTTTCTATCAGAGGTATATACACTGAGAGGTGTGTATCTATCAGTGTATTTACATAAGAGGTTTATATCTATCAGAGTTATGCACCGAGAGTTATGTATCTTTTCAGTCGTTTTTAACACTGGAGGTGTGTATCATCCAGTGTATATACACGAGAGTTTGTATCTATCAGTGTATATTAGACACGGAGAGTTTTGTATCTATCAGTGTATATACACCGAGAGGTGTGTTTCTATCAGTCAGTAGTTGTATATACTCTGGAGGTGTGTTTCTATCAGTGTTTGTACCACTGAGAGGTTTGATCTATCTGAGTATATACACTGAGAGGTGTTGTATCTATCAGTGTATATACACCGAGGGTGTTGTATCTATCAGTCAGTGTATATACACTGAGAGGTTTATATCTATCAGTGTATATACACTGAGAGGTGTGTATCTATCAGTGTATATACATGAGAGGTGTGTAATCTATCATGTGTATATACACTGAGCAGGTGTGTTAATCTATCAGTGTATATACACTGGAGAGGTGTTGTATCTATCAGTGTATTATAACGGAGAGGTGTGTATCTATCAGTGGATATACCTCTGAGAGGTGTGTATCTATCAGTGTATATCACTTAAGAGGTGTGTATCTATCTGTGTATATACACGGAGAGAATGAGGGTGTATTATCAGTGTATATATGCTGAGAGGTGTGTATCTATCAGTGTATATACTACTGAGAGGGTGTGTATCTAATCAGGGGATTACACTGAGATGTTTATATCTATCAGTGTATATGCACCGAGAGGTGTGTATCTATCAGTCAGTGAATATACACTGAGAGGTGTGTATCTATCAGTGTATATACACTGAGAGGTGTGTATCTATCAGTGTATATACACTGAGAGGTGTGTATCTATCAGTGTATATGCACTGAGAGGTGTGTATCTATCAGTGTATATACACTGAGAGGTTTGTATCTATCAGTGTATATACACTGAGAGGTTTATATCTATCAGCGTATATGCACCGAGAGGTGTGTATCTATCAGTCAGTGAATATACACTGAGAGGTGTGTATCTATCAGTGTATATACACCGAGAGGTGTGTATCTATCAGTGTGTATATACACTGAGAGGTTTGTATCTATCAGTGTATATGCACTGAGAGGTGTGTATCTATCAGTCAGTGTTTATACATGAGAGGTTTGTGTATCGAGCATGTATATACACTGAGAGGTTTATATCAATCAGTGTATTTCACTGAGAGGTGTGGATCTATTCAGTGTATAGATACTGAGAGGTGGGTTTCTTTCTGTGGATTTACACTGTGAGGTGTGTATTTATCAGTGTATATACACTGAGTTGGTGTTTATCTATCAGTGTTTTTACAATGTGAGGTTTGTTTTCGATCTGGGTATATACACTGAGTGGTGTGGCTCTTTCAGTGTATATACACTGAAGGGTTGATATCTATCTGTGTATATGCACCAGAGTGGTGTGTATATACAGTGTATATACACCGAGAGGTTGTGTTTCTATCACGTGTGTATACGCTGAGAGGTTTGTATCTATCAGTGTATATGCACCGAAGGTGGTGTGTAGCTATTCAGTCAGTGTATATACACTGAGAGGTGTGATCTATCAGTGTATATACACGATGGTTTATATCTATCAGTGTAATATACATGAGAGGTGTGTATTATCCGTGTATATTACACTGAGAGGTTTATATCTATAGTGTATATACAATGAGAGGTGTGTATCTATCAATTATAATTAGTGTTTATACACTGAGAGGTGTGTATCTATCAGTGTATATACACTGAAGAGGTTTATATTCTGTCAGTTTATATTGCACGAGAGGTGTTGTATCTATCAGTCAGTGAATATACACTGATAGGAGTGGATTATCAGTGTATATACACTGAGAGGTGTGTATCTATCAGTGTATATACACTGAGAGGTTTGTATCTATCAGTGTATATGCACCGAGAGGTGTGTATCTATCAGTCAGTGTATATACACTGAGAGGTGTGTATCTATCAGTGTATATACACTGAGAGGTTTATATCTATCAGTGTATATACACTGAGAGGTGTGTATCTATCAGTGTATATACACTGAGAGGTGTGTTTGTATCAGTTGTATATGCACGGAGTGGTGTGTTATCTATCGGATGTAAATACACGAAGGTTTGTATCTATCAGTCAATGTATATTACACTGAGAGGTGTGTATCTATCAGTGTTTATAACTGAGAGGTGTGTATCTATACAGGGTAAATGCATGAGAGGTGTGTATCTATTGTGTATATACATGAGAGGTGTGCATCTTTCTGTCTATATCCAATGAAGAGGTGTGTATCTATCCAGTGTTAATACCATGAGAGGTTGTGTAATATAATCAGTGTATATACACTGCAGAGGTGTGTATCTATCAGTGTATATAACAGACGTGGAGGTGTATCTATCTATGTATATACACCGAGAGGTGTGTATCTTATCAGATGTATATACTTGATAGGTGTGTATCTCTACATGTCATCTGTGTATATACTGAGAGTGTGTTTTATCTGTCAGTGTATATAGCTTGTATATGTGTGCATCTATAGGTTGTATAACACTGAGATGTGTGTATTATCAGTGTTGGAATACACTGGAGAGGTGTGTATGTGTCTGTGTATATTACATCAGATGTAAGTATTAAGTTAGTTTATTAAGGTATACACAATACAGTTACATAAAAATTATCATACATAGCAAGCATATGATGTAGAGAACCTGGGGATAACCCAAAAAAAGTCCGACAGAGTGACTTATTTCCATTGGGTCTATGAAGGTGTGGATCTGTCAATATATATTAAACACCAAGAGGTGTGTATATACAGTGTATATACCTTGGAGAGGTGTGTATCAGTGTTTATACACTGAGAGGTGTGGAAACTAAAACTCACAGGTAGACTTGATTGTTTGGTTCAGGAATGCACCTCTGTCATGGGTCTATCATTATGATGACACTGTATTAGTGGTCTAAAGGAGATGTTTTGAGAATCGGAGTGTTGATACTAATGGTCTTTACCTGTACCTGTACCTGTACCTGTTCCTGTTACTGTACTGTACCTGTTGCCTGTACTGTACCTGTTCCAGTGATTAGGGTCTTGCTGGTGTCTAGTGCGTTTTACTTGCAAAACATTATGTACCGCATTTGTGGACCATATGCTTCCTAATGGGTTTTGCCTTGCCCCTGTGTTGGCGGTTCTGCTACATTTTGTTAACAAACGCTTGACTCGTTATGTCCTCATGCATATATTCAAGATCTTATAATAAATTGTAACTATCTCTCGTTTCTATGATGAGTGCAGCAAGTTACCTCACGTTGAAGCACGTGGATTGTGACCATTTGATGGTTCATGGGTTAATCGGCTTGCTATGTTCCTCTTGAGCTACGCGTTTCATTGGTGGATGTTGTGGTACTAGGAAAATGCATTGGCGGTATTCTGTTGCTGCAGCATGGGGCTTGCTGGTTTCTGTTGTGGGGGTGGGGCAGTTTGAGCTAAGTATCGAGGAGCCGGCCTGTGCATGGGTGACCTGTTAGTTTCACTCGTCGGTAATGGCGGGAAAGGGGCCCTGGGTTTTTTTGATATTGTAGCCTCCTCATGGACGAGGCTGCTGCTCAGTGGTGATTGATCGGCTCTATTGATTATTAGTGGCTGGAAAACCGAAGTTTTCCATGTGCACTGACCGGCGGGGCTCCGACCGCGGAATGATGCTTTCTTGCCGCAGTTCGGACGCCGAGCTTCCATAAACCTCTCCCCCTCTCTTTAGGTAACCCACCACAGTCTTGGGGTGGGGGTGAGACACACTGCAGATGGTGCGATTTTTCGTAAATGACATCGCGCGCCTGAGGTGATTGTACCTAAGTCACCTGAAAAACAATCATTAGGTATACTTCAGTGATGCAATGAACGTGGTGAATTGGACTGCCTAGATGCACCAATAGGTCTACTGCATTGAGTGTTCGCGTAGGCTATAGTTTAATGATCGAATTGACTAATCAAGCAAGACGTAATAGAGAACTGATATTTCATTAGCATAGCAGACTTAATAAGTGTAGACCAAACGAAGTAATGTTTCCCTTATCCTGATATTTGTTTTTTTTGGAAAGCTTTCTCGCTAGTCTTGTGATAAACAACGCTTCCTCCTGTGGACAGCCGAGCCAGGACATGGGCAGTGATGCAGTGGATCATTGGGGACACCTTCGTGCTCTCTGCCAACTTCACGGCGGAACGATGGTAGCTAACTACCCATACGACGCCTTCGCGCTCCGGGGGGCAGCACAGCGGTACGCCATACAGCCTGACGACAATACCTTCAGGTGGTAATTACCCGCCGTAAAGGCACCCTTCAGGTAGGTCATTTACCCGGACGACTGCACCTTCAGGTAGGTCATTACCCGACGTCGCACTTCAGTAAGGTCATTACCAGACGACGAGCACCTTTCAGGTAGTTTTCAATTAACCAGACGACAGCACCTTCAGGGGAGGTCATTACAAAACGACAGCACCTTCAGGTAGTTTTCATTACCAACGACAGCACTTCAGGTAGTATTACCAGACGACAGCATCTTAGAGTAGGTCATTACACGACGTCAACAACCTTCATGTAGGTCATTATCCAGAAGACTGCAACTTCAGGTAGGTCATATACCAGGACGAAAGCAAACTTCAGGTAGGTCATTACCGCGACAACACCTTCCATGTAGGTCATACCGACGTCAAACTTCACGTAGGTCATTACGACGACACACCTTCAGGTATGCTCATTACAGACGGGACAGCACCTTCAGGTAGTTCATTACAGACGTACAGCACCTTCAGGTAGCTCATTACAGAAGACAGCACACTTCACAGGTAGTCATTACCAGACGGACTGCATCTTCAGTAAGTCATTACTCGACGACAACACCTTCAGGTAGGGTCATTACCAGACCGACAGCACCTTCAGGTAGGTCATTACCAGACGGCAGCACCTTCAGGTTGTTCATTACAGACGACAGCACCTTCAGTTAGTTCTTTACCAGACGACAGCACCTTCAGGTAGGTCATTCACAAAGGACTGCACCGTCAGGTAGTTCATTACCAGACCGACAGCACCTTCTGGTAGCTTTCATTACCAGACTCGACAGCACTTCAGGTAGGTCATTCCAGACGACCTGCACCGTCAGGTAGTTCTTTACCGGAACGACAGCACCTTCAGGTAGTTCATTACACAGACGACCAGCACCTTTCAGGTAGGTCATTACCAGACGACAGCACCGTCAGGTAGTTCATTACCAGACGACAGCACCTTCAGGTCGTCCATTACCAGACGACGATACCTTTAGGTAGTTCAATACCAGACGACAGGCACCTGCAGTAGGACATTACACAGAGGTACAACACCTTCGGTAGGTCATTACTCAGACGAACAGCACCTTCAGGATGGTTCATTTCAAGGACGACAGCACCTTTTGGTAGTTCATTACCAGACGACAGCACCTTCAGGTAGGTCATTACCAGACGACAACACCTTAGGTAGGTCATTACCCGACGACAACACCTTCAGGTAGGGGGCATTACCGAAGACAACACCTTATCGTAGGTCATTACCAGACGGACAGCACCTTCGGTGGTCATTACCAGTCGACAACACCATCAGATAGGGCATTATCGACGACAACACATCTGGTAGGTCATTACCCGTAAGACAACACCTTAACGTAGGGTCATTACAGGACGACCTCTGCACCTTCAGGTAGGTCATTACCGGACGACTAAAACCTTCCGATAGGTCATTACTCGACGACAACCCCTCAGGTTGAGTCATTACCCGAAGGACAACACCTTAAACGTAGGTCATTACCAGACGACAGCACCTTCAGGTAGGTCATTACCAGACGGACAGGCACCTTCGATAGGTCATACTCGACGAAACACCTTCAGGTAGGTCATTTACCGAAGACAACACCTTAACGTTAGGTTCATTACCAAGACGTCAGCACCTTCAGGTAGGTCATTTCCAGACGATCAACACTGTCTTATAGGTCATTACTCGACGACAACCACTTCAGGTAGTTCATACGAAGACAACACCTTAACGTAGGTCATACCAGACGACAGCACCTTCAGGTAGGTCATTACCAGACGATCGACACCTTCAGATAGGTCTTTACCCGACGACAAACCTTCATGTAGGTCATATCCCGACGACAACACCTTCAGTAGTTCATTACCAGACGACAGCACTTAGGTAGGCTCATTACCGAGACGTCAGCGCCTTCAGGTAGTTATTACCAGACGACAGCACCTTAAGATAGGTCATTACTCGACTCGAAACCATGCAGGTAGGTCATTAACAGCCGACGGCACCTTCAGGGTAGGTCATTACCAGACGACAGCACCTTCAGGTAGTTTGCATTACCAGCAGGAGGACGAGCACCTTCTGGTAGTTCATTACCAGACGTCAGAGCACCTTCAGTTAGATCATTACAGACGACTGCAACCTTCATGGTAGGTATTACAGACGGCAGCAACTTCTGGGTAGGTCATTACCAGACGACAGCACCTTCAGGCTAGGTCATTACCAGACCGACAACATCTTCAGGTATGTCATTACCACACGACAACACCTCAGGTAGGTCATTACTAGTCGACAACAACTTTCAGTAGGTCCATTACCAGCGACAGCACTTCAGGTAGTTCATTACCAGACGACAGCACCTTCAGGTAGGTATTTACCAGACGACAAACATCTTCAGGTTGGGTCATTACCAGACGGACAAACACATTGCAGGTAGGTCATTACTAGACGACAAACCTTCAGGTGGTTCTTTTACCAGCACGAAACATCTTCAGGTAGGTCATTACCAGACGACAGCTCCTTCAGGTAGGTGATTACCAGAGGACAAGACCGTCAGGTAGGTCATTACAGACGACAGCACATTAGGTAGGGGATTACAGAGGCAAGACATCAGGTAGGTTCATTACCAGACGACAGCACCTGCAGGTAGTCTTTATCCAGACGACAGCACCTTCAGTAGGTCATTACCGACGACAACAGCTTTCAGGTAGGTCATTACCAGCGGGACAACAATGCAGGTAGGTCATACTAGACGACCAACACTTCAGGTAGTTCATTACCAGACGACAACATCTTCAGGTAGGGCATTACCAGACGACAGCACTTCAGTAGTTCATTACCAGACGACAGCACCTTTCAGGTAGGTCATTACCAGACGCAACATCTTCAGTAGGTCCATTACAGACGACGCATCTTCAGAGTAGGTATTTACCAGACGACAGCACCTTCAGGTAGTTCATTACCAGATGAAAAGGCTCCTTCAGGTAGTTCATTACCAGACGTCAGCACTTCAGTAGTTTCAGTACCAGACGACCGCACCTTTCAGGTAGGTCCATTACAGATCGACAGCACCGTCAGGTAGTTCATTACCACACGACAGCACCTTCAGGTAGTTTCATTACCAAGACGACAGCACCTTCAGGTAGTTCATTTACCAGACGACAGCACCTTCAGGTACGTCATTACCACAGTCGACAGCACTTCGGTAGGTCATACCAGACGACCAGCACCTTCAGGTTAGTTCAATACAAGACGGACAACACCTTTCAGGTAGTTCATTACCAGACGACAGCACCTTCAGGTAGGTCATTACCTGACCCAAACACCTTCAGGTAGGTCATTACCAGGACGTCAGCACTTCAGGTACGTTCATTACCCAGACGGACAGCACATTCAGGTAGTTCATTACAGACGACCACACCTTCAGGTAGTTCATTACCAGACGACAGCACCTTCAGGTAGGTGATTACAGAGGACAAGGACCTTCTGGATAGGTCAATTAACCAGACGACTGGCACCTTCAGGTAGTCATTACCAGACGACTACATTTCAGGTAGGTCATACCAGACGACAACCTGCAGTAGGTCATCATTACTAGTCGACAACACCTTCAGGTAGAGTCATTACCAGACGGACAACACCTTCGGTAGGTCATTACCAGTCGACAACATCTTCAGAGTAGGTTCATTACAGACGACAACACCTTCAGGTAGGTCATTTACCAGACGACAACACATTCAGGTAAGGTCATTACAGCACGACAGCACACGTTCAGGTAGCTCATTACAGACGACAAGGCACATTCAAGGTAGGTCATTTACCAGACAGACAGCATCTTCAGGTAGGTCATACCAGACGACAGCACCTTCAGGTAGTTCATTACCTGATGACAGCAATTCGTCCTGCAGGTAGTTCATTACCCAAGACTGACAAGCACCTTCAGGTTAGTTTCATTACCCAGACGACAGCACCTTCAAGTAGGTCATTACTGCGACAGCACATTCAGGAGTTCAATTACCTCACGACAGCACCATTCAGGTAAGTTCATTACCGACGACAAGCACCTTCAGGTAGTTCATTACCAAGACGAACAGCACCTTCAGGTACGTCATTACAGACGACGCACCTTCCAGGTAGGTCATTACCAGACGACAGCACCTTCAGTAGTTCATTACCAGACGACAACACGTTCAGGTAGTTCATTACCAGACGACAGCACCTTCAGGAAGGTCATTACCAGACGAATCTTTAGGTAGGTCATTACCAGACCAACACCTTCAAGTATGTCATTACCAGACGACAGCACTTCAGGTAGGTCATTACCCAGACGACAAACTTCAGGGTAGGTCATCTACCAGACGACAACACTTCAGGTAGGTCATTACCAACCATCACTTAGGTAGGTCATTACAGACCGACCAGCACGTCAGGTAGGTCATTACCAGACTACAACACTTCAGGTTAGGTTCATTACCAGGACCTCAGCACCTTCAGGTAAGTTCATTACTCAGACTACCAGCACCTTCAGGTAGTTCTTTACCAGATGACAGCACTACAGGTTAGTTCGGTTACAGACGGACAGCACCTTCAGGGTAGTTCATTACAGACGACAGCACCTTCACGTAGGTTCATTACCAGCGAGAGCACCTTAGGTTGTTCATTACCAGACGACAGCACTTCAGGTAGTTTACATTACCAGTCGACAGCACTCTTCAGGGTTAGTTCATATACAGAACGACAGCACCTTCATGTAGTTCATTTTACCAGGTGACCAGCACTTAGGTAGTTCATTACAGACGACAGCACCTTCAGGTAAGTCATTACCAGACGAGAGCACCTTCAGGTAGATCATTACCAGACGACAGCATCTTCGGTAGTTCATTACAGTCGAACAGCCCTTTCAGGTAGTTCATTACCAGACGAACAGCACCTTCAGGTAAGTTCATTACCAGACGACAGCACCTTCAGGTAGTTCATTACCAGTCGATACAGCACCTTCAGGGGCCCCCCCCCCCCCCCCCCCCCGTAGTTCATTACCAGACGAGAGCACCTCAGATAGTTCAATTGCCAGACGACAGCACCTTCAGGTAGTTCATTACCAGTCGACGCACCTTCAGGTAGTTCATTACCAGCGACAGCACCTTCAGGTAGTTCATTACCAGACGACAGCACATTCTGGTAGGTCATTAATAGAGGACAACACCTTCAGGTAGGTCTGTACAGTCGACATCCACCTTCACGGTAGGTCTTTACCAGACCAAACACCTTCAGGTAGGTCATTACCAGACGACAGCACCATCCAGGTAGGTCATTACCAGACGACAACACCTTCAGGTTAGGTCATTACCAGACGAAAACACCTTTCAGGTTGGTTCATTACAGACGCCAGCACCTGCAGGTATGTCATTGACCAGAACGACAACTCCTTCAGGGAGGTCATCACCAGATGACAGCACTCCATTCAGGTTGTTTTCATTACCAGACGACAGACCTTCAGGTAGTTCATTACCAGCGACAATACACTTCAGGTAGGTCATTACCAGACGACAAAAACTTCAGGTAGGTCATTACAGACGACAATACGCCTTCAGGTAGGTCATATCAACGGCAGACCTAGTAGGTCATTACCAGACGACAACACCTTCAGGTAGCCGGCATCTTCCAACAGTAGGACCAGAACTTCAGGTATGGGAGTTTACCAGGACGACAGCACCTTCAGGTAGTGATTACCCTGGCTACGACACCCGCACCTTCAGTAGGTCATTACAGACGGACAGAACGCGCACTCGCGCGCTCGGTCCTTACCAGATGACAAAACCTTCAGGTAGTTACATTACCTGACGACAGCACCTTCAGGTAGGTCTTACCAGACGACAAGCACCTTCAGGTAGGTCATTACCCAAGATGACTAACTCCCTTTCTGGTAGTTCATTACCAGCAAAAGAACAGCTCCGTCCGGTAGTTCATTACCAGACGACAGCACCTTCAGGTAGGTCTGTACCCAGTTGACAACTCATCAGGTAGTTCATTACCAGACGACCGCACCTTCAGGTAGGTCATTACCAGACGACAGCACCCTTCAGGTAGGTCATTACCAGACGACAGCACCTTCAGGTAGGTCATTACCAGACTGAACACCTTCTGGTAGGTCCTTACAGATGGGGGACAACACTTCAGGTAGTTCAGTACAGAAGCAGCACCTTCTGGTAGGTCATTAACAGACGGGCACACCTTCAGGTAGTTCTATTCCAGACGGACAGCACCTTCAGGTAGGTCATTACCAGGCGACAACACCTTCGGTAGGTCATTACCAGACGACTATCACCCTTAAGGTAGGTCATTACCAGACGACAAACACCTGTCAGGTAGGTTCATTACCTGACGACAACTCCTTCAGGTAGGGTCATTCACTGCGACAACACCTTCAGGTTGTGTCATTTCAGTCGACAACACCTTCAAGTAGGCCATTACACAGACGCAAACAACCTTCAGGTAAGGTCATTACCACGACAACACCTTTCAGGTAGAGCCATTACCAGACGACCAAACACCTTCAGGTAGGTCATTAACAGTCTCGACAACACCTTTCAGGTGGTCATTACCTCAGACGGACAACACCTTCTGGTAGGTCATTACCAGACGACAAGACCTTCAGGTAGGCCAGTACCAGACGACAACACCTCAGGTAGTTCATTACAGCGGAACAACACTTCAGGTAGGTCCATTACCAGACGACCACACCTTCATGAGGCCATTACCAGACGACAACACCTTTCAGGTTGGCCATTACCCGTCGACAACACCTTCTGGTAGGCCATTACAGTCGACCAACACCTTCAGGTAGGTATTTACCGACGGGACAACACCATTCAGGTAGGTCATTCCCAGACTCGACAACACCTTCAGGTAGGTCATTCCCAGACGACAACACCTCTTAAGGTATGTCATTACAGACGGACGACAAACCTTCAGGTAGTTCATTACCAGTTTGACAGCACCCTTCAGTAGGTCATTACCAGACGGACAAGCACCTTCAGTAGTTCATTACATGACGACAGCTCCTTCAGGTTAGGTCATTACCAGACGAGAGCACCTTCAGGGTGTGCAAGACCAGACGACAGCACTTCAGGTAGTTCATTACCAGTCGACAGCACCTTCAGGTGTTCATTACCAGACGACAGCACTTCAGGTATGTTCATTACAGACGGACAGCACACTTCAGGTAGTTCATTAACCAGTCGACAGCCCTTCAGGTTAGGTCATTACCCGACGAGAGCTCCTTTCAGGTAGTTCATTACCAGGACTGCATCTTCAGGTAGTTCCATTTACCGTGACAGCACCTTCAGAGTTGGTCATTACCAGACGACAGCCCTTCAGGTTAGTTCTTTACCAGACGGACAGCACCTTCAGGTAGCTCATTCCATCGACAGCACCTTCAGGGTAGGGGGTTTTTTAGTTAACCAGACGAGAGCATCATTCAGGTTGTTCTTTACCAGACAGACTGCACCTTCAGGTAGTTCATTACCAGTCGGACAGCACCTTCAGTAGTTCATTACCAGGACTACAGCGCCTTCTGGTTGTTCATTACTGTCGACAGCACTTTCAGGATAGGTCATTTAATAGAGGGACAAACACCTTCGGTTTGGTCATTACCAGGACACGACAGGCACTTCAGGGTAGGTCAATACCAGCGAGAGCACCTTCAGCTAGTTCATTACAGACGACAGCACCTTAGGTAGGTCATTAATAGAGGACAAATCTTCAGGTTGGTCATTACAGACGACAACACCTACAAGGTAGGTCCATTACCAGACAAACACGTTTCAGGTAGGTCATTACAACGACAGCACGCTTCTGGTAGGTCATTACCAGACGACAACACCTTCAGGTAGGTCATTACCAGACAGATACAACTGCTCAAGTTCAGGTAGGTCAATTACCAGAAAGACAGCACCTTCAGGTAGCAGTCCATATACAGACGACACACACTTCAGTAGGTCATACCAGATGACAGCCCTTCAGGTAGTTCATTTCCAGACGACAGCTAAAAAACCCTTTTTTTTTTTTCAGGTTAGGTCATTACCAGACGACAACACCTTCAGGTAGGTCATTACCAGACGACAACACCTTCAGGTAGGTCATTACCAGACGACAACACCTTCAGGTAGGTCATTACAGACGACAGCACTTCGGAAGGTCATTACCAGACGACAACACCTTCAGGTAGGTCATTACCAGACGACAGCACCTTCAGGTAGGTGGATTACAGACGACGCACTTCAGGTAGGTGATTACCAGACGACAAGCACTTCAGGGTAGGTCATTACAGACGTCAGCACCTTCAGGTAGGTCATTACCAGACGTCAACACCTTACAGGTAGGTATTACTAGATGACAACACCCTTCAGGTAGGTATTACAGACGACAGCACTTCAGGTAGGGTTCATTACCCAGACGGCAACACCTTCAGGTAGTTCATTACCAGACGGACAGCACCTTCAGGTAGGTCATTACAGACGACAACACCTTCAGGTAGCATTACCGCGACAACACCTTCAGTAGGTTCATTACCAGACGGGACAAACCTTCAGGTAGGCCATTACCCAGTCGACAACACCTTCAGTAGGTCATTCCCTGACGACTACACCTTATCAGGTAGGTCATTACCAGACGACAACACCGTCAGGTAGGCCATTCTCAGACGACAACACCTTCAGGTAGGTCATTACAAGACGACACACCTTCAGGTAGGCCATTACCAGACGGACGCACCCTTCAGTAGGTTTTCCAGACGACAAACACTTCAGGTAGGTCATTACCAGACGACAAACACCTTCAGTAGGTCATACATGACGGACAACACTTCAGGTAGGTCATTACCAGACGACTACACCTTCAGGGTAGGTTATTCCCAGACGACAACTCCTTCAGGATAAGGCTTACCAGACGTCAACACCTTCAGGTAGGTCATTCCCAAGACGACAACACCTGACAGGAAGGTCATTACCAGACGACAAACCACCTTCAGGTAGGTCAATTCCCAGGACGGGACAAACCTTCAGGTGGTCATTCCCAGACGACAACACCTTCAGGTAGGTCATTACCAGACAACAAACACCTTAAGTTAGACAGCAAGACACGTGTACAATTGTTGTTAGCTTTCAACATTTGCCTAACGAGTAGTTTCTTCAGTCATCTGTAGCGGAGAATATAAATATGGAGACTGTTAGTAGTGAGAGATAAGATGATGAGATTAACCCCGTCAACCTTGATGTAGCAGTTGTTGAGGTGTCAGTCCTCAAGCTTGCTGTGTAGGCGAAAACGTTCGATTATAAAGATACCTAACTGTTGTATGTGTTTCTTAGTATCACTTGTCAGTATTATGACCCATTTTCTTAGTTATCTTCCAGTAGGCCCTGCCGATAACACTCCAGGTAATCCCTATGTCCTTAAAACTTCCAGGTATCCTCTTGCTCGATAACACCTCCAGGTATCATTGTCGATAACATTCCAGGTATCCCTTGCCCCGATAATACCTCCAGATATCCCTTTGGGCCCGATAAACACTTCAGGTATCCTCGGTCCCGATTAAACTTCCAGCGTATCCCTTGCCGTTTAACACCTCCCAGGTATCCCTTTCCCTATAAAAACATTCCTAGGTATCCTTGCAAGATAACACCTCCAGGTATCCCTTGTCCATATAACACTTCAGTTCCCTTGCCCGATAACACCTCCGGTATCCCTTGTCCCGATAAAAAATCCAGGTATCCCTTGGCCCGAGCCGATAAACACCTCTCAGTATCCCTTGTCCGATTAACACCTCCAGATCCCTTGCCCAGATAACACCTCCAGGTATCCTTGTCCCGATAACACCTCCAGGTATCCCTTGCCCCGATAACACCTCTCCAGGTATCCTTGTACCGATAAACACCTCCAGTTTCCTTGCCCAGATTAACACCTCCAGGTATCCTTGGGTTTCCCCCGATAACAATCAGGTATCCCTTGCCCCGATTAAACTCCAGGTATCCCTTGTTCCCGATATACACCTCACCAGGTAGCCCTTGTCCGATACACCTCAGGTATCCCTTGTCCTGATTACTCCTCCAGGTATCCCTTGCCACAGTAACACCTCCAGGTATCTGCATAAGTGTAACACCTCCAGGGATCCTCTGCCACGGATAACACCTCCAGGTATCCTTGCCGTAAAACCCTCCAGGTAGCCCTGGCCCGATAACACCTCCAGTATCTCTTGCCCGATAAACACCTCCAGTATCCTTGCCCCGATTACACCTCAGGTATCCCTGACGATAACTCTAGAGGTATCCTTTGCCCGATAACACCTCCTAGGTAGCATTTTGCCTGATATCATCTCAGGATCACCTACCCCTTATAACTCCTCCAAGTATCCCCTTGCACCGTAACACCTAGAGGGATCCCTTGCACCGATAACTCCTCCAGGTATCACCTGCCCCGATAACACTCCGGGTATCCCTTGCCCTGTTGACACCTCCAGGTTTCCCTGCCTCGATAACAAACTCCTGGTATTCCTGCCCCAATAACATCTCCAGATATCCTGCAGTACCTGTCTAGCCAGTAATTTATACCAATTGCCCTAGACATCCATTCATTGCCAACTCCCCTTCTAGGTAAGATGCTACATATGACTGGGATCCCACCCTTAGACCTGACTACTTCTATGGCTGACCTGTACTTATCCAGTAGCTCCTGTCTCCTGCCCCTCCTGATGTCATTACCCCCAGCACTAAGACAGATAATGGGCTTGTTCCCATTACTTGACATAATATAATCCAACCTGCTGACTGTGTCCCTAACACCAGCTCATGGGAGGCACGCCCTCTGTCTGACCTTCCTATCTCTGTTACAAAAAGCATGGTCCATATATCTTACCTGAGAGTCTCTGACAATCAGAATATTCTTACCTTGAGTAGCAGGGAAGTCAGAGGTACCTTTAACCTTACTGACCTGTCTCTTCTTTCTATCACAGTAATTCTTTCATCTTTATTTCTCATCTCTATTCCTTTCCCTTTTTCTTCCTATCTTTACCCTACTCTTCCTACCTTCCTTCACCCTACTCTACCTACCTTCCTTCACCCTACTCTACCTACCTACCTTCCTTCAACTTATTCTACCTACCTTCCTTCACCCTACTCTACCTACATACCTTTGCCCTGCTCTACCTACCTACCTTCACCTTACTCTACTGACCTACCTTCACATTACTCTACCCACCTACCTTCACCCGACTCTACCCACTGTCCTTTACCCTACTCTAAACCTACCTTCCTTCACCGTACTCTACCTACCATCACCCTACTGTACCTACCATCCTTCACCCTACTCTACATATCTTCCTTCACCCTGCTCTACCTACCTACCTTCACCCCACTGTGCCCACCTTCCTTCACCCTGCTGTACCTACCGTCCTTCACCCTACTGTGCCTACCTTCCTTCACCCTACTGTGATTACCTTCCTTCACCCTACTCTACGTACCTTCCTTCACCCTACCTACCTACCTTCACCCCACTGTACCTACCTTCCTTCACCCTACTGTACTTACCTTCCTTCACCTTACTGTGCCTAGCTTCCTTCACCCTACTGTGCCTACCTTCCTTCACCCCCACTGTACCCCTACCTTCCTTCCCCCTACTGTACCTACCTTCCTTCATCCTACTGTGCCTACCTTCCTTCACCCTACTGTGCCTACCTTCCTTCACCCTACTCTACGTACCTTCCTTCACCCTACTCTACCTACCTACCTTCACCCCACTGTACCTACCTTCCTTCACACTACTGTACTTACCTTCCTTCACCCTACCCTACCTACCTTCCTTCACCCTACTCTACCTACCTTCCTTCACCCTACTCTACCTACCTTCCTTCACCCTACTCTACCTACCTTCCTTCACCCCCTACTCTACTACCTTTCCTTCACCCTACCCTACCTACCATCCTTCACCCTACCCTACCTACCTCCTTCACCCTGCTCTATCCTACCTTCCTTCACCCAACTCTACCTACCTTCCATCACCCACACTAACCTACCTTCCTTTCACCCTGCTCTACCCTACCTTCCTTCACCCTACTCTACCTACCTTCCTTCACCCTACCCTACCTTACCTTCCGTCACCCTACCCTACTACCTATCCACTTCCCCTACACTCTACCTACCCTTCCTTCACCATGCTCTACCTACTTCCTTCAACCTGCTCTACCTACCTTCCTTCACCCTACTCTACATACCTTTCCTTCACCCTACTCTACTTCCATCTTCACCCTACTCTACTTACTTTCCTTCACCCTACTCAACCTACCTTCCTTCACCCTACACTACCTAATCTAAACCTACACCCTACGTCTAACTACCTACCTGACCTCCAACCCTACTCTACCTACCTCCTTCATCACCCCTGCACTACATACTATCCTTCACCCTACTCTACCTACTACCTTCACCTTACACTACTACTTCCTTCACCTCTACTCTACCTACCTTCCCTCACCCTACCTACCTCCTACCTTCACCCTACTCTACCTACCTTCCTTCACCCTCCTTTACCTCCTCTTCAACCCTACTCTACCTACCCTTCCTTCAACCCTCTCTCCTACCTTCTTCACAAACACCCTGCTTTACCTACCTTCCCTTCACCCTACTCTACCTACCTTCCTTCACCCTACTCTACCTACCTTCCTTCACCCTACTCTGCCTACCTTCCTTCACCCTACTCTACCTACCTTCCTTCACCCTACTCTGCCTACCTCCTTCAGGGGGGTCCCTACGCTACCTACCTTCCTTCACCCTACTCTACCACCTTCCTTCACCCTGCTCTACCTTCCTTCCTTCACCATGCTCTAACCCTACCTTTTCCCCCTCACCCTATACTCTACACCTCTTCACCCGCTCTACCTACCTTCCTTCACCCTGCTCCAAACCTACCTTCCTTCACCCTGCTCCTACCTACCTTCCTTCACGACCTATCTCTACCTACCTTCCTTCACCCTCCTCTACCTACCTTCCTCAACCCTGCTCTAACCTACCTTCCTTTCACCCTACTCTACCTACCTTCCTCACCCTGCACTACCTACCTTCCTTCACCCTGGCTCTACCTACCTTCCTTCACTCTACTCTACCTACCTTCCTTCACCCTACCCTACCTACCTTCCTTCACCCTACTCTACCTTCCTTCCTTCACCCTGCTCTACCTACCTTCCTTCACCCTACTCTACCTACCTTCCTTCACCCTACACTACCTAACCATCCTATCACCCTCCCTACCCTACCTTCCAACACCCTAAACCCTACCTACCGTCTTCACCTGCTCTACCTACCTTCCCTTCACCCTACGCTAACCTTCCTTCCTTCACCCTACTACTACCTACCTTCCAATCACCCTGCTCTCCTACCTCCTTCACCTACTCTAACCTACCTTCCTTCACCCTACTCTACCCTACCTCCTTCACCCTGCCTACCTACCTTCCTTCACCCTACTCTACCTACCTTCCTTCACCCTACCCTACTACCTTCCTTCCAACCCTACCCCTACTACCTTCCATCACCCTATCTACCTACTTCCCTTCACCAGCTCTAACCTACCTTCCTTCAACCCTACCACCTACCTTCCTTCACCCTACTCTACCTTCCTTCCCTTCACCCTACTCTACTTACTTCCCATCCACCCTACACAACTACCTTCCTTCACCCTAACCCTACCTACCTTCCTATCCCGCTACTCTATCACCTACCTTCCTCACCCTGCTCTACCTACCTTCTCACCCGACTCTACCAACCTTCTTACCCTACTCTACCTTCCTTCTTCACCCTACTCAACTTCCCTTCCTACACCCTACTCTACTTTACCTTCCTTCACCCTACCCTACCTACCGTTCCTTCACCCTACTCTACCTACCATCCTTCACCCTGCTCTACCCTACCTTCCTATCACCCTACCCTATACCTACCTTCCTTCACCCTACTTACCTACCTTCCTTCACCGTACTCTATACCTACCCTTCCTTCACCCTACTCTACTACCAACCGTACCTCACCTGCTCTACCTACCTTCCTTCACCCTACTCTACCTACTCTCCTTCACACCTAACTCAACCTACCTTTATTTTATCCTTTCACCCTACTCTACTACCTACCTTCACCCTGGCTCAACCTACCTTCCTTCCACACCTACTCTACCTACCTTCCTTCACCCTACTCTACCAACCTCCATCACCCTACACTACCTTACCTTCCTTCACCCTATCTCTACTACCTTCCTCACCCTGCTCTACCTACCTTCCTTACCCGAACTCTACTACCTTTTCCTTCACCCTACTCTACCTACCTAACCTTCACCCCTGCTCTACCACCTTCCTTCAACCCTACTCTACCTACCTTCCTTCACCCTACTCTACCTACCATCCTTCACCCTACTCTACTACCTACCTTCACCTGCTCCTATAACCTACCTCCTCACCCAACTCCCTACCTACCTTCCTTTCACCCTACTCTACCTACCTTCCTTCACCCTACTCTACCTAACTTCCTTCACCCTACTCACCTACCTTCCTTCACCCCTTCACTACCTACCTTCTCACCTACCTTACCTACCTTCCTTCACCCAACCCACCTACCTTCCTTCACCCTACCCTACCTACCTTCCTTCACCCTACCCTACCTACCTTCCTTCACCGTACTCTACCTACCTTCCTTCACCCTACTCTACCTACCTACCTCTACCCTGCTCTACCTATACCTTTCTTCACCCTACTCTACCTACCCTTCCCTTCCACCCTACTCCTACCTACCTTCCTTCCTTCACCCTACTCTACCTACCTTCCTTCAACCTACACTACCTACCACCTTCCTTCAACCCTGATCTCAACCTACCTTCCTTCACCCTACTCTACCTACCTTCCTTCACCCTACCCTACCTTACCTTCCTTCACCCTACCCTACCTACCTTCCTTCACCCTACTCTACCTACCTTCATTCACCGTACTCTACCTACCCTTCCTTCACCCTACTCTACAACCTACCTTCACCCCAGCTCTACCTACCTTCCTTCACCTACTCTAACCTACCATCCCTTCACCGTACTCCTAACTACCTTCACCTGCTCCTACCTACTTCCTTCACCCTACCCTACTACCTTCCTTCACCCTACCCTACTACCTTCCTTCACCCTACTCTACCTACCTTCCTTCACCGTACTCTACCTACCTTCCGTTCACCCACACTACCTTACCTACCTTCACCCTGCTCTACCTACCTTCCTCACCTACTCTACCTATCACCTTTCTTCACCTGTACTCCACCTATCCTCAACCCTGCTCTACCTACCTTCCATCACCCTACTCTACCTACCTACGTGTCACCCTACCTCTATCTAACCTACCTTCCTTCACCCTACCTACTTCCTTCACCTATCTACCTAACCTTCACCTACCCTACCTACCTTCCTTCACCCTACTCTACCTACCTACCATCACCCTGCCTCTACTACCTACTTCACCCTACTCTACCTACCTACCTCACTCCCTACTCTATCCTACCTTCCTTCACCCGACTCTACCTACCTTCCTTCAACCGCCTACTCTACCTACCTTCCTTCCACCCTGCTCTACCTACCTTTCCTTCACCCTACTCTACTACCTTCCTCACCCTACTCTACGTACCTTCCTTCACCCTGCTCTACTACCTCCTACACCCTACTCTACCTAACCATCCTCAACCTAACTCTACCTACCTTCCTTCACCCTACTCTACCTACCTACCTTCACCCTACTCTACCTACCTTCCTTCACCCTACTCTACCTACCTTCCTTCACCCTACTCTACCTACCTTCCTTCACCCTACTCTACCTACCTTCCTTCACCCTGCTCTACCTACCTTCCTTCACCCTGCTCTACCTACCTTCCTTCACCCTACTCTACCTACCTTCCTTCACCCTACTCTACCTACCTTCTTTCACTGTACTCTACCTACCTTCCTTCACTGTACTCTACCTACCTTCCTTCACTGTACTCTACCTACCTTCCTTCACTGTACTCTACCTACCTTCCTTCACTGTACTCTACCTACTTTTCCCTCAAGTTTTAAGGTGACAACAAAGTGTTGGACTGTCTAGAACTTTAAGTTATTATTGAGTAAAGTTCTACACAGTCACAAGTTACAAGTTGTCCTGCACTCTGCACGGTGTGTTAGCTGTGACCTGTATGTTAGTTGTGACCTGTATGTTAGTTGTGACTTGTATGTTAGTTGTGACCTGTATGTTGTGACCTGTATGTTAGTTGTGACTTGTATGTTAGTTGTGACCTGTATGTTGTGACCTGTATGTTAGTTGTGACCTGTATGTTAGTTTTGTGACCTTATTTAGTTGTGACTTTGTGTGGTTAGGTGTGGACCTTTATGATAGTTGTGACGCTGTATGTTAGTTGTGACCTGTATGTTAGTTTGTGACTTTGTTAGTTGTGATCTTTGTGTTAGTTGTGAGTGACCCTGTATGTTATAGTGACCTGTATGCTAGTGTGACTTGGTGTGTTAGTTTTGACCTGTTATGTTAGTTGGTGGCTGTATGTTAGTTGTGACCTGTATGTTGAGACCTGTATGTTATTGTGACCCTTTAGTTGTGTCCTGTATTTGGGACTTTGTATGTTAGTTGTGACCTGTATGTTTAGTTGTGACCTATATCTAGTGTACCTGTAAGTTAGTTGTGACCTGTATGTTTAGTTTGTGAATTGTGTGTTATTGTGACTTGTGTGTTAGTTGTGACCTGTAGTTAGTTGTGACCTGTAATTTAGGTTGTGACCAGTATGTTGGTTGTGACCTGTAATGTTAGTTGTGACCTTGTATGTTAGTTGTGATCCCTGTAGTTATTGTGACCTTTATGTTATTGTGACCTGTATGTTAGTTGTGAGCTTGTGTGTTATTGTGACCTGTATTTAGTTGTGACCTGTAATGTTAGTTGTGACTTGTGTGTCAGTTGAACCTGTATGTTAGTTGTGACCTGTATGTTAGCTGTGACCTGTGTGTTCTGACCCGTGTGTTAGTTGTGACCTGTGTGTTCTGATCTGTGTGTTAGTTGTAACCTGTGTGTTAGCTGTGACCTGCGTGTTCTGACTCGTGTGTTAGTTGTGACCTGTGTGTTCTGATCTGTTAGTTGTGACCTGTGTGTTAGCTGTGACCTGTGTGTTCTGACCCGTGTGTTAGTTGTGACCTGTGTGTTCTGATCTGTGTGTTAGTTGTAACCTGTGTGTTCTGATCTGTGTGTTAAATGTGACCTGTGTGCTAATCGTGACCTGTGTGTTAGTTGACCTCTGCGTTACCTGTTAACTGTGACCTGTGTTAGTTGTGACCTGTGTGTTATTTTTGACTTGTGTGTTAGTATGACCTGTAAGTTGTGACTTGTGTGTTGTGACTTGTGTGCTAGTGTGGCCTGTGTTAGCTGTGACCTGTGTTATTGTGGTCTGTGTTATTGTGACCTGTGTTAGTTGTGACTTGTGTGTTAGTTATGACTTTTGTGTTAGTTGTGACTTGTGTGTTAGTTGTGACTTGTGTTGTGACCTTTGCTTTATTGCGACCTGTGTTAATTGTGACCTGTGTGTTAGTTGTGACGTGTGTTAGTTGTGACTTGTCTGTTAATATGACCTGTGTTAGTTGTGACGTGTGTGTTATTGTGACCTTTATGTTAGTTGTGACTTGTTAGTTGTGACTTGTGTGTTTGTTGTGACTTGTATGTTAGTTATGACCTGTGTGTTACTTATGACCTGTGTGTTGTGACCTGGATCGGTGTATGGGTGAATCAATTCATCTCTGGCTTCAGGTATGCAAGATTTCAACTACCTGTCATCCAACGATCTGGAGGTGACGCTGGAGGTGGGGTGTGACAAGTACCCTCCAGCCTCCTCCCTCCAGCAGGAGTGGCTGGATAACAAGGAGGCTCTCATGGAGTACATGTGGCAGGTTAGTCATGACACTGCCAGCGAAGGAAGTGCCACGTGGCACTCTCCCTCGTAGAGTCATGTGTCACTTCCCTTCGTATCAATGTAATCTTAAGTCATGTCGACGGAAATGTCATATCATCCTGGCATAACTAATGGCTAATATCCAGTATTTTTCATCTAACTGCTGGTGTATATTCCACAGGATATATACACAGAGGGTGTATGTATATCTTTCAGTGTATATATATATATATATATATATATATATATATATATATATATATATATATATATATATATATATATATATATAATATATAACTCAAATGTTATTACTATTTTAGGTATTGAAGCATTTTTGAAGTTTTTTTGTAGGGGAGAACTGTAGCCTAGGTAGCCTAAATATATCTTAGTTACCCCATAATTCTTGTATGAGCCGCAGTACACTTGACAACTGAAGACAAGACACACGTTGCAGCATAAACTTGAACCCTGTACAGCTTTATTAAGTCACATTTCGTTGTGTGTAGAGCTTTATTAAGCCACGTTTCTTGACGAGCAAGGTGTCTCTCCCTCCAGTAGTTTCAGCCGTCTGCATGGTGCACTAGGCTTTAAACCTAACATATATTTTGCATGGGAAATTTGAAGAGCATTTTGTGTTATGTTGTGTCAGACACACTTGGGCGTGAAGGGCGTGGTGAGGGACTCGTTGACAGGTCAAGGCATCCCTAACACACTCATCCACGTCAAGAACATCACTCGCATCAATGATACCCACGTCAGAGATGAAGATATCAACCACGACGTTACTTCAGGTACGATGCATCACACATTGTGTTATATATATATATATATATATATATATATATATATATAAATATATATATATATATATTTATATTATATATATATATACGCACACACACACTGTATGCCTGAGCCATTCGAGTTTCGCGCTTTCTTGTAAATATTGCAATAATAATAATAATTCTGTTGGTTTGTGTATTAAACAAGGAAGTCAGTTTTATATTATCAATAATAAATCTTAGTGAGTCCTTCATCTCAGTAATTCATTACGTATAAACATTCGTCAGTGTATGAATAATCCCACAAGACACAAACACCAGTAGCAACCAGTGAAGAGGCGGGGCCAGGAGCTGTGACTCGACCCAGGCAACCACAACTCCTCAACCTTCGTGTTTATGTCGCCTTGTGATTTATTCAAACATACTTAGCCATAGGGGTTAACAGCGCCTGTGGAGGCGATCAGGTTTGATCCAAGGAACGGGAGGTTAGCTTCACTTCCTTGAATCAAGAGCTCCTCGTCAGGATAAAGTCGGTCTAAACATGAAGGAGCAACTCAATTAAAATAGTGATTTATGTTTTTCTGTGTTGATCAGTGCACAACGGTGACTACTGGCGACTGTTGGTACCTGGGGACTACGAGGTGACTGCTACAGCTGAGGGTTACCTGCCTCTCACTCACACCATCACAGTTACCAACCCTCCTCACCAGGAACACTCAGGGAGACTTTGATCTAGCCCCCGTACCAATACTCCATTCCCCAGGTAGGGTAAGTCCCCATCCAGTTCCTCCATGAGGGTAATCCCCCTTTTCCATGTTCCTCCAGGTAGGGTAAGTCACCCATCCTTGTTCCTCCGGTGACGGAATCCCCCCCTTTAATTTTCCCTCCAGGTGAGGGAAAGTCTCCCCCATTTCCCCCCGGGTACGGTAAGTCACCCCCTTAATGTTCCCCAGTGACGGAAAGTCCCCATCCATGCTCCGCCAGGTGACGGAAATCCCCCCTTAAGGGTTTCCTCCAGGGACGGTAAGTCCCCCCTCCATGTTCCTCCGTGACGGAAGTCACCCCTCCATTTTTCCCCCCGGTGACGGAAAGTCACCCCCCCCTTAATGTTTTTCCAGGTGACGGTAAGTCACCCCTCCATTTTCCCTCCAGGTACGGTAAGTCACCCCCCATTTTCCTCCAGGTGACGGTAAGTCCACCCCCTCTCCCCAGGTGACGGTAAGCTACCGGGGGAGCAGAAAACACTAGCACAGCACAGCACAGCACACAGCACTTTAGACACACTAGCAGCACATTAGCAGCAGCAACATTAGCAGCAGCACTACCTACAGCAGAAAGCACAGCAGCACCAGCATTAGCAGCAGCAACACTACAGCACTAGCTACAGCACTAGCATAGCACACAAAACTAGCAGCAGCAACACTAGCAGCACCAGCACCACACTAGCAGCGCACTGCAGCACAACAACCTACAGCAGCAGCACTAGCAGCAGCACTAGCACACTAGCAGCAAAGCAGCAACACAGCAACCACAGCACCAGCACACAACAGCAGCACTACCGCGCATTAGCAGCAACACTAGCACACCACAGCAACACTAGCAACCCACACAGCACTGCACAGCAACACAGCAGCAGCACTAGCACAGCAGCAGCACTAGCATACACAGCACTAGAAAGCAGAAACTAGCAGCACCAGCAGCATGCGCAGAACACTAGCAAGCAGCAACTACACAAGCACACTAGCAGCAGCACTACAGCAGCACACTACAGCACAACATGTCAGCACTAGCAGCACCAGCACAACACTAGCAACCACAAGCACACCACACAGCACTACAGTAGCAACACTAGCACAGCCTAGCAGCAGCAGCACTGCACTAGCAGCAGCACCAGCAGCATAGCACACAACACTACAGCACCTACATGTAGCAGCACATTTATCAAGCAACACTAGCAGCACTAGCAGACCAGCGCACACAGCAACACTAGCAGCATCCAGCAGCAGCACTACGCACAGCAACACTTAGCCACACAGCACTAGCACTAGCAGCATCACTAGCAGCAACAACTAGCAGAAGCACTAGCACGTAGCAGCAGCACTAGCACTAGCACACACTAGCATTTAGTGTTAGCAGCAGCAGCACTAGCAGCGCACACTACGTACACTAGCACTAGCAGCACACTAGGCAGCAGAAACACTAGCAGCAGCAGCACTAGCAGCAGAGCAGCATTAGCCGCACACTACAGCAGCCAGCACTAGCATAACACCACAGCACTAGCAGCAACACTAGCAGCACCAGCAGCAGCACTAGCAGCAGCACTACACAGCAGCACTAGCGCAACACTAGTCAGCAGCAGCACTAGCAGTCAACACTTAGCATGCAGCACACTAGTCACGGCACAGCACTCAGCACACACATAGCACTAGCAGCAGCAGCACACAGTAGCAACCTACACACCACAGTAGCAGCACTACAGCGCAGTCGTGGGTGTGTATGTAACATCAACAGGTAGTCTGGCTAACAACCCCACCTCAGCTACTGTAGCGCTAGCACTAGCACACACTAGCACTCACAGCATCGTGGGTGTGGTGCAGTAACATCACAAGGGTACGTAGCTACACGACCCCCCCACCTCAGCTACTGGCAGCTAGCAACTAGCAGCAGCACACTAGCACTAGCAGCAGCACTAGCACTAGTAGCAGCACTAGAGCAGCAAGCATCAGTCTGGTGTGTAGAACAAGGGTAGTCTGGCTACACCGAGCAGCCACCTCACTACTGCAGCACTAGCACTAGCAGCAGCACACTAGCAACTAGCAAGCAGCAGCACTAGCATAGCAGCAGCAGTCGGGGGGTAGTACATCAACAAGGTATCTGCTACACCACGCGCCCACCTCAGATCAGCACTAGCACTAGCAGCAGCACTAGCAGCAGCAACTAGCACTAGCAGCACTACACTAGCAGCAGCAGCACTAGCAGCAGCAGTCGTGGTGTGTGTGTAGTAACATTAACAAGGTAGTCTGGCTACACCGCCGCCCACCCAGCTACTAGCAGCACAAGCACTAGCAGCAGCACTAGCAGCACAGTCTGGTAGTTGGTGAAACACACCAGGAGTCAGGCAACACAGACGCCCACCTCAGCACTGCACACAGCAGCAGCAGAACTAGCACACAGCAGCAGAACTAGCACTAGCAGCACTAGCACTAGCAGCAGCGCACTAGCACTACAGCAGCATCGTGGTGTTGTGTAGTAACACAACAGGTATCGGCTACACCGACCGCCCACGCAAGCACTGCACACTAGCAGCAGCAGCACTAGCACTAGCAGCAAGCATCGGGTGTAGTAACACAACAAGGGTAGTCTGCACAACCGACGCCACCTCAGCTACTCCAGCACTAGCAGCAGCAGCACTAGCAGCAACACTAGCAGCACAGTAGTGGTGTATAACGACACAAGGTATCTGGCACACCACCGCCACCTCACTACTGCAGCACTAGCAGCAGCAGAACTAGCACTACAGCAGCAAACTAGCACTAGCTGCACTAGCACAACTAGCAGCAGCACACTAGCACTAGCACAGCAGTCGTGTGTGTGTGTAGTAACATAACAAGGTAGTCTGGCTACACCGACCGCCCACGCTCACTACTAGCAGCACTAGCACAGCAGCACACTAGCACTAGCAGCAGCAGCGTGGTAGTACATCAACAGGTAGTCTGGCTACCCACCGCCCACCTCAGCTACTAGCACTAGCACTAGCAGCAGCAGCACTAGCAGCACTAGCACTAGCAGCAGCAGTCGTGGTGTAGTAACATCAACAAGGGTAGTCTGGCTACACCGACCGCCCACCTCAGCTACTGCAGCACTAGCAGCAGCAGCACTAGCACTAGCAGCACTAGCAGCAGCAGTCGTGTGTAGTACATCAACAAGGATCTGCTACACCGACCGCCCACCTCAGCTACAGCAGCACTAGCAGCAGCAGACTACACTAGCAGCAGCAGAACTAGCACTAGCAGCACTAGCACAACTAGCATTATTATTATAATCAAAAAGAAGCGCTAAGCCACAAGGGCTATACAGGCACAACTAGCAGCAGCAGCACTAGCACTAGCAGCAGCAGTCGTGGTGTGTGGTGTAGTAACATCAACAAGGGTAGTCTGGCTACACCGACCGCCCACCTCAGCTACTGCAGCACTAGCAGCAGCAGAACTAGCACTAGCAGCAGCAGAACTAGCACTAGCAGCACTAGCACAACTAGCAGCAGCAGCACTAGCACTAGCAGCAGCAGTCGTGGTGTGTGGTGTAGTAACATCAACAAGGGTAGTCTGGCTACACCGACCGCCCACCTCAGCTACTGCAGCACTAGCAGCAGCAGCACTAGCACTAGCAGCAGCAGTCGTGGTGTAGTAACATCAACAAGGGTAGTCTGGCTACACCGACCGCCCACCTCAGCTACTGCAGCACTAGCAGCAGCAGCACTAGCACTAGCAGCACTAGCACTAGCAGCAGCAGTCTGGGAGTACATCACAAGGTATCTGGCTACACCGACCGCCCACCTCAGCTACTGCAGCACTAGCAGCAGCAGCACTAGCACTAGCAGCACTAGCACTAGCAGCAGCAGTCGTGGTGTAGTAACATCAACAAGGGTAGTCTGGCTACACCGACCGCCCACCTCAGCTACTGCAGCACTAGCAGCAGCAGCACTAGCACTAGCAGCACATAGCACTGCAGCAGCAGCGTGTGGTGTAGTAACATCACAAGGGTAGTCTGGCTACACCGACCGCCCACCTCAGCTACTGCAGCACTAGCAGCAGCAGCACTAGCACTAGCAGCAGTAGCACTAGCAGCAGCAGTCGTGGTGTAGTAACATCAACAAGGGTAGTCTGGCTACACCGACCGCCCACCTCAGCTACTGCAGCACTAGCAGCAGCAGAACTAGCACTAGCAGCAGCGAATAGCACTACACACTGCACACTGCAGCAGCAGCACTAGCACTAGCACAGCATCGTGGTGTGTGGTGTAGTAACATCAACAAGGGTAGTCTGGCTACACCGACCGCCCACCTCAGCTACTGCAGCACTAGCAGCAGCAGCACTAGCACTAGCAGCAGCAGTCGTGGTGTAGTAACATCAACAAGGGTAGTCTGGCTACACCGACCGCCCACCTCAGCTACTGCAGCACTAGCAGCAGCAGAACTAGCACTAGCACTAGCACTAGCACAACTAGCAGCAGCAGCACTAGCACTAGCAGCAGCAGTCGTGGTGTGTGGTGTAGTAACATCAACAAGGGTAGTCTGGCTACACCGACCGCCCACCTCAGCTACTGCGATATTATACCAGCAGGTGAGGAACCACTCACTACATTCTTATCTTAATAAAACCCAGTGTGCGATGCTTCTCTCAGCTGCCACTGTGCTTCTTAACACTCTCTCACTTACTGGAATAACTAAACACCACCTGAGTCCTTAAGTAATACTGTATTATCATACTGAGAGAGTAGAGTACAGTAGGTTACTCCCCCGTTGAATGAAGTGGCCTCGTCCTGCCAGCTTGACGGTGATTGGCCAAGACAAGTGTCATCACGTGGTCATGTAAGCTGCTTGACGCAGCTTGACGCAGCTTGACGCAGCTTGACGCACTAGTATGCTGCATAGTTAAGGCTTGAGGTAGCTCTCCCTAGGACGCTGTTACAATGGCGACACACGTGACCTTGACGTCACGGTGGTCACCACCGTCTTCAATGACGTCACAACTGTTCAGTGACGTCATAGCTGCTGAATGATGTCACTACTGTCCATGGTGATTACTGCCTTCAGTGACGTCACTACTATTCATTGACGTCACAACTGTTCATTGACGTAACTACTGACTTCATTGACGTCACTACTGACTTCATTGACGTCACTGTCTTCAGTGACGTCACTACTGTTTTATCACACATGTAAGGTCACAGCGCCTTGGGAAGGGGAGAGACTACCAGGTTTGATTCGAGGAAAAAAAAGCTCCAATTCCCTGGATCAAGACACCTTGATGGTAATGATAGGATGGAAAATGAGAACTTTCTGTCTAGGTTGGAACACTAACAGCCCAGTTCCAGGCAGATGAAATCGCAGACCTGGAGAATGTACAGAGAACTTTCGCTGCACGTATAAGTACAATGAAGCACCTTTAACTTAAATTTTAAAGAGGTGGACGGGTAAGCCAGTGGAAGGCCTCGGTCAGATGACCAAAAACTCCAGATATTGGTCGTCATATGACTAAGACCCGCGCCAGGAAACACTTGTCCTGTTTCCTGACAAACCTTACCTAACCTCAATCATCTTAATTACTGGGAACGTTTGAAGTCTCTTGACCTGTACTCCCTGGAACACAGGCGAGAAATATAATCATAATCTACACCTGGAAAACCCTAGAGGGACTGGTCCCAAATCTGCACACAAAAATCATTCCCCACGAAAGCAAGACTCGGCAAATGGTGCAACGTAACGCAATGAAAAGTAGAGGTACCATGAGCACACAGTAAATGTCCGGGGCTCAAGACTGTTCAACAGCCCCTACCATACATAAGGGGAATTACCAATAGCCTCCCTGGCTGCCTTTAAGAGGGAACTGGACAGTTGCCTCAAGTCAGTATCCGACCAACCGGGCTGTATGGTTCGTATGTTGGACTGCGTGCAGCTGTATCCCTTATGGGTTTAGCGCTTGGTTTTGATTATAATAATAATGGACTGCGTGCGGGCGGCAGTAACAGTCTGGTTGATCAGACTTGATTCCCCGCAAAGCCTGCTCATGGACCGGGCGGAGGGGGCGTTGACCCAGGAACCCCCTCCAGGTTCGTTGATTGTTAGATGTTGGTAATAAGTAATTGTATGTCCTTTGAGGGGGAGCCTTGATGCCAGTGGAGGGCTCTTGATCCAAGGACCCTCAGGGTGGAGCCTTGATGCCGGTGAAGAACTCTTGATCCAAGGACCCTGAGGGTCCTTGGATCAAGGACCTTAAATAGCCTAAAATAATCTACCTTATAACTTAACCTATAATAACCTATAACCTATAATAACCTATAACCTTTAATAACCTATAACCTATAATAACCTATAACCTATAATAACCTATAACCTATAATAACCTATAACCTATAATAACCTATAATAACCTATAACCTATAATAACCTATAATAACCTATAACCTATAATAACCTATAACCTATAATAACCTATAACCTATAATAACCTATAATAACCTATAACCTATAATAACCTATAACCTATAATAATCTATAACCTATAATAACCTATAACCTATAATAACCTATAATAACCTATAATAACCTATAACCTATAATAACCTATAACCTATAATAGCCTATAACCTATAATAACCTATAACCTATAATAACCTATAACCTATAATAACCTATAATAACCTATAACCTATAATAACCTATAATAACCTATAATAACCTATAATAACCTATAACCTATAATAACCTATAACCTATAAACCTATAATAACCTATAACCTAAAAACCTATAACCTATAATAACCTATAACCTATAATAACCTATAACCTATAATAGCCTATAACCTATAATAACCTATAACCTATAATAACCTATAACCTATAATAACCTATAATAACCTATAATAACCTATAATAACCTAGATTTTGAGTTAAATGTTAGGTTGGTTTAGATTTTTTATTTTGTTTACGAAAAACTGTTTTGTACACAGACCCGAAATATAATTGTCTCCGCTGAAGAAATGTTCGACTTAACATACTAAAAACTACATATATAAAATAAAAGAAAATAAAGTCAATATCTTCCCCCCCCCCAAAAAAAAAAAATCTTACAGTTTACAGATGAAAAAACGATGTTTGTAAAGCCTTTTATTATTATACGTTGTACACTAAACATTATCTGCTACCTCACTCAGCTGTATGACCCTTGTGGGTTTAGCGCTTATTTATGATTATAATAATCCTTATTCAGATGCTGATGTTAATATTTACTTAATATAATAATAATCGCAATTATTAAAAAACAATGATAAAAATAATTAATAGCCAAAAAAAATAAAAATTAACGATAATTATTAATAAATAATAATAAGTGATACTAAATTAGTATTGATAAATCACTGGTCAAACATAAAAATTCATTGTCAAAGATATTTGAAGGTATTAAGGGTATTATGTGGTTACTCTGGGCTCTGGTGGCCTGGTGGTTAACGCTCTCGCTTCACACGGCGAGGGCCTGGGTTCGATTCCCAGCCAGAGTAGAAACATTGGACGTGTTTCTTTCCACCTGTTGTCTATGTTCCCCATCAGTAAAATGGGTACCTGGGTGTTAGTCGACTGGTGTGGGTCGCATCCTGGGACACTGACCTAAGGAGGCCTGGTCACAGACCGGGCCGCGGGGGCGTTGACCCCCGGAACTCTCTCCAGATAAACTCCAGATAAGATAAACTGAATTTGAAGATGTCAGCAAGTTTCTCAAACTGGGTCTAGTTTGTGAGATATTGCATACCTACCCTCAGTTAACAGGCAACTTAGCTATAACGCGCCTCTGTCTATATGTGGACACAATTTGTATATATAGTTTTAATGAGATTAGAATTTTAATTTTAAATCATATAATATTTAACGGAAAGAGTTGTATCAACAACGACCACCTGACAATATTGTAACTTTCATTTGGTTATTTTTTCTAGATAAACACGAGTTCTTCACGACGATCCTCCTTAAACACTTATGCATTCTGCTAAATTTGTGGCGAATATTCTTTGCAAAAACAAAGAAAAAACCATGACATATTTTGTGAAAGAAGCTTATCTTGCATATTTTGGAGGGACGCTTGAAGAACAAGACAAGTCTTGGGCTCCCCATATGTTTGCCAAACCTGTGTACAATGTTACCACAGTAGAAACATAGACAAAGGAAAAGTTTAAACTTGGGTGTGTCTATGGTGTGGAGAGAGTTGAAAAAAAACACCAGGATGACTGTTATTTCTGTATGATGAATGTGAAAGGTTTCAACTGATACAAGAAAGTCATGTGGGATTATGGTGATTTAGAGTCAGCAAGGAGACCTGTAGCCCACAGCGAAGATGTTCCCATACCAGTGTTTACAACACTGCCTGACCTTCCACTGTTACATGTTGAAGAAACTCCGAGTTTAGGATGTAACACAAGTGATAGAAGTAGAAGTGAATATGAAGTGAGCATTTCAGCGCCCCAGCATTTCTCCCAAGAACAACTCAATGACCTGGTAAGTGACCTTAGTCTGTCATAGTATCTGAACAAGCAATTAAAATAACAGCTTTTCAGACAAGAGAGGTTGAACTCCTTCCTTCCTTCAGCCAAGATGAAGAACTTGTATACTTCTTCGAATATGACTTGAATATTGACCAGGAGATTAGTGCCTCTTTATAGACAGCTCCATTAGAAGCTTGAAATGTGTCTTTATTGCACAATGGTAACCACCATGCATCTCTTGCAATTGCTTACTCAACAAAACTGTTGATGACCAATATAGAAGAAAATCGTACAAATAACGTTATCGTATGCACTAATTAGTGGAATCTGAATGATCTTACTAAGTTAATCTGTTATTATATAGAAAGAAGTGCTAGTATATATTACATGATTTAACCTTTCCATAATCTAAAAAATAATTTCACTGCTATTTGTAAGTTAGTATGATCAATATATTTTTTACATCTTTTATGTTTTTTAATGGGATACCAAATTTATCAAAAACTAGAGCCAATCAAGCAAAACCGATGACATATTCGGAATAAACACAACAAATTTACCCTAAACTCACTGTAATATCATTGACCAGAAAATAAGTGTTGACCAGTGACTGGATAAGATAAGACTTCGTTCGGATTTTTAACTCCGGAGGGTTAGCCACCCAGGATAACCCAAGAAAGTCAGTGCGTCATCGAGGACTGTCTAACTTATTTCCATTGTGGTCCTTAATCTTGTCCCCCAGGATGCGACCCACACCAGTCGACTAACACCCAGGTACCTATTTGCTGCTAGGTGAACAGGACAACAGGTGTAAGGAAACGTGTCGAATGTTTCCACCCGCCGGGAATCGAACCCGGGAGCTTTAGCCACCAGGCCACCGGGCCACACTTACACAGAAATACACAATACTATAACAAGTACACCCTAACAACACTGAACATTGTTACAGAGAATTAAGCTGTAGAATGGTGGACATGATGAAGTTGTGTGGATATGAACCACCACTGTAACCCACCACTGTAACCCAGCACTGTAACCCACCACTGTAACCCACCACTGTAACCCACCACTGTAACCCACCAGTTAACACTGACCTTCAAAATTTTAATTATTAATTATCTTGAGGCGGCAGACTGTTGCTGTCTTGTACTCGTTACTACATACCACTTGCACTCACCTTGTAACTAGTTGGTTGTGTTGCTGTTTGTGTACAAGAATAACTGTCAGTGAACATTTGGAACACAAGTTGTGTTTGGATTATTATTATTATTATAATCAAGGGGGAAGCGCTAAACCCGGAGGATTATACAGCGCCTGGGGGGGGGGGGACGTGGAAGGCATTCAGGCTTAATTTGGGGAACTGGAGCACAGATCCAATTCCCTAAATCAAGAGCCCCTCACCAACATCAAGGAACCTTCCTTGAGGGGAGTTGTGTTTGGAGACACACCGAAAATATATATGAACAAACGGGCAAACTTTTTAATAAACATTATCTCTCAGTCCACTGTGTATCAGGGTGTGGACACAGTACCTTCGCTACTCAACCAGATGTATCTGGGATCTGGATGAGTGACGAAAATACTATGTACATTGAGAGTGTGCAAGTTCGAATCTGCTGTGGACTGAGAGATAAGATAATGTGTGTAAGTGTGTACACACACACATACACACACACATACACGTTAGTAGGTTGGTAGACAACAACCACCCAGGGAGGTACTACCGTCCTGCCAAGTGAGTGTAAAACGGAAACCTGTAATTGTTTTCCATGATGGCAGGATTGATGGTGTCTTTTCTGACTCTTAAACATACAAGATTTCAGGTATGTCTTGCTACTTCTACTTACACTTAGGTCACACTACACATACATGTATAAGCATATATATACACATCCCTCTGGGTTTTTCCCGATTTTTCTTACTAGATCTTGTTCTTGTTTATTTCATCTTATCTCCATGGGGAAGTCGAATAGAATTCTTCCTCCGAGAGCCATGCGTGTTGTAAGACGCGAGTAAAATGCCGGGAGCAAGGGGCTAGTAACCCTTTCTATTGTATATATTACTAAAGTTAAAAAGAGAAACGTTCGGTTTCTTTTTGGGCCACCCTGCCTCGGTGGGATACGGCCCGTGCGTTGAAAGAAGATATATATGTATATATATATATATATATATATATATATATATATATATATATATATATATATATATATATATATATATATATATATATATATATATAAATGTGTGTGTGGGTGTGGATGGGTGGGCTGGGTTCGTGGTAGGTGCTTATGGTGGGGTGGGGTTGATGGTAGGTGATGGTGGTGGTCGTGTGTCACCTTCAGTGTTGTAGTTACAACAGTTGTGGTGTGTCACACCTTCAGTGTTGTAGTTACAACAGTTGTGGTGTGTCACACCTTCAGTGTTGTAGTTACAACAGTTGTGGTGTGTCACACCTTCAGTGTTGTAGTTACAACAGTTGTGGTGTGTCACACCTTCAGTGTTGTAGTTACAACAGTTGTGGTGTGTCACGCCTTCAGTGTTGTAGTTACAACAGTTGTGGTGTGTCACACCTTCAGTGTTGTAGTTACAACAGTTGTGGTGTGTCACACCTTCAGTGTTGTAGTTACAACAGTTGTGTGTCACCTTCATGTTGTAGTTACAACAGTTGTGGTGTGTCACACCTTCAGTGTTGTAGTTACAACAGTTTTTGGGTGTCACCCCTTCATTTTTTAGTTCAACAGTTGGGGTTTTTAAACCCCTTCAGTGTGTATTACAACAGTTGTGTGTCACACCTTCAGTGTTGTATTACAACAGTTGTGGGGGTCACCCTTCAGTTTTTTGTAGTTACAACATTTGGGGTGTGTCACACCTTCAGTTTTGTATTACAACAGTTTTGGTCACACCTTATGTTTAGTTACAACAGTTGTGGGGGTCACACCTTCATTTGTGTTAAAAACGTTGGGGTTTTCACACCTTCATGTTGTGTTACAACGGGTTTTGGGGTTCACACCTTCATGTTGTAGTTACAACTTTGGGGTGTCACCCTTCATGTTGATTTAAAAACAGGTGTGTGTCACACCTTCAGTGTTGTAGTTACAACATTGTGGTGTGTCACACCTTCTGTTTAGTTCAACATTGTGGGTGTCCACCTTCAGTTTTGTAGTTACAACATTTTGGGTTGTCACCCTTCAGGTTGTAGTTACAACATTTTGTGGGTGTCCACCTTCAGTTTTGAGTTAAAAACGTTGTGGTGTGTAAACCCTTCAGTTTTTGAGTTACAACAGTTTGGGTGCACCCCTTAGGTTGAGTTACAACGTTGTGGGGGGGCACCCTTCAGGTTTTGTAGTTACAACATTTTGGGTGGTCACACCTTCAGTGTTGTATTACAACATTTTTGTGGTGGTCCACCTCAGTTTTTTGTGTTACAAAAGTTGTGGTGGGGTCACACCTCAGTGTTGTGTTACAAAGTTTTTGGTGTGTCACACCTTCGTGTTTAGTTACAACATTTTGTGGGTGTCACACCTTCAGTTTTGATTTTACAACATTGGGGTTTGTGCACACCTCGTGTTGAGTTACAACATTGTGGTTTTGGGTTTGGGTCACCCCTTTTTGTGTTGTAGTTAAAACAGTTGTGGGGTTTTCACCCCTTCATTTTGTGTTTTTACAACAGTTTGGGGTGTGTCACCCTTCAGTGTTGTAGTTACAACAGTTGTGGTTTCAAACCCAGTGTTTAAAGTTACAAAATTTGTGGGTGCACACCTTCAGGTTGTATTAAAAACAGTTGTGGTGTGCACACCTTCAGTTTTGTAGTTACAACATTTTGTGGGTGTCACACCTTCATTTTTGTAGTTAAAACGTTGGGGGTGTGTCACACCTTCAGTGTTGAGTTACAACAGTGGGGTTGGGTTTCACACCTTCAGGTTGTAGTTAAAAACTTGTTTTTGTTCACCCCTTCAGTGTTGTGTTACAACAGTTTGGGGTGTCACCCCTTTTCATGTTGAGTTACAACTTTGTTTTGTTCACCCTCGTGTTGTGGGGTTACAACAGTTTGGTGTGTCACACCCTTTGTTGTAGTTACAACATTGTGGTGTGTCACACCTTCAGTTTTTGTAGTTACAACATTTTTGGGTTAAAAAAACCTTTCAATGTTGTAGTTCAACGTTGTGGGTGTCAACCCCTTCATGTTGTAGTTTTAAACAGTTGTGGGTGTCAACCCCTTCATGTTGTAGTTCAAAGTTGTGGGTTTTTTAAAACCCCTTCAGGTTGTGTTCAACATTTGTGGTGTGTCAAACCTTATGTTTTGAAATTAAAAACTTTGGGGTTTTTAACCCCTTCATGTTGTAGTTTTAACATTTGTGTGTAAAAACCTTCATTTGTATTCCCTTGTAACGGTCCTTTTTTTTTTAAAAATTTTAGTGTTCGACTGGTTTATTGGGAGGGTCTTTGAACTGAGTCACTGTTTAGTGGTTTTTGTAATGAGTCACTGTTTTTGGTTTTTTGAACTGACACTTTTTGTGGGGTTTTTTGTAACGATCACTTTTTGAGGGGCTTTGAAAAGATCACTGTTTAGTGGTCTTTGTAATGAGTCACTGTTGTATGGTTTTTTGTAATGAGTCACGTTGTATGGTTTTTGTAACGACCCACTGTTGTAGTGGTTTTGTAAGACCAATTTGTAGGGCTTTGTAATGATCACTGTTGTAGTGGCTTTTTTAACTGAGTCACGTTGTATGTTTTGTAACTGATCACGTTGTAGTGGTCTTTGTAACGAGTCCTGTTTAGTGGTCTTTGTAACTGGTCACTGTTGTTGGTCTTTGTAATGAGCACTTTGTAGGGGTTTTGAAACTGAGTCACTGTTGTAGTGGTCTTTGTAAGATCACTGTTTAGGGTTTCTTTGTAACTGGTCACTTTGAGTGGTTTTGAAACTATCACGGGGTTTGGGGTTTTTACTGATAAATTTTTGTATGGTTTTTGAAACTGATCACTGTTGTAGGGTTTTTGAAAACTGAGTCACTTTGTAGGTTTTTTGTAAGGGTCCTGTTGAGTTCTTTGTAACTGGCACGTTGTGGGGCTTTGAACTGAGTCACGTTGTAGTGGTCTTTGTAACTAGTCACTGTTGTAGGGGTTTTTGTCTGAGTCACTGTTTAGTGGTCTTTAAAACGGGTCACGTTGTAGTGTTTTGAACTGATCACGTTGTGTGGTCTTTGAAACAGTCACTGTTGAGGGGTCTTGAACTGAGTCCTGTTGTATGGTCTTTGTAACTGATTTAATTGAGGCTTTGTAACGATTTTACTGTTAAAATTTGTAATGAGTTACTGTTGTAGTGCTTTGTAACTGATCACGTTGTAGGGTCTTTGTAACTGTTTTCTGTTTTATTTTCTTTGTAACTGAGTCACTGTTTGTGGCTTTGAAAATGGTCACTGTGTAGTGTTTTTGAACGAGTCATGTTTTTGGGTTTTGAAACGATTTTACTGTTGTATGGTTTTTTGTAACTGTTTTACTGTTGTCGTCTTTGAACGAGTTATGTTTAGGGGTTTTTGTAACGTTACTGTTGTTGGGTCTTTTAACTGAGTTACTGTTTTAACGGTTTTTGTAATGATTTACTGTTGTATGGTTTTTGTAATGAGTTACTGTTGTACGGGTCTTGTAACTATTTACTTTGTCTGGCCCCTTTGTAACGAGTTATTTTGGACTGGCCCCTTTTGTAAAGAGTACTTTGTACTTCCTTTGAACTAGTTACGTTGTATTTCCTTTGTAACGAGTTACTTTGTATTTCTTTGTAATTTTGTTTACGTTGTACTCTTTTAAACAGAGTTACTTTGTACGGCTTTTAAACAGTATGTTACCTTTGTAACGAGTTACTTTGTACTTTTTTCTTTGTAACGATTACTTTTGTACGGCCCTTTGTAACGATTACTTTGTACGGCCTTTGTAACCTTTAACATTTAACTGATTACCCCCATACTCGAAATATTATTCCCAACGGGTATCCCCTATAGATTTACCATAGTACCCCTATATTACTTCCCATTTACCCCTATATGTATTCCCAGTATGACCACCATTTTACTTACCAGTATGTACTCCCCTATATTATTACCAGATGTACTCCCCATATGTCTTCCCATATTACTCACCATATTATTTCCCATAGTCTCACCATATGATTCCCCAGTATGTATCACCTAATTATTTACCATATGAAAACCCCTATATGTACTACCAGATGTACTCACCAATTATTTACCAGTTTACTCACCTTTGTTTTTACCTTGTACTACCTATTTACTACCAGATGACTCACCATAGTACTTCCCAGTAGACCACCATATTACTTCCCATATTTTACTCCCCTTTTGTACTTACCAGTATGTATCCCCTTATGTCAAACCAGTATGTATCCCATATGTTTTCCCAGTATTACCCCACCTTATGTACTTACCAATGTATCACCAAAATTGTACTTCCCAGTATGACTCACCATTTATTTCCATATGACTCACCTATATGTACTTCCCAGTTTGTACTACCTATATGTATTCCCAGTATTACTACCCATAGTACAAACAGTTGTACTCACCTAATGTCTTCCCTTATATATCACCTATATTATTTACCAGTAGTACTCACCTATTTTAAATACCAGTATTACCACCATATGTATTTACCAGTTGTACTCCCCTATATGACTTACCTTATTACTCACCATATGACACCAGTTTTTACTCACCTAATGACTTACCGTATTACTCCCTAATGACCCCATAGTATCACCTATATTACTACCGTATGTATCCCCTTTAAAAAGTACTTACCAGTATGTACCCCTATTTTATTTACCAGTATTATTACCATATTACTTAAGTATGTACCCCTAAGTACTTACCAGTAGTACTCCCTATATTCTTACCAGTAGACCCCCTATATGTATTTTCCAGTAGTACTCACCTAAACTTACCAGTATGTACCACCTAATTATTTACCGTTTTAAACTCCCCAAAAATTATTTAACCATATGTACTCACCTATATGTAATTTACCAGATGTACTCCCTATATTACTCCAGTAGTAACCCCCAATTGATTCCAGTATGACCACCATATTACTTACCATATGTACTCCCCTATATGAATTACCAGTATGTACCACCTATGTACTACCAGAGTACTCCCCTTTATGTATTTACCATATTACCACCTATATGTACTACCAGTAGTACCCCTTATTACTTACATTTACTCACCATATATTTCCCAGTATGACTCACCTATATGTCTTCCCGTATGTACCACCTTATGATTTACCATTTTAAACCCCCTATATGTATACCATTATTCCCACCTATATGTATTTACCAGTAAGTACTCACCTATAGTATTTACCAGTATAAACCACCTATAGTTTTTAACCAGTATTCCACCTATATGTATTTCCATATGTACTCACCATAGTACTTCCCAGTTATACTCACCTAATTTTTCTTTCCCCCGTATTGTACCCCCCTATAGATTCCATAATACTCACCTATATGTACACCGTTTTAACCACCAATGTACTTACCAGTTAAATTCACCAAATATTAACTTACCATATTACTCCCTATATGTTTACCAGTATGTACTCACCATAGTCTTCCCTTATGTACCACCTATATGTATTTTCACCATATATACCCCAAGTATTACGAAATTACTCCCTATTGTTTTCCAGTATATATCCCATATGTACCCGTATATACTCACCTATATGTACTCCAGAAAATTACCACCTTTATGATTTACCAGTATGTACTCACCTATATGACTACCAGATAACCACCTTATTACTTACCAGTAGTACTCACCTATGTACTTACCTTATGTCCCCACCTAATGTACTACCGTATTATTCACCTATATTGTATTTACAAGAAAATATACCACCTATTGATTTCCCAGATTACCACCTATATGTATTTACCAATTATCACCTAAGTACTTACCGTAGACTCCCCTAAATTTACACCAGAATTACTCACCTATATTATTTACCATTGTACTACCATATCCCACCAGTATTATCCCCTTATGTACTTACCATATTACTCACCATATTTACTCCCAGTAGTACCACCTAAAATTACCCCATATATAACCACCTTATGTATTTACCATTATGTACTCACCTATATGCCCACAAAAATTTACTCACCTATAGTACTCCCAGAAAATTATCACCTTATGTATTACCAGTTTTAATACCATATGTCTCACCAGAAATTACCTCACCTATATGTATTTTACCATTTACCACCTATATGACTCCCCATATTACCACCTAATGAACTCCCATATGTACTCACCTTATTTATTCACCAGTTTTAAACCACCAAGTACTCCCCAGTATATATCCCTATATGTACTTACCATATTACTCACCATATTATTACCAGTATTACTTATATGTACTTAAATATTACCACCATATTTATTTACCATAAAACTCACCTAATGTAAACCAGTTTTACCACCTATAGTAAACCAGTATTACTCACCATATGTACTTACCATAGTACTCCCCTTTATATGCCCCACCAGTATTACTCCCTATATTACTTACCAGTATGTACTCACCAAATGTACTTACCAGTATGTATCACCTATATGTATTTCCCAGTTTTAAACTCACCTAATTTACTTCCCGTATGTACTCACCATAGTACTCACCAAAATTACTACCTTTTGACAACCCATTTTTTACTCACCTAATGATTACCAGATGTCTCCCCATTGTATACCGTATTACTACCATTTACTCACCTATGTATACCTATATGTATTCCCAGTTGTACCCCCTATATTACTAACCATATGTATCCCCAAATGATCCCCAGTAAAACTCACCTATTTACTTCCCAGTATGTACTCACCATAGTACTACCGAAACCCCCAAAATTTACTCCCCCAGTATTTACTCACCATATGTATTACCAGTATGTACTCCCCTATATGTACCCCATTTTACTCACCTAAATTTACTTACCGTTGTACTCCCAAATGTATTTACCTATGTACTCACCTATTTACCACCTATAAAACCACCTTATGTATTCCGTATATACCACCATATGTACTTACATATGTACTCCCCTATATTTTCCACCAGTATAACTCCCCTATTGTATTTTACCAGTTGTCCCCCTATATGTATTACATAGACTCACCAATGTACCACCAGTAATACTCCCCTATATGACTACCAGATGTACTCCCTATATTACTCACCAGTATAACCACCTAATTACCCCTATATACTCACCTATGAAATTTCCCATATTACCACCTATATGTATACAGTTGTATTCACCTTTTGTACCCCAGAAATATCACCAATGTATTACCATATGTACTCCCTTATTTTCTTCCCCCTATGTCTAAACCTATATGTATCCCCAGTAATACCCCTATATGTACTTACCAGTATGTATCACCTAATGTACTTACCATATGTACTCACCTATATGTACTCCCCATATATACCCCCTATATTATTACCAGTATGTACTCACCTATATTCTCCCCAGTATAAAATCACCTATATTACTTACCAATTACTCACCTATATTCTCCCCAATAAAAAAACCCCCTATATGAAATCCCATATGACCACCTTATGTACCACCATATATACCACCTATATGTACTACCAGTATTAAAACCAAATGACTCACCAAAAACTCCCTATATGTACTTCCCAGTTTCTCACCTACATTACTCACCATAAATACTCCCCTAATGTATCACCAGTATAATACATTTTACTACCAAATTATTCACCTAATTACTTCCAAAATCCTCCCCATATGTACCCCACCAGTAATACCACCATATGTCTACCAGTATTACCCCTATAGACTTACAAAATGTACTCCCCCTTAGTATTTCCATAGTACTCCCTATATATCACCAGTATATACTCACCTATAGTTCCACCAGTTTACCACCTATTGTCTTCCAGTTTTAAACTCACCTAAGTACTCACCAGAAAAATACCACCAATGTACTTACCAGTATTACTCCCCTATATGTACTCCCAGTAATACCACCTAATGTACCACCATATGTACTCCACCTATATGTATTTCCCCAGTAGACTCCCCTATAGTTTTACCATATGACTCACCTATAAATTTTTTAAACTCCCCAATATTCCACCAATTACTCACAATATGTACCCCTAATTATTTACCAGTATGTATCACCTATATGTAAAAACCAGTAAATACCACCTAATGTACTCCCAGTATTATCACCTATAGTATCTCACCATATGTACTAACCAATTTACTCACCAGTTGTACTCACCAATATGGGGTTGTACTTGGTTCACTCTTTCCAGGCTTCGAGACGTTACGTACCTTTCCCCTTAAATCTGTAGAATTCTGCCTCCCTGAGTAACCGGAGGTTTTTCCGGGGGGATAAACCCCCCCCGCCCGGGTCCACGACCGGCCTTCAGGGGGATCAGGCCTGATAAACCCAGGCGTTACTGCTAGCCGGACCATCCCCTCAACCACAGACCGGCTGATCAGGCATTGACTTTAGGTATCTGTCCAGCTCTCTCTTGAAGGCAGCCAGGGGTTTATTGTTAATTCCCCTTATGCTTGGTGGGAGGCTGTTGAACAGTCTTGGGCCCAGGACATTTATGGTGTTTTCTCTTAGTGTACCAATGGCGCCCCTACTTTTAATAGGGGGTATTTTGCATCGCCTGCCCAGTCTTTTAGTTTCGTAGGGAGTGATTTCTGTGTGCAGATTCGGGACCATTCTTTCCAAGATTTTCCAAGTGTAGATTATGATATATCTCTCCCTCCTGCGTTCCAGTGAGTACAAGTCAAGTGCTTCCAAGCGTTCCCAGTAGTTAAGGTGTTTGACAGATCTTATACGTGCAGTAAAGGTTCTCTGTACACTCTCTAGATCTGCAATTTCACCTACTTTGAACGGAGATGTTAATGTACAGCAGTATTCCAGCCTAGAGAGAACAAGTGATTTGAAAAGGATCATCATGGGCTTGGCATCTCTCGTTTTGAAAGTTCTCATTATCCATCCTATCATTTTCTTTGCACGTGCGATCGTGGCACTGTTGTGATCCTTGAAAGTGAGATTTCCTCAGACATTACTACTCCCAGGTCCCTTACATTATTTTTTTCCGCTCTATTGTATGGCCGGAGTCAGTAGTATAAATCTGTTCTAGTTATTATCTCCTCCAGTTTTCCATAACGGAGTAGTTGGAATTTGTCCTCATTGAACATCATATTGTTTACCGTTGCCCACTGGAAAACTTTGTTTTATATCTTCTTGGAGATTAACAGCGTCCTCAGCAGATGACAGCCTCATGCAGATCCTAGTATCATCCGCAAAGGATGATACGGTGCTGTGATGTATATCTCTGTCTATGTCTGATATGAGGATAAGGAATAAGATGGGGGCGAGTACTGTGCCTTGTGGAACAGAGCTCTTCACTATGGCAGCCTCCGATTTAACTCTGTTGACCATTACTCTTTGTGTTCGATTTGTTAGGAAGTTGAAGATCCATCTCCCCACTTTCCCAGTTATTCCTTTAGCACGTATTTTATGGGCTATTACGCTATGATCGCATTTGTTAAATGCTTTTGCAAAGTCTGTGTATATTACATCTGCATTCTGATTTTCTTCCATTGCATCCAAGGCCATGTCATAGTGATCCAGTAGTTGTGAGAGGCAGGAGCGACCTGCCCTGAACCCATGTTGCCCTGGACCAGTCCATTTTTCAAATCGTTCCGTTTCCTGATTAAGGCTGAAGAAATACTTCCTAACATCCCTATGACTCATCTGAGTTTTCAATTTCCAGCTGTGTGTGTGTGTGTGTGTGTGTGTGTGTGTGTGTGTGTGTGTGTGTGTGTTGTGTGTGTGTGTGTTTGTGTGTATGTTTGTGTGTGTGTGCTTGTGTGTGTGTGTGTTTGTGTGTGTGTTCGTGTGTGTGTGTTTTGTGTGTGTGTGTGTGTGTGTGTTGTGTGTGTGTGTGTGTGTGTGTGTGTTGTTTGTGTGTGTATGTTGTGTGTGTGTGTGTGTGTGTGTCTATGTGTGTGTGTGTGTGTGTGTGTGTGTGTGTTTTGTGTGTGTGTGTATGTGTGTGTGTTTGTGTGTGTGTGTGTTTGTGTGTGTGTTTGTTGTGTGTGTGTGTTTTGTGTGTTTGTGTGTGTGTGTGTGTGTGTGTTTTGTGTGTGTGTGTGTGTGTGTGTACTCACCTAATTGTACTCACCTAATTGTGGTTGCAGGGGTCGAGACTCAGCTCCTGGCCCCGCCTCTTCACTGATCGCTACTGGGTCCTCTCTCTCTCTGCTTCCTTAGCTTTGTCATACCTCTTTTAAAACTATGTATGGTTTCTGCCTCCACTACTTCACTTGCTAGGCTATTCCACTTGCTGACAACTCTATGTCCGATGAAATACTTCCTAAAGTCCCTGTGACTCGTCTGAGTCTTCAGCTTCTAGTTGTGACCCCTTGTCCCTGTGTCCCCTCTCTGGAACATCCTATCTCTGTCCACCTTGCCTATTCCCTGCAGTATCTTGTATGTCGTTATCATGTCTCCCCTGACCCTTCTGTCCTCCAGTGTCGTCAGTCCGATTTCCCTTAACCTTTCCTCGTACGACATTCCCTTGAGCTCTGGGACTAGCCTTGTTGCAAACCTTTGTACTTTCTCTAACTTCTTGACGTGCTTGACCAGGTGTGGGTTCCAGACTGGTGCTGCATACTCCAGTATGGGCCTAACATACACAGTGTACAGTGTCTTGAACGATTCCTTATTAAGGTATCGGAACGCTATTCTCAGGTTTGCCAGGCGCCCGTATGCTGCAGCAGTTATTTGGTTGATGTGTGCCTCCGGTGATGTGCTCGGTGTTATGGTCACCCTAAGGTCTTTCTCCCTGAGTGAGGTCTGTAGTCTTTGTCCACCTAGCCTATACTCTGTCTGCGGTCTTCTTTGCCCCTCCCCAATCTTCATGACTTTGCATTTGGCTGGATTGAATTCGAGAAGCCAGTTACTGGACCAAGTGTCCAGCCTGTCCAGGTCTCTTTGCAGTCCTGCCTCATCCTCGTCCGATTTAATTCTTCTCATCAACTTCACATCATCTGCGAACAGGGACACTTCAGAGTCTATTCCTTTCATCATGTCGTTCATATATATCAAAAATAGCACTGGTCCTAGAATTGACCCCTGTGGGACCCCGCTCGTAACAGGCGCCCACTGTGATACCTCTTCACGTACCATGACTCGATGCTGCCTCCCTGTCAGGTATTCCCTTATCCATTGCAGTGCCCTCCCTTTTACATGCGCCTGATCCTCCAGCTTCTGCACTAATCTCTTGTGGGGAACTGTGTCAAAGGCCTTCCTGCAGTCTAGGAAAACGCAATCTACCCACCCTCTCTCTCGTGTTTTACTTCTGTTACCTTGTCAAAAAACCCGGGAGGTTTGGGATACAGGATTTGCCTTCCATAACCCATGCGGTTTTCTTTTATAATTTGTTCCTTTCCGGTGTTGACCACTCTCCTCCTGAAAATCTCCCATACTTTGCCCAAAATTTCAGTCGAGAACAGGCTGTATTTTTGGCCCTCGTTTCTTTTTTCCTTTTTTAAATTGGGGACTACATTAGATGTTTTTCCATTTCTCAGGTAGTTCCCCCATTTCAAGGGATTGGTTGAAGATTGGGGGTTTGGGGCACGACAGAATCTTGCCTTTTTCAAAGGGCCCCCGGGAGATTTGTCCTGCCCATCGCCTTTGAGGTGTCAAGGTCATTTAAAGAGTTTCTTCACCTCCTCCTCAGTTGTTCGTATTCATCCAACCTTGTTGGTAATTGCCCTCTGAGTTCCCTTTTGTGCTGTCTTCCCAAAAACCCTTCCTGTCTCTACTGTAAAAAATTTCCTTTAAAAATCCTGTTCACTCCTCCCCAAACCTCCCGTCATTTTTGTGAGTTCTCCCCTTTGTCCTTAATCTGATCACCTGGGCTTTACTGTTTTTTCCTCCTGATGTGGCTAAAACAACATTTTTGGGGCAGTCTTGATTCCGATGCATGTCTTTTTTATACTTGGGTGGGCCCCCCCTCCTTACCGTGCTACCATTCCGGCCTGGGGAAATCTCCCTATTTCGTGTGTTCTCTGCCTTCTGTCTTTTTCCTTCTCTTTGCACTTTTTTTTGCCTCCTTTCACCGCGGGGAAACCCGGGGGCTCGTTTTTTGGTCTTCCCTTGTACGTTTTCCCCTTGGGGAAAAAAACTTCTCCACGCCTCCTTGTTTTTTTTGTTACATATTTCCCTCATTTCATTTACTGGGTTTCCTGCCAGTTCTCTGTCCCCCTGGACCTCCCGGGAATTCTTTTTAACCCCAGTAGTCCCCCTTTTAAATCAGGCTTTTCCCTTTAAAACCCCGTTTTTCTCTCCCACTTGCAGCTTACATGTAAACCCCAAAAAACGCCCCCTGGTCCTGCTCCTGGGGACTCTCAAAATTGATGTCCCAAGTCTAGCTGCCCAGGGGGGAAAACAAGGTCCAATCTTTGCTGGTTCATCCCCCCTCTTTACTCTGGTTGTCCTTAACATTTGGTGCATGAGGTTTTCCCACCACGCCAAAATTGGCTCTTTCCAATTTTCGGGACCCCCATGTGGCCCAGGTTTTCCCATCGATCTCCCTGTGGTTAAATCCCCCATAACCCCGCAACTTTTTCTCTGCTGGAATGAGCTCTTCTTGCCCCCAGCAAGTGTGTCCACCATTGCTCTGTTTCCCTTTAATTCCCCCTCTTGGGCCCCCTGAGTTTGGGTGGATTTTACATCACTGCAATGACCCTTTTTGTTCCCCAACTGAAGTGTACCGCTATGTAGCTTTTCCCCCTCTCATCTATCCCCCTTTTCCTTTTCTCGTTTCCTCTTTTTTTAGAGCGAGCAACCCCCTACCCCCCTGACCTTTTTCTTTCCTCATGACGGGTTTCCTGGGGGAAGTTTGCATCGTTTTGTTTCGTGAGTTTTTTTTTTCTGAACTCTATGATGCCTGGGTTTTCCATTGATTCTTTTTGCCATTCCCTGTTTTTCGTTAATCCATCTGCATTGTATACAAACCTTCAATTCTGTTCTAATACTGTAACTGTGGTGGGGGGGTGGAAAACAGGGACGGTTGGATGGTTGGTTTTGGATTTGTTCAGTTGCCTTGGGGTGTCATGGCTGGAGTCCTTCTGCAGGTGTTTCTGGGGGGTGGCTTGTCCTTCCATTTGATCCTGGGTTATTCTGCTCTCCTTTTTCATTTCCTCCCATTTCTCCTTTCGTTTTTGAACTCTCTCCCTTTTATTGTCTTCCTTTCGTCCTGTGTTCTTTTCTCGATCGAGGTACACACTCCGGAACTCCTGCTTGCCTCTCAGCCGTGCTTTTCTCTTGCAGGATCATGGTTCGGTTGATTCTGCCTTGAAAATTACTTTGAGAGGCCGATTCCTTTTCTTTGTGAACCACCCAATTCTCCGAAAATTTGCCACCTGGGTCATGTCCCCCCTCGCCTATCACCTTCATGATACTCAATCGCTTTTTTCCCCCTGCTTTCTTTCCCTCATAAGTTCCCCTTTAGCTTCGTCTAGCCCATAGACAAACATGGATCTCTCCCTTTCCACCTCCCACTGTGACTCCCATTGCATCCCTGATGTGTTTTAGTTTCTTCCCATGGAGTGTTCCTTCCTTCAGTCCCTTCCCTAGTTATGGCCCCTATGCTTCTTTGGTTTGTCCTTCCTGCTCACCTGTTCCTGGCCCCCAACAGGTATCTGGTAAGGTCCTTGCACATGTCCTAGTTCCTTCAATGTCTTCCAACCTCTCATTCTGTCCTAGTGTGCTCCCTGCCTTTGTTTTGGCCCCATGTGGGTTTGACAGGACCTCTGCATACAGTTTAGTTTCCATGCTTCCTTCAGAAACCCGTTGTCTGTGTTGATGTAGCCATTGCCGATGCTACTTCTGTAATATCTCTGTGCTGTTTCAGAGTCTCAGCCCTTTCTAATCTCTCTACTTGATTTTTTTTCTGCTGTGGGCCTTTTTGGGTGTGTGGAACATTCGGGGTGGTCCCCGTAAAAGGTTTTCCCGGGGTGTTTCCTTGTGGGTTTGTGGGAAGGATGCGCCCTGGGTGGTCCTGGGGTGACAGCCCAAAGGCATTGGGTGGTCCCGGGGGCCCAACCAGGCAGGGGGGGGCCCGGGGGTTGACGGGACCAGGAAATTGGGGGGTCCGGGGGTTTACAGCCGGGCAGGGGTGGCCCCGGGGAATGAAAAACCCAAAAGGAGGGGGTTTGGCCCTAAAGGCAGCCCGGGAGGGGTTTGGTCCTGGGTTGACAGACCAAGGCCAGTGGGTGGTCCTGGGAGTGACAGACCAGGCAGTGGGTGGTCCTGGGGTGATAGACCAGGCAATGGGTGGTCGTGGCGGTGATGGACAAGGCAGTGGGTGGTCTTGGCTTGTGTGAGTGCCTGGCGGTGGTCGCAGCGGATAAAGATGTATATGGGTGGTCTGTTGTGACAGGCTCACTGGGGGGTCGTTGCCAGTTGTGCTTCTAGTGTGGTCGTGGTGAGTCACGACCAAACTGTTAGTGGGATGGTGGTGGTGGTGAGGAAGATGGTGAGACCAGTGGTGCAGTCACAAGTGTTGACGCTGTTGATGTAACAGGATCAATATTTTTATTGGTTGGTTTACAGTGACCTGTTCAGGTTTGTCTTTTCATTGATCCATTTTTCTATTGCTCTCATTGTGTTTTGAGGATTAAAAGGCTGGTTTACTGTGCATCGCTTAATGCTGCCAACCTCATCCCTACAACTGATGAGTAAAAATTACTACCAAGAAGACGAGACAGGAAGATGGGTGATTAATTTTGTTTAAAGGACCCTAATGGAAATAGGTCACTTTGTCTGACTTTTTTAGGTTATGCCAGGTTCTCCGCACATATGCTGCTATGTATGATAATCTATGTAACTGTATTTGTGTATACCTGGCTGCATTAAGTTACTAAATATACTGCTAGAGTTAACAACTCAACCAGCGTTATTAATTACTCCCTCACACCTCCTCGTCCTCCTACATCAGGTTATATACAGATTTGTCTCTCATTGTATAATTACTGTGAGTTTAATCCCTATGTTGGCGACTCAAGTATTCTTTACTGTTGTGAGTAGGTCTTTCACAACTATCATAATTCAACAATGCCGCCTCTGCCTTTATTGATAAATCTGACAAGAAAATGCCAGACATCAGATTATGAGAATATCAGACTATTTATGAGTCTAATTAATGTTGATGCTAATAGTGTCTTGTAAAACACGCTGCTTAAGTCAACATAGTGCGGCCGTAGCCTAGTGTAGCTGCCTAGCACCTGCCTAGCACCTGCCTAGCACCTACCTAGCACCTACCTAGCACCTACCTAGCACCTGCCTAGCACTTGCCTAGCACCTGCCTAGTACCTACCTAGCACCTGCCTAGCACTTGCCTAGCACCTGCCTAGCACCTGCCTAGCACCTGCCTAGCACCTACCTAGCACCTGCCTAGCACCTGCCTAGCACCTGCCTGCTATATTGTTAACCCGAGATAGCTCAAACTTATCTGCCTCTCACCACTTGTAGGTATTTCGTTCGTTTTGTAAGGTGGTTTGGCAGTGGTGTGCACTTCCCCAGGGGTGCGAGCACCACTGTCAACATGATTAAGTCATCTTGTTGCACTTACCTACGTATGTATATGTGTGGGGGGTTGATGTGCAGCTTACGTGGGCCCTATCGTACCTAGTTTTGAAAGTGTGTATGGGAGATGTTTGCTTACACAGACCATATTCGAACGTTTAGTTTTCAACGAATTAAGGTGTGCTTGTGTAAAATGTGACGCTGGGGAGGGGCTCTTGATCTAGGGAATTGGATCTGTGCTCCGGTTCCCTGAATTGAGCCTGAATACCTTGAAGTTGGTTACTGGAGGTTATATATATTTATGCTAGATTATTGAACTGGAAACACAACGTAACGTTCAAGAAAGTAACTCCAATATTGTATAATTAAAATATTTACTTTGATCATCGTTTCTGTGTGATCATCTGTGCCGTCCAGTGCTGGTGAACGTGACATCTTGTTGACGAGCGACACTGTCACTGTTGACGGCACTTGACTAGCCAGGTAACACTAGACATGCTCGGGAGAGAACCCAAGTACAGATGTTAAACAAGCAGGAAAGAAAGGAAATAATGTAGATTCCATCTCGCATTGAAATCTTTCTATATGATACAGTTGATAAATTAACAAAAGAAAGTAGTACTTTGTAAGAAGTCGAGTGTAAGAATTTCTTGTTACACTCGACTTAAGGGAGAACCTTATGATAAATTTGAATATAAAAGGAATGGAGTTAGAAGTCTGAGTAGAGCTGTAAATATGAGATACATAAGAACATTTACGAAGCATATTGTAAATTAAACAGCCTGGTGTTGTAGTGTAATATAAACTGACTGGTGTAACAGTAGCCACTCTTAGTGTTGCTTATAAGTGCTTCATGTAGTTTAAACACATGATGAACAAACCAGTTGCAAAATATGTTGGCAGCCCTGTGTGCTTAATTGTCCACTTAGTGAGGAATAATAACGGTATAATAACCTTTGTGATATATCAACATATTTTATTAATGAAAATAAGATATCAGACATATTAACCAATTTTTTAAAATTTGCTCGAAACAGATAAGTCGACTGTATATATATAAATTCAGACGTACACTCTTGTTGACCTTTTTGGGGCCTAGTTCCCAGGCTTTTTGTGTATCCATATACTCTTGTAGTATCCTGCACAGGCTGGACATGTGGTGCACAAGAAGCCAGCAGCAACATCTAAATCTGTAAAAATCGCACAATAACTTACCGTATGTTCAGGTACATTAATAAAAATAAATTATATGAAATTTGCTTTTAACAGATAAATTAACAATTTGTAAAAAAAATATATATACGTTGAGACATTTTATTTACATACTTTTTTGAGCTAGTTCCCACTGGAGGGCCACCAGGCGCAGAATAAACTAGCCGCATGGGAGGCAGAATCTAATTAAGATGTGCTTCTTGCAGGGTGAAGATGAAGGCGGTGAGGTATATGACACCTACCCCCGGGGCCAGGAACCAAACCTGTACGAGCTGCCTTTAGAAGATGATTTGTTGGGTCGCCTCCGTGACATGGACCGCATGCCATACTAACTACTGTCCTCCTTACCACCTCAACAACCATATCTTGTTTCTCCATCGTCTTGGCTTATAATCTCTTTACATTCACGTCTTTGTAGATGATCTTCCCGCTGCTACTGCCGTCTCTCCTGCCAAGATTAATGTTTGGTACATAAACTTATATTGTTTACGTTTCCCAAGTTTCTCACTGGCTTTTCAGAATAAAGTGTTTTTGTTTTCTCTTTGAAGATCGAGTAAATATCAAGTGTTTTCAATTAAGACTGCCATTATGCAAAGCTATGTTAAACTGTTTTAATTACCATGGTCTTCAAGAAAGACTGGGAGCAACAAACTAAGCGTGATAAGATCAGGCACGCCATGGTCTGTCAGGCAAGACGAGAGAGAACTAAACATATCAGGAGAGCAAACTGTGCTTGCGACGGAGCCAAAATGTTGGTCACTTGTCAACACTGAGAGTAGTCAGTCCCAGTGATAACATCATGTTGGTCACTTGTCAACACTGAGAGTAGTCAGTCCCAGTGATAACATCATGTTGGTCACTTGTCAACACTGAGAGTAGTCAGTCCCAGTGACAACATCAGGCACTGGTATATTGATCGCTTGATCAGACAGGCTATTGTTGTTTGCTCACAAACTGATGTTTCCCCACAGTATTTCTTATATATAGTATACTAACAGAAGGTTGAAAACGTGAACTTGTGATGTTTACCAAGAGTTTAAGTTGGGCAGCCAATTATAAACTTTTAGGTAATAAAAGCAATTAGTACTTGAATGTTACAGTAAAAATAACCACAAGATAATATTTATTTTAACAACAACGCCAACTAAACTATCTCTTGCGGGCTCAAGGCTCAAAAAAAAACAAAAATAAATAAATAAAGTCCGGTAAAATTAGTACATATTTTTAAATAAACCCAAACAATAGACAATTTATAGTGAGATAAAAATAATTTGTTTGTCAGGAGAATTGTTAAAAATTTCACTGACTCCCCCAATGAAAAGCAGGGGTGTCACTAGCACGTTAAGAGACCATACAATAAGTGTCAGGGGCCCGAGACTGTTCAACTGCCTCCCAGCACACATAAGGGGGATTACCAACAGACCCCTGGCAGTCTTCAAGCTGGCACTGGACAAGCACCTAAAGTCAGTTCCGGATCAGCCGGGCTGTAGCTCGTATGTTGGTTTGCGTGCAGCCAGCAGCAACAGCCTGGTTGATCAGGCTGTGATCCACCAGGAGGCCTGGTCTCAGACCGGGCCGCGGGGGCGTTGACCCCCGGAACTCTCTCCAGGTAAACTCCAGGTAAACTTATTGGAGGTTTTAGTTATCTGACGGAGGTCGTCAGAAAATAAGGATCACATTATATGTATATATGGATGAACAATAAACTAAAATATATCTAGGTGAAAAAAAGGCATTTACAGGCGGATCAAACGACAAGGAGGTCATATTACAGACCAATTAATTTTAACAGAGAAGTCATATAAAGGAATAAAGAAAGTCAAAAGAGAAAATGAAACTAAAGTTGCGAGGGAATCAAAGACCAACTCAAAAGGTTTCTTCCAATTATATAGGAATGAGATTAAGGAAACGATAAGCCTACTTAAATGTAACTCAGGTCAGCTTACTGTTACTAAGAAAGTTGTACCATTTTAAACATTGTTTTACACAAAGGGGACACAAATAAATCTTGGATATCAATAATTATGAATAAATGAATAATGAATACGATATTGTGTATATAATTCCAATAAAACCTTTGATAGTCTTACAAAGGGGAATGATGAAAGTAGCAGCACACTGTAGAGGAGAAATTAACTCCTTGTATGAAGTCGTGGCTGACTTATTGGTAACAGAGAGTTTCCATAAATCAGAATGAGGACCCCTTTATAGGTGGTATGCTACAGGGGTCACTATGGAGACCCATACTGTTCACAATTTTCATAGACGGTATAGATGAGGGCGTAAAGAGCGACATAAGTAAGTTTGCCGATAACTCTAAAATAAGCCATTAAATAATTTCTGATGTAGACAATAAAAAGCTATAGGTTGACATGTATAGGCTGACGTTGTGGTCAGAGACGTGGCAGATGCAGTTGAACGCCGACAAATGTCAAGTTTCCATCCTAAGAAAAGAAAATAACTATGCTACTTATAAGCTAAATAATGTAGAGCTTAATCAAATTGTATACGAATATGACTTAGAAGTTCTAGTTAAAAAATTCAAGCCAAGACAACCGTGCAAAAATGTTTGCAATAAAACTGATAGGATTCTTGGCTTCATATCAGGAAGTATGAATAATAAAAGTTCCAAGGTTATACTTCACTTTCAAGTATCTTTGGCAGGTTCTCATTCAGATTACGCTGCTCAGCTTTGGTCTCCATATTACAGAATAGACATAAATGCTCTGGAAAATATACAGAGAAAGACAACACTGTTGATCCAGTGTATCAGAAACCTGACCTATGAAGATAGGCTAAAGGCACTAAATTTGCATTTTATTGAAAGACGCAGAATTAAAGGTAATTTGATTAAAGTGTATGATGGAAAATAGAATCTATAAAGGAATATAAATAACGTGTTGTATGTATTTAAAACTTAAGACAGGACTCGTAACAATGGGTTAAAGTTGGACAAATTTAGATTTAGAAAGAATATAGGGAATTACGGGTTGGGCCTTAAAAATTTTGTTGAGTGGAAAAAAATTTGGGAGGCCGCTTTCATCAGGGGGGAAAATTTGGGTTTTTTGAAGGGGTATATCAGGGGGGTGTGGGGGGGATGGGGAGTTGCGTCTCCCCAGGATCGACCAAGGGGGCCTTTTTTTGGTATTTTCTTTCCCTTAGGGTTTTTTAAAAAAAAAAAATGGTCCCACAGAGTAGTGTCCAAGGTTAACGTATGCCCTCAAGGATGATTTGTAGCAAAATTTTTGACTCAGATAAATTAACATGCCCGCTTTCTGGTTTGGTTTTTTTTATATGACCCATAATCGAATTGGGTTTTTTATAAAATTTTAACATTTTGTTATATTTTTTCAAGGGTATTATTATTTTTATTACTAAAAAGTTGAAAAACCCTATTTTTTTTTTGGGCCCCTTTGTTTGGGCTTAATGAAGCCCCAAAACCCAAATGTGGTTGAAAATTTGTAAAGCAGCAGTGTTTTTAACCCCAGAGACGAAAGGGCCCCAAGTTAGTAAAACAGCAGTGTTTAACCCCTGAGAACCCCAAAGGAAACCGAAATTAGTTAAAAAAGCAGTGGTTTTAAACCCCAGGGACAAAAGGACCTAATTAGTTTAAAACAGCCCGTGTTAACCACAGAGACGAGGAACCCCAAATTTGTTAAAAACAGCGTGTTTTAAACCCCAGAGCCAAAGGGCCTAAGGGTTTGTTTAAAACGCAAGTGTTAACCCAGAGACACAGGACCCCAAATTAGTTTAAAACAGCAGTGTTAACCACAAAAGACAAGGCCTAAGTTGTAAGAGCAGTGTTTAAACCCCAGAGACACAGGACCTAAAATTAGTAAAAGCAGCAGTGTTACCACAGAGACACGGCCCAGGGGTAAAACGCAGTGTTTAAAACCCCAGAGGGGCACAGGGGGGAACCCCCCAAATTAGTAAGCAAACAGTGGTTTAAAAAACAGAGGGCAAAAGGACCAAGTTAGTAAAGCCGGGGAGTGTTTAACCCCAGAGAACAGGACCTAAGGGTTTGTAAAAGCAGCCCGTGTTAAAAACCCCGAGGGCACAGGACCCAAGTTAGTTTAAAACCCGCAGTTTTAACCACAGAGGGCACAGGACCCAAATTAGTTAAAAAAGCAGTTGGGGTTAAAACCCCGGACAGAGGACCCAAGTTTGTAAAGCAGAGTGTTTAAACCCCAGAGAACAGGCCCTTTAAATTTGTTAAAGCGCAGTGTTAACCACAGAGACACGGACCCCAAATTAGTAAAGCGCAGTGTTAACCCCAGGACCGGGGCCCCCAAATTTGGTTTAAAACAGAGTGTTTTAAACCAAAAGGACAGAGGACCCCAAATTAGTAAAGCGCAGTGTTTAAACCCCCAGAGACACAGGGGCCCCCAAGTTAGTAAAGCAGCAGTTTAACCCCAGAGACCGGACCCCCCGTTAAATAAAGCGCAGTTTAACCACAGAGAAAAGGGGCCCAAGTTAGAAACAGCTGTGTTTTAACCCCAGAGGGGCAGAGGACCCAAAATTTTGTAAAACAGCAGTGTTAACCAAAGGGACCCCAGGACCCAAGTTAGTAAAGCCCGCAGTGGTTTAAACCCCAGGACAGAGGACCCCCAAATTAGTAAAGCTGAAATGTTAACCACAGAGCACAGGACCCAAGTTAGAAAACAGCCCGTGTTAACCCCCAGGAGACCAAAAGGGGCCAAGACAGAACTTTTTCATCAGCCCTTTTTTATAATTATCCCCATCAAGAATTTCAAGGTTGTATTTTTGGGTTTATCATCCCCCTGTAAAAACTCTTAAAAAATTTTAATTTTTTGATACAAGGGGAACTGTCAGAAATTTATGTTTTTAATAGCCATTACATTATTTTTTAAAAAAAGATTTAGTAATATGTTAATTTTAAATTTTTTGAAACATTAAAAAAAAGAATTAAAAAAATTTTTAAACAGACATTTTACTTTCCGAGTGCCAAATTTCCATTTTTAAAGTTGACAATCGTATGAGAAAACTTCAGATTTCTCTAGTTAAGGAAATTTTATATCATTTCACCAGAAAAAAAGGGGGAAAAATTAAATTTTAAAAATTCATTAAAAGGGAAGTTTATTTTACAGAAGCTGTTGTGTTTACGTGAGGGTCAGGGTGTTTAATTAAAATAACCCGTTTAAAATTTTAAATGAATTACTTATATTTCCTTTTATATAATGAAATACTATAATATCAATAAAAAATTATATTTATATATATATATATATATATATATATTATATATATTTTAATTTTATATATATATATTTTAAAATTTTTATATATATAATAATATATTATATATTTATAATATATTATAAATTGAGTTAATTTTTTTCTTTCAGGGTATTTTACAATTTAATAGGTGTATATTATCAGGGTTTTTTAAAAGAGGTGAATATCTTTCATATATTAAAACATTAAAGGTTTTTCTATGAGTCTTTTTATTGGTATTAAAGTATTATTCTTTAAAAATTATTGGGTTTAAAGGGCTCTTGATCACCTGGTTAAAAAACTTGACAAAAACAAACCGCTTTTGATCCCCGGTCAAAAAAACTTGACACCCAACAAACTCGCTCTTGACTCACCTGGTTAATAAACTTGACACCCAACAAACTCGCTCTTGACTCACCTGGTTAATAAACTTGACACCCAACAAACTCGCTCTTGACTCACCTGGTTAATAAACTTGACACCCAACAAACTCGCTCTTGACTCACCTGGTTAATAAACTTGACACCCAACAAACTCGCTCTTGACTCACCTGGTTAATAAACTTGACACCCAACAAACTCGCTCTTGACTCCCCGGGTTTAATAATTGACCCCCAAAAACTCCCCTTTTGACTCCCCTGGTAATAAACTTGACACACAAAAATCGCCTTGATCACCTGGTCAAAAATTGACCCCCAACAAACTCGCTTTTGACCACTGGTTAATTTTTTCACCAACAAAACCGCTTTTGACTCACCTGTTAATAAACTGACACCCAAAAAAACCGCTCTTACTCACCGGGTTAATAAATTTGCCCCCAACAAACCGCTCTTGCACCCGGGTTAAAAAACTTGACACCCAACAAACTCGCTCTTGACTCACCTTTTAATAACTTAAAACCCCCCCCCCGCCTTTTGACTCACCTGGTCAAAAACTTGAACCCAAAAAAACTCGCTCTTGATCACCGGGTTTTAATAAATTGACACCAACAAACTGCTCTTGACTCCCCGGGTTTAAAATAAACTTGAACCCCAAACTCGCTCTTGACTCCCCCTGGTCAATAAATTGACACCCAACAAACTCGCTCTTGCTCACCGGTTAAAACTTGACACCCAAAAAAACCGCTCTTGACTATTTGGGTTTAATAAACTTGACCCCCCAAAAAAACTCGCTCTTGCCCCCGGGTCAATAAAACTCGACACCCAACAAACTCGCTCTTGACTCCCGGGTTTAATAACTTGACCCAAAAAAATCGCTCTTGACTCACTGGTTAATAAATTTGACCCCAAAAAACTCGCTCTTGATCACCGGGTCAATAAACTTGACCCCAAAACAAACCGCTTTTGACTCACCTGGTACTAAACTTGACACCCAACAAACTCGCTCTTGACTCCCCTGGTTATAAACTTGCACCCAACAAACCGCCCCTTGCTCACCTGGTCAAAAAATTTTGACCCCCAACAAACTCGCCTTGCTCCCCGGGTTTAAAAAAATTGACCCCCCAAACAAACTCGTCTTGACTCACCTGGAAATAAACTTGCACCCAAAAAAAAACTCTCTTGACTCCCCGGGTTTAAATAAATTTGACCCCCAAAAAACTCGCTCTTGATCACCGGTTAATAAACTTGACCCCCAACAAATCGCTTTTGACCCCTGGTTAATAAACTTGACCCCCAACAAACTCGTTTTAAATCACCTGGTCAAAAAATTGACACCCAAAAAATTGCTTTTTACTCACCTGGTTAAAAAATTGACCCCCCAACAAACCGCTCTTGACTACCGGTTAATAAACTTGACCCCCAAAAAACTCGCTCTAGACTCCCCCTGGTTAAAAAACTTGACCCCCAACAAACTCGCTCTTGACTCACCTGGTCAATAAACTTGACACCCAACAAACTCGCTCTTGACTCACCTGGTTAATAAACTTGACACCCAACAAACTCGTTTTTGATCCCCTGGTTAATAAACTGACCCCCAACAACTCGTCTTGATCACCGGGGTTAATAATTTGACACCCAAAAAACTGCCTTGACTCCCCTGGTCAATAACTAGACCCCAAAAAACTCGCTCTTGATCATTTTGGCAATAAACTTGACACCCAACAAACTCGCTCTTGACTCACCTGGTCAATAAACTTGACACCCAACAAACTCGCTCTTGACTCACCTGGTCAATAAACTTGACACCCAACAAATCGCTTTTGGACTCCCCGGGTTTAATAAATTTGGACACCCCCAAAAAAATCCTCTTGACTCACCTGGTTAATAAACTTGACACCCAACAAACTCGCTCTTGACTCACCTGGTTAATAAACTTGACACCCAACAAACTCGCTCTTGACTCACCGGGTTTAATAATTGACCCCAAAACAAACTCGCTTTGACCCCTGGTCAATAAAACTTGAACCCAACAAACTCGCTCTTGACTCACCTGGTCAATAAACTTGACACCCAACAAACTCGCTCTTGACTCACCTGGTCAATAAACTTGACACCCAACAAACTCGCTCTTGACTCACCTGGTTAATAAACTTGACACCAACAAACTCGCTCTTGACCACCGGGTTTAATAAAAACTGGGAAACCCAACAAACTCGCTCTTGCCACCTGGTCAAAAAAACTTGCACCCAACAAATCGTCTTGACTCACCTGGTTAATAAAAATTGACCCCCAAACAAACCCGCTCTTGACCACCTGGTTAAAAAAATTGACACCCAACAAACTCGCTTTTGATCACCGGTTAAAAAACTTGACACCCAACAGACTCCTCTTGACCCCTGGTTTAAATTGACACCCAAAAAACTCGCTCTTGACTCACCTGGTTAAAAAACTTGCCCCCCAAAAAACTCGCTCTTGATCCCCGGTTAATAAATTTGAACCAACAAACTCGCTCTTGACTCCCCTTTTAAATTTAAACTGACACCCAACAACCGCTCTTGACTCACCGGGTTTAATAAACTTGACACCCAAAAACTCGCTCTATCCCCCGGGTTAAAAAATTGCCCCCAACAAACTCGCTCTTGACCCCCCTTTAAAAAATTAACACCCAACAAACTCGCTCTTGACTCACCGGGGTTAATAAATTTGACCCCCAAACAAAATCGCTCTTGACTCACCGGGTAAATAAATTTGACCCCCAAACAAACTCCTCTTGATCACCTGGTCAATAAACTTAACCAAAACAAACTCGCTTTGACTCACCGGGTTAAAAAACTTGACACCCAACAAAATCGCTCTTGACTCCCCGGTCAATAAACTTGACCCCAAAACAAACTCGTCTTGACTCCCTGGTCAAAAAACTTGACACCAAAAAAATCGCTCTTGACTCACCGGGTCAAAAAAATTACACCCAACAAACCGCCTTGACCCCCTGGTTAATAAACTTGCCCCCCAAAAAATGCTCTTACTCACCGGTCAATAAATAGACCCCAAAAAAACCGCTTTGCCCTCACCTGGTTAATAAAGGATCCCAACAAACCGTCTTGACTCTCTGGCAATAAACTTGACCCCAAAAACTCGCTCTTGACTCACCTGGTCAATAAATTTGACACCCAAAAAAACTCGCTTTGATCACTGGTCAAAAACTTGACACCAAAAAACTCGCTCTTGATCACCGGGTCAAAAAACTTGACACCCAAAAAACTCGCTCTTGATCACCTGGTCAATAAACTTGCACTCAACAAAACCGCTCTTGCCCTGGTCAATAAATAGACCCCCAACAAAACTCGCTCTTATCACCGGGGTCAATAAACTTGACACTCAACAAACTCGCTTTTGACTCCCGGCAATAAAAACTTCACCTCAACAAACTCGCTCTTGACTCACCGGGTCAATAAACAAGAACCCAACAAACCGTCTTGACTCACCGGGTCAATAAACTTGACACTCAACAAATCGTTTGACTCCCCTGGTCAATAAACTTGACACCCAAAAAAACCGCTCTTGATCACCTGGTCAATAAATTGAACCCAAAAAAATCGCTTTTGACTTACCTGATAAATAAACTAACACCCAACAAACTCCTCTGACTCACCGGGGTCAATAACTTGACCCCCCCTCCTCTTGCCCCCTGGTCAAAAAACTTGACCCCCCAAAAAAACTCGCTCTTGACCACCTGGTCAACAAACTTGACATTCACAAACTCGCTCTTGATTTTCCCCTGGTCTTTAATTTTGACACCCAAAAAACTCGCTCTTGACTCCCCTGGTCAATAATTTGACACCCAACAAACTCGCTCTTGATCCCCTGGTCAATAAACAGCACCCAAAAAAAACCGCTGTTGATCCCTGGTCAAAAAATTGACCCCCCAACAAACTCCCCTTTTGACTCCCCTGGTCAATAAACTTGACCCCCCAACAAACTCGCTCTTGACTCCCGGGTTTCAATAAACTTGACACCAAACAAACTCGCTCTTGATCCCCTGGTCCAAACTTGACATCAAAAAAAAACTAGTCTTGACTCCCGGTAAATTTAAAACTTGAAACCCAACAAACTCGTTTGACTCCCCTGGTCAAAAAACTTAAACCCCCCCAAAAAACTCGCTTTGATAAATGTCAAAAAATAGACACCCAGAAAAACTCGTGTTGACTCCCGGGTCAATAAAACTTGCACCAAAACAAACTCGTCTTGACTCCCCTGGTCAAAAATTTGAACCAAAAATCGCCTTGCTCCCCCTGGTCAATAAATAGACACCAACAAACCGCCTTGACTCCCTGGTAAATAAATTGACACCCAACAAACTCCCCTTGATCCCCTGGTCATAAATTTGACACCCAACAAACTCGCTCTTAACTCCCCCGGTCAATAAATTTGCACCCAACAAACCTGCTTTGATCACCGGTCAATAAACTAGACACCCAACAAACTCGCTCTTGACTCACCTGGTCAATAAATATTCACCCAACAAACTCGCTCTTGACTCACCTGGTCAATAACTAACACCCAACAAACTCGCTCTTGACTCACCTGGTCAATAAACTTGACACCCAACAAACTCGCTCTTGACTCACTTGGTCAATAAACTAGACACCCAACAAACTCGCTCTGATCCCGGGTCAAAAACTAGACACCAACAAACTCGCTCTTGTACCTGGTCAATAGACGGGACACCAAAAACTCGCTTTTGTCCCCCTGGTCAATAAATTTGCCCCCAAAAAAAAACTCGTCTTGAACTCACCTGGTTAAAAACTAAACCCCCAACAACTCGCTCTTGACTCCCCGGTTAATAAACTAGACACCAACAAATGCTCTTGACTCCCTGGTCAATAAATTTGACACCCAAAAAACTCGCTCTTGACCATGGTTAATAAACTTGAAAACCCAACAAACTCGTTTACTCACCTGGTTAATAAACTTGACCCCCAACAAATCGCTTTTGACTCCCCTGGTTAAAAAAATTTTGACCCCAAAGCTCCCTTGACTCCCCGGTTTAATAAACTTGACACCCAACAAACTCGCTCTTGACTCACCTGGTTAATAAACTTGACACCCAACAAACTCGCTCTTGACTCACCTGGTTAATAACTTGACACCCAACAGACTCGCTCTTGACTCACCTGGTTAATAAACTTGACACCCAACAAACTCGCTCTTGACTCACCTGGTTAATAAACTTGACACCCAACAAACTCGCTCTTGACTCACCTGGTTAATAAACTTGACACCCAACAAACTCGCTCTTGCTCCCCGGGTTAATAAATTAACACCCAACAAACTGCTCTTGCTCCCTGGTTAAAAAACGGGACCCCCAAACAAACTCGCTCTTGATCCCTGGCAAAAACTTGCACCCAAAAAAACTCGCTCTTGACCACGGGTTAATAAACTTGACACCCAAAAAAACTCGCTCTTGACTCATGGTCAATAAACTTGACACCCAACAAACTCGCTCTTGACTCACCTGGTCAATAAACTTGACACCCAACAAACTCGCTCTTGACTCACCTGGTCAATAAACTTGACACCCAACAAACTCGCTCTTGACTCACCTGGTTAATAAACTTGACACCCAACAAACTCGCTCTTGACTCACCTGGTCAATAAACTAGACACCCAACAAACTCGCTTTGGACCCAGGGTCAAAAAAACTTGACACCCAACAAATCGCTTTGATCACCTGGTTAAAAAAATTTTAAACCCCCCAACAAACCGCTTTGGGACTCACCTGGTCAAAAACTATTCACCAACAAATCGTCTTGTTTTACCTGGTCAATAAATAACACCCAAAACTCGTTTGACTCCCTGGTAAATAAACTTGACACCCAAAAAACCTCGCTCTTGACTCACTGGTAAATTAAACACCCCCCAAAACAAACTCGCTCTTGACTCCCCGGTCAATAAACTAGACACTAACAAATCGCTCTTGATCACCTGGTCAATAGACTGACATCAACAAACTCTTTTTTGATCACCTGGTCAAAAACTAGACCACCAACAAAACCCTCTTGATACCTGGTCAAAAAATAGCCCCCAACAAACTCGCTCTTGACTCACCTGGTTAATAAATTGACACACAACAAACTCCCCTCTTGACTCATCTGGCAAAAAACTTGACCCCCAAAAAACTCGCTCTTGCCCCCGGTAAAATAAATTGACACCCAAAAAACTCGTTTGACCACCTGGTCAAAAAAACTTGACACCCAACAAATCGCTCTTGACTACCTGGTAATAAACTTGACACCCAACAAACCGCTCTTGCCCCTTAAATAAACGACACTCAAAAAACTCGCTCTTGATCCCCTGGTAAATTTTGAACAACACCCAAAAAACTCGCTCTTGACTCACCTGGTCAATAAACTTGACACTCAACAAACTCGCTCTTGACTCACCTGGTCAATAAACTTCACACTCAACAAACTCGCTCTTGACTCACCTGGTAATAAACAGACCCCCAACAACTCGCTCTTGACTCACCTGGTCAATAAATTCACTCAAAAAAAACTCGCTCTTGACTCACCTTGCAAAAAACTTGACACCCAACAAACCGCTCTTGACTCACTGGTCAATAAACTTGACACCCAAAAAAATCCTCTTGACTTCCTGATCAAAAAAACTAGACCCCCAACAAACTCGCTCTTGCTCACCTGGCATAAACTTGACACCCAACAAACCCCTCTTGCTACCGGGTCAATAAATTTGACCCCCAACAAATCGCTCTTGACTACCTGGTCCAAAACTTGACATTCAACAAACTCGCTCTGATTTACGGGGTCAATAAACTTGACACCCAAAAAAGCTCTTGATCCTGGTCAATAAACTTGACACCCAACAAACTCGCTCTTGACCCCCCGGTCAAAAAACTAGACCCCAAAACAAAACTCGTGTTGGACTCCCCTGGTCAAAAAACTTGACCCCCAACAAACTCGTTTTTGACCCCTGGTCAATAAACTTGAACCCAACAAACTCGCTCTTGACTCACCTGGTCAAAAAAACTTGACACCCAAAACAAACCCGCTCTGACTCCCCTGGTCAAAAAACTTGCACTCAACAAACTAGCTCTTGACCCCCTTGGTCAATAAATTGCCCCAAAACAAATCGCTTTTGACTCACCGGTAAATTAAATTTCACCCAACAAACTCGCTCTTGACCACATGGTCAATAAACTGACACCAGCAAAACTCGCTGTTGATCACCGGGTCAAAAAAATTGACACCCAACAAACTCGCTCTTGCCCCTCCCCGGGTCAATAAATTGACACCAACAAACTCCCCTTGATACCGGGTCAATAAACTAGACACCCAACAAACTGCTCTTGACTCCCCGGTCAATAAACTTGACCCCACAAACTCGCTTTTGACTCCCCCTGGTAAATAAACTTGACCCCCAAACAAACCCCTTTGCTCCCCTGGTCAAAAATTTGACCCCCAACAAACTCGTTTGACTCACTGGTAAATAAACTAGCCCCCAAAAAACCGTTTGACTCATCTGGTCAATAAACTATTCACCCAACAAACTCGCTCTTGACTCACCTGGTCAATAAACTAGACACCCAACAAACTCGCTCTTGACTCACCTGGTCAATAAACTTGACACCCAACAAACTCGCTCTTGACTCACTTGGTCAATAAACTACACACCCAACAAACTCGCTCTTGACTCACCTGGTCAATAAACTAGACACTCAACAAACTCGCTCTTGACTCACCTGGTCAATAGACTAGACACTCAACAAACTCGCTTTTGACTCACCTGGTCAATAAACTAGACACCCAACAAACTCGCTTTGATCCCCTGGTCAATAAACTAGCCCCCCAACAAACTCGTCTGTCACCGGTCAAAAATTTTAAACCCCCAACAAACTCGCTCTGACCCCCTGGTCAAAAAAACTGACACTCAACAAACTTGCTTTGACTCACCTGGTCAATAAACTAGACACCCAACAAACTCGCTCTTGACTCACCTGGTCAATAAACTAGACACCCAACAAACTCGCTCTTGACTCACCTGGTCAATAAACTGAACCCAACAAATTGCTTTTGACCACTGGCAATAAACTAGACCCCCAAACAAACGCTCTACCCCTGGTAAATAAACTTGACACCCAACAAACTCGTCTTGACTCCCCTGGCAATAAACTGACACCCAAAAAACCCCCTTTTGATCACCTGGTAAATAAACTAGACACCCAACAAACTCGCTCTTGACTCACCTGGTCAATAAACTATTCACCCAACAAACTCGCTCTTGACTCACCTGGTCAATAAACTAGACACCCAACAAACTCGCTCTTGACTCACCTGGTCAATAAACTTGACACCCAACAAACTCGCTCTTGACTCACTTGGTCAATAAACTACACACCCAACAAACTCGCTCTTGACTCACCTGGTCAATAAATTAGACACTCAACAAACTCCCTCTTGACTCACCTGGTCAATAGACTAGACACTCAACAAACTCGCTTTTCACTCACCTGGTCAATAAACTAGACACCCAACAAACTCGCTCTTGACTCACCTGGTCAATAAACTAGACACCCAACAAACTCGCTCTTGACTCACCTGGTCAATAAACTTTACACCCAACAAACTCGCTCTTGACTCACCTGGTCAATAAACTAGACACTCACAAACTTGTTTTTTGATCACCTGGTCAAAAAACTAACACCCAACAAATCGCTCTTGATCCCCGGTCAATAAACTAGACCCCCAAAAAACCCCCTTTTTGACCTCCTGGAAATAAACTAGAACCCAAAATTCGCTCTTGATCATCGGGTAAATAAATAGAACCCCCAAAAAAACTCCTCTTGATCACCTTGTAAATAAATTGACACCCACAAATCGCTCTTGACTCCCCTGGTCAATAAACTTGACCCCCAAACAAATCGCTCTGACTCACCTTGTAATAAACTAGACCCCCAACAAACTCGCTCTTGACTATGGAATAAACTAGACACCCACAAACTCGCTCTTGACTACCTGGTCAAAAAACTTGACACCAAAACAAACTCGCTCTTGACTCACTTGGTAAATAAAAACACACTCCAAACTCGCTTTTGCTCACCCGGTCAATAAACAGCACTCAAAAAATGTTCTTACTCCCTTGTCAATAAACTAGCCCCCCAAAAAACTCGCTTTTGACTCCCCGGGTAAAAAAATAGACACCCAAAAAATTCGCTATTGACTCCCCGGGAAAAATAAATAGAACCCAAAAAATTCGCTTTTGACTCCCCTGGTCAATAAATAGACGCCCAAAAAAACTTGCTCTTGACTCACCGGTAAAATAAACTGACACCCAAAAAATTCGCTCTTGACTCATCGGGTCAAAAAATAGACCCCCAACAAATTCCCCTTTTGACTCGCTTGTCAAAAAACAGACCCCAAACAACCGCCTTACTCACCTGGTCAATAAATTTGAAACCCCAAAAAACTCGCCTGACTACCGGGTCAAAAAACTAGACACCCAACAAACCGCTTTTGATCCCGGGTAAATAAACTTGACCCCAAAACAAACTCGTCTTAAATACCTGGTCAAAAAAACAGACACCCAAAAAAACTCGTTTTGACTCACCAGGTCAATAAAATTTGACCCCAACAATCCCTTTGATCACCTGGTCAAAAAACTAGACCCCCCAACAAATCGCTCCCCGAGGGAACTTTGGCATGTAATGTTGAACTCAAAACCCTTTAATTATTATAACTTCTTGTTAAAATAGACAAACTTTTTTATAAAAAAAACAATTTTAAAAAGTCCTTGTGAATAATTCAATTTGTAGGGACAAGAAGGTCGGGCGTTTTACCTTATATGCAGTGTTTGGAAGTAAATGGTATAAAAAACCGACACAAAGGAAATAAACACAAATGCAGTATAATTTTATCCTTATTTACAACGTTTTTTCCCCACACAGGTAGATCCGTGTGTGACTTTAAAAAGCCCCCGTGTGGGTGAAAGTTGTCAATAAAAGGGTCACATTATACTGCATTTGTGTTTTTATTTCCTGCATGTTTTATATTGTTTTAAGGATTGGTTAATAACAACAGCATTAAAAAAGTCAATATTTACCTGGAATTTGTGTATTACAAGTGGTGGACCTTTTAAGTTACAGTTTATTTAAGCCAACACAAATATTTTAAAAAAAAGGGAGTGAAAAAGTCTTCCTTTGTAGATAATTATCTACTAAAGGTTTCTGGTCGTTATCAGGGAACGTTGTGTGTTTTTTGGTTATTAAATCTTGTTGAATAAACCCACGTACATCTGCAACTAAACCCCGACATCATGACATAACAAACCCACGCAATCTAATAACTAAACCCACGCACATCATGACATAACTAAAACCCCCCGCACATCATGACAAAACTAAACCACGCCACCATGACATAACTAAACCCCGCACACATGAATAACAAAAACCCCCGCACATCATGACTAAACCCACGCACTCATGACATAACTAAACCCACGCCAAAAATTTAAAAACTAAAAAAAACGCCATCAGACATAACTAAACCCCGCACACATGAATAACTAAACCCCGCACATCATGACAAACTAAACCCCCGCAATCATACATAACTAAACCCCCGCACATCATGACATAACTAAAAAACCCACGCACACCATGACAAACTAAAACCCCCGCACATCATGACATAACTAAACCCACGACACATGACTAAACCCCCCGCACGTCATGACATAAATAAACCCAAAGCACATCTGAAAAAACTAAACCCCCCACACATGACATACTAAACCCACGCACATCATGCATACTAAACCCCCGCACATATGCTAACTAAACCACGCACATAGAATAAAATAAAACCCCCCCCACTCTGACTAACTAAACCCCCGACATCAGAATAAACCCACGCACGTCATGACATAACTAAACCCCCCGCACATCATGACATAAATAAAACCCCCGCACATCATGACTAACTAAACCCACGCCCACCTGCAAACTAAACCCCCGCACATCAGACATAAATAACCCCACGCACACCATGACTAACTAAAACCCCCGCCCCTCATACATTTAAACCCACGCACGTCATGCTAAATAAAACCCCCGCAATCTGACATAACAAAACCCCCGCCCACATGACTAACAAAAACCCCCGCACTCATGACATAACAAACCCACGCCAAACAGACATAAACCCACCACGTCGGACATCTAAACCCACGCAATCATGACATAACTAAACCAGCACGTCTGACATAACTTAAACCACGCAATATGACATAACTAAACCCCCGCACTCATACATAAAAAAACCCGAAACATGAATAACTAAACCCACGACATCATGACATAAACCACCCGCCCCTGACATAAAAACCCGCACAACATGACATAATAAAAACCACATATGACAAACAAAACCCCCACACCATGACATAACTAAACCCCCGCACAAACCCTGACATAACTAAACCCACCCCAATCATGACTAACTAAACCCACGCACCATGAATAAACCCCCGCACGTCATGACATAAATAAACCCACGCAACTACAAACTAAACCACGCACATCATGACTAAATAAACCCCCCGACATCTGACATAAATAAAAAAACGCACATCAGACATAAATAAACCCACGCACATCAGACTAAACTAACCCACGCACTCATGACTAACAAAACCCACGACATCATGACATAAAAACCCCGCAGCATGACATAACTAAACCCCGCACATCTGACTAACTAACCCACGCACCATGACATAAAATAAACCCCCGCCATCATGAAAAACTAAACCCACGCACACCATGACATAACTAAAACCCCCGCACATCATAATAAACCCACGCAGCATGAATAACTAAACCCACGCCAACATGCATAACTAAACCCACCCATCAGACATAACAAAAACCCACGCACATCATGACTAAATAAAACCCCCGACATCATGACATAAACCCACGCAGTCATGACATAAATAAAAACCCCCGCACATATGAATAATAAACCCCCGCAGTATGACTAACTAAACCACGCACTCTGACATAAATAAACCCCCGCACATCATGCATAACTAAAACCCCCGCACATCATGACATAACTAAACCCCCGCACTTTATGACATAAAACCCCCGACGTATGACTAACTAAACCCCCGCCATCATGACATAACTAAAAACCCCCCACATAAAGACAAAACAAACCCCCGCAACCCCCTGACATAAATAAACCCACGCAATCATGACTAACTAAACCCAGCACACCAAAGACTAACTAAACCCCGCACTAGACATAAAACCCCCGCACGTCAGACATAACTAAACCCCGCACATCATGACATAATAAAACCCACGCACACATGACTAATAAACCCACGCCCCATCATGACATAATAAAACCCACACATCATGACAAAACCCCCGACGTCGCTAACTAAACCCCCCGCACATCAGACATAATAACCCCGCACGTCATGACATAACTAAAAAACCACGCACATTGACAAACTAAACCACGACATCATGACATAACAAACCACGAAAATCAGACATAACTAAACCCCCGCACATCATGACTAAACCCCCGCACGTCATGACATTTCTAAACCACGCACACTGACATAACTAAACCCCCGCACTATACATAACTAAACCCCACGCAACCATACAAAAATAAACCCACCACATCAGACATAAAAACCCACGCACATCATGGCTAACAAACCCTCGCACATCATGAAATAAACTAAACCCACGCACATCATGACATAAACCCACGCACATCATGACATAACTAAACCCACGCACATCATGACATAACTAAACCCACGCACATCATGACATAACTAAACCCACGCACACCATGACATAACTAAACCCACGCACATCATGACATAACTAAACCCACGCACATCATGACATAACTAAAACCCCAATTACATCAATGAAAAACCCCCCTCATACTTAACTAAACCCCGCAAAAAATAATAATAAACAACGCACATCATGCAAACTAAACCCCACCACTTTATGACATAAAAAACCCCACGCACAATGCTAACTAAACCCAGCACAAAAACAAAATAAACCCACCTCAAAAAAACCAAAGACATGAACTAAACCCCGCACATAAACATAAAAAAACCCTGCCCCCATGATATAAAAAAACCCCCCACATCATGACAAAACTAAACCCACGCAACCTGACTTAACAAAACCCCACACATGACAAACTAAACTACGCACACTACATAACTAAACCTACCACATCATGACTAACTAAACCCGGGCCCCAACATGACATAAAAAACCCCCACGCACATCTGGCAAAAACAAAACCCACCACATCTGAATAACTAAACCCCGCACACCATACAAACAAAACCCCGCAAAAAGGGCAAACTAAACCCCCGCACACCATACATAACAAAACCCAGCACATCAGGGGACTAACTAAACCACGCACTATAATAACAAAACCCCCAACACATCATGACATAACAAAACCCACCACATGACAAAACTAAACCCACGACATATACATAAAAACAACCACATCTACATAACTAAACCACCACATCATAAATTAACAAACCCCCGGCCACAAAATAATAAACCCCGCACATCATGCAAAACAAAACCACGCCCCCATGAAATAACTAACCCAGCACACATGACTAACAAAACCCCACGCACATATAATCAAAACCCCAGCACATCATGCATAACAAACCCCAAGCACATAGGATTTTAACAAACCAAACGCAACAAAATTTAATAAACAACGCCACATACAAACAAACCCACGCACTTTGACATATAACCAGAAATAACATATAAAACCCACGCACACAGACATAACAAAACCCACCACATCAGAATACTAAACCCCATCAAAAAATTTTTAAAAGAAATTTAATTTCCCCCCCAATATGTAAAAAACCGACACAACACAAACCACAATTAAATAAAAAAAAAGGGCCATCAAAAAACTAAAAAACCAATTATACCCCAAAACCACCAATATGTGAAAAACCCCCCCCCCTCCCCCCCCCCCTTCCCCTCCCCCCCTCCTTCCCCCCTTTTTCTGAAAATTTAATTTTTCGAAATATTTTACAATTGTAAAAGGGTTAAAACAAAAAAAAAAAAATTTTGTCCATAGGACAAATTTATTGGGGCCAAAAAATACCAACCAAAATTTAGGAAATTTTTTCCCCCCCCCCCCCCCCTTTCCCCTCCCCCCCCCCCCCCCCCTTGCTGGGGTATTAAAAAACCCGGTTATATACCACATTGTTAAAATTTTAAACAAAAAAAAAGTTTGAACTAAAAAAAAAGTTATATCCCAACAGGCTTAGTACCAAAACGGCTTATACCACAACCGGGTTTTTAGTCCCAAAAACAGTGCTTTTATTCCAAAAACAACATGTTAGTACCAAAAACAACAGTGTTAGTATAAACCACAGTGCTTAGTACTCAAAAAAACTTGCAGTACTCAACAACAACGTGCTATATCAACAAAACTTTTATACTCAACAACGTGCTTAATACTCAACAACAACATGCTTAGACTCAACAACAACAGTGCTTATACCAACAACAGTGCTAAGTACTCAAAAACAACATGTTATACTCAACAACAACAGGCTAAGACTCAAAAACAAAAGTGTTTAGTATAAAAAAACATGCTAATATCAAAACAACAGTGCTAGTATCAACAAAAACGTGTTTAGTACCAAAAACAAAGTGTTTAGTACTCAAAACAGTGCTAAGTACTCAACAACAAATCTTATACTAAAACAACAACGTGCTTATACTCAACAAAACAGTGTTTAGTACAACAAAACAAACCAAAACAGTGCTAGTACCCAAAAAACATGTTTAGTACTCAACAACAACAGTGTTTAGTACTCAACAAAAAAGTGCTAAAACTCAACAACAACAGTGCTTGTACTAACAACAAATGCTATAAACCCAAAACAATAACAAAAAATGCTTATATCAACAACAGTGCAAAGTACTCAACAACAACATGTTATACCAACAAAAAACATGCTTATACTAAACAAACATGTTTAGTATAAACAACAACAGTGCTTATACTCAAAAACAACATGCATATTAACCAAAACCAACAAAAAATGCTTAGTACTCAACAAAACATGCTTACTAAAAACAACATGCTAGTACCAACAACAGTGCAGTACTCAACAAAACGTGCTATACCAAACAACAACAGTGCTTAGTACCAACAACACAAGTACTCAAGAACAACAGTGCTTATACTCAACAAAGGGCTAAGTACTAAACAAAAAATGCTAAGACTCAACAAAAACAGGCTTTACTAAACAAAAACTGCTTAGAAACTCAACAAAAAATGTTGTACTCAACAAAAACAGTGCTTAGTACTAAACAACAGTGCTAATTATAAACAACAAAAAAGGCTTAGTACTCAACAAAACGCTTAGTACCAACAAACTGCTAAGTCCCAAAAACAACAGTGAGTCCCAAACAACAACAGTGCAGACTCAACAAAAACATTGTTGTACCAACAAAAACATGTTTTAGTACTAACAAAAACAGTGCTTGTACTCAACAACAGTGCTAATACTCAAAACAACAGTTTTAGTATAAAACAACACAGTGCTAGTACTCAACAAAACGTGCTTAGTATAAACAACAACAGTGCTTAGTACCAAAACATGTTTTAAAGTACTAAAAACAAAACATTCTTAGACCAAAAACAACAGTGCTTAGTACTCAACAACAACAGTGCTTAGTACTCAACAACAACAGTGCTTAGTACTCAACAACAACAGTGCTTAGTACTCAACAACAACAGTGCTTAGTACTCAACAACAACAGTGCTTATACAAAAAGTTTATCAACAACAACATTTTTTTAAACTCAACAACAACAGTGCTTAGTACCAACAACAAAGTGCTAATACCAACAAAAAACATGCTAGTATTCAACAACAACTGCTTAGTCCAAAACAACAAAAGTGCTTTTACTAAACACAACAGTGCTTATACTCAACAACAACAGTGTTTATACCAACAACAAACAGTGCTTAGCCCAAAACAACAACAGGTTTAGACTCAACACAACAGTGTTTTGTACTCAACAAAAGTGCTTATACTCAACAACAACAGTGCTTTACTCAACAACAAAGTGTTTTAGACTCAAAACAACATTGCTTAGTACCAAAAAAACAACTGCTAGTAAAAAAACCAAACCCAACAACATGTTATACTCAACAAACCCAAAAAAAGTGCTTAGACTCAACCAACGGTTTATACCAACACAACATGCTTATACTCAAAAACAACGGGCCCAAAGTACAACAACACTGTTTAGTACTAAACAACAACAGTGTTGTACTCAACAACAACGGCGTCACAAAAAACAGGCTTGTACTCAACAACAACTGCAAAGTACTAACAAAAAACAGTGCTTATACTAAACAAAAAACATGTTTAGTACTCAACAAAACATGTTTTAGTACTCAAAAACAACGTGCTTGACTCAACAACAACATGCTAGTACCAAAAACAACGGTTTAGAACCAACAACAACATGCTTAGTCTAAACAACAAAGTTTTAGTACTCAACCAACATTGCTTAGTATCAAAAACAACTTTTAGAAATAAACAACAAAATGCAGTACTAACCAACAGGCTAGTACTCAAAAAAACAGGGGGTTTAAAAAAGGCTTATACTCCCAACAACCCAAACCAACTTTTCTAAGTACTCAACAACAACATGTAAGTACTAAAACAAAACATGCTTATACTCAACAGGACAGTGCAAGTACTCAACAAAAAACGTGCTAATACTCAACAACACTGCTTAGTCCCAAAAACGGGAGCGTGCTAGTATCAACAAAAACCCAGGCTAAGTACCAACAACAACGTTGCAAAGTACTCTACAAAAACATGTTTAGTCTCACAACAACATGCAAAGTACTAAACAAAAACAGTGCTAAGTACTCAAAAACAACGTGCAAAAGTACTCAACAACAACAGTGCAAGTACCCAACAACAACAGTGCTTGTACTCAACAGGAGATGCTAAGTACCAACAAAACATGCTAAGAAACAAAAACAACATGTAATACCAACAACAACGTCAAGTACTAAACAAAAACATGTTTTAGTACTCAACAGGACAGTGCTAAGTAATCAACAACAACAGGCTAAGTACTAACCCCAAAAACAGTGCTTATATCAACAGGACAGGCAAACTCAAAAAAAAACATGCTTAGTACTAAAACAAAAACATGCTTATACTCAAAAACATGCTTAGACCACAACAACATCTTGACCCCAACAAAACATGCTTAGTCCCAAAACAAAAACGTGCTTGTACTCAAAACAACAGTGTTAGACCAAAAACAACATGCTAAGGGCTCAACAAAAACAGGCTAATACTAAACAACAACAGCTAATCTCAACAACAACAGTGCAATACCAGCAACAACATGCAAGTACCAACCAACAACAGTGCAAAGTATCAACAACAGCAGTGCTAATACCAACAGGACGTGCATGTACCAACAACAACAGTGCAAATTTTCTAAAACAACAAACAGTGCTTAGTACTCAACAAAACAGTGCTAAGTACCCAACAACACAGTGCTTGTACCAACAACAACGTCTAAGTACTAAACAACAACAGTGTTTGTACTAAACAAAACAGTGAAGTACTCAACAACAACAGTGCTGTACCAACAACAAAATGCTAATACTCAACAAAAACATTTGCAGTACTCAACAACAACAGTCTAGTACTCAAACAAAAAACTGCTTTGATCAACAAAACATGCTAAGTACTCAACAAAAACCCAGTGCTTATACCAAAAACAACAGTGCAAGTATCAACAAAAACAGTTTTAAGTACTCAACAACAACATGCTAAGTACCAAAAACAACAGGCTAAAACCAACAACACATTAAAAAATACCAACAAAAACAGTGCTAATTACTCAACACAACCGGCTAAGTACTAAACCAACAACAGTGCTTAGTATCACAACAACAGTCAAGTACCAACAACCGGGCTAAGTACTAAACACAACATGTTAGTACTCAACAAAAACAGTGCTAATACTAAATAAAACAGTGCTTAGTACTCAAAAACAACATGCTAAGTACTAAACAACAACAGTGCTTAGAAAACCAACAAAAACATGCTAATACCCAACAACAACAGTCTTATAAACAACAACATGCAAGTATCAACAAAAAACAGTGCTTAGTACTAAAACAAAACGGCTAAGTACCCCAACAACAACAGTGAAAAGTATCAACAACATTCTAAGTACTCAACAAAACATGCTAATACTCTACAAACAACAGGCTAAGTATCAACAAAAAACGGTAAGTACTAAACAAAACAGTGCAATACTCAACAAAAAACGGCTAAGTATCAACAACAACAGTGCAAGTATCAACAACAACAGTGCTAAGTACCACAAAAAACAGTGCTAAAAATAAACAGGAACAGTGCTAATACTAAACAACAACAGTGCTAAACTAAACAACATTTCCCAAAGTATCAAAAACAGTGCTAAGTACTCAACAACAACAGTGCTAAGTACTCAACAACAACAGTGCTAAGTACTCAACAACAACAGTGCTAAGTACTCAACAACAACAGTGCTAAGTACTCAACAACAACGTGCTAAGTACTAAACAAAAAACGTGCAATACTCAAAAACAACGTGCTAATACTAAACAACAACATGCTAATACTCAACAACAAAACATGCAATACTAAAAACAACAGTGCAAAGTATCAAAAACAACGTGCTAAGTACTCAACAAAAACAGTGCAAGCTCAACAACAACATGTTTATACTCAACAAAAACAGGCTAAACTCAACAACAAAGGCAAAAGTACTAAAAACAACAGTGTTAAACTCAACAACAACATTTTTAAGTACTCAACAATACAGGCTATACTAAACAAAAACATTTTTAAGTACTAAACACAACATTTTTAATACTAAAACAACAACAGTTAAGTACTCAACAACAACATGCTAATCCCAACAAAAACGTGTAAGACTAAACAGGAAACGGCTAAGTACTCAACAACAACATTTTAAAAGTACCAACAACAACATTTCTAATACTCAACAACAACTTTTAAACCAACAACAACAGTGCTAAGTACTCAAAAACAACATGTTAATACTCAACAACAACAGGGGCAAATACTCAACAACAACTGTTAAGTACTCAACAGGAACATCTAAGACCAACAAAACATGTTAAACTCAACGGAACAGTGTTAATACTAAAACAACAACATGCTAAGCCACAACAACAGTTTTAAATTTTCCAACAACAACAGTGCAAGTACTCAACAACAACAGTGTTAAGTATCAACAAAAACAGTGCAAGTCCCAAACACAACAATGCTAATCCAACAGGAACAGTGCTAAGTACTCACAACAACAGGCTAGTACCCCAACGGAACAGTGCTAAGTCCCAAACAAAAAACATGCTTAGTACCAACAGGAACAGGAAGACTAACAACAAAGTGCTAAGTCCCAAACAACAACAGTTTTAAAGTATCAACAACAACATGCAAGATCAACAACAACAGTTTAAGTACTCAACAACAGTTCTAATACTCAACAACGTCTAAGTAAACAACAATGGGCAAAAGTACTCAACAACAACAGTTAAGTACCAAAACAACTTTGAAAAGTACTCAACAAAAACAGGCAAGTACCAACAAAGCAGGCTAAGTATCAACAGGAGCAGGTAAGTAATAAACAACAGTTCAAATTACCAACAACAGGCTAAGTCCAACAAAAACGTGCTAAGACTCCAACAACTTGCAAGTACTAAACAAAACAGGTTTTTAAGTCTAAACAACATTTCAATCTCAAAACGGCAAAGTACTCAAAAACAACAGTGCTAAGTACCCCAAAACAACATTGCTAAGTACTCAACAACAAAAGTCAAGACCAAAAAACGCAGTGCTAATACTCAACGGGACAGTGCTAATATCAACCCAAAAACATGCAAATATTCACAACAACAGTGCTAAGAACCAACAACAACAGTCTAATACTCAGCAAAACATGCTAAGTATAAAACAACAGCTGTTTAAGACCAAAAAACCTGCTAAGTTTTCAAAAATAACATGCTAAGTACTAAAAACAACTTGCAAGTACTCAACAACAACGTGCAAAGTACCCACAACAACATTGCTAAGAAACCACAACAACAGTGCAAAACCAAAAACAACATGCAAATACCAAAAACCCCAACTGAATATCAACAACAACAGTGCAAGTACTCCAAAAACATGCTAAGTACTCAAAAACAACATGTAAGTACTCAACAACAACTGAAAGTACAACAAAAACAGGCTAAGTACTAAACAACGTGCTAAGACCTACAAAAACATGCTAAATACTCTACAACAACATGCTAAGACCAACAACCAGGGGTAAAAACTCAACGAAAACTTTGTAATACTCAACAACAACATGAAAAGTACCAACAACAACAGTGCTAAGTACTAACAACAACATGTAAGTACCAAAAACAAAACGCAAGTATCAATAAAAAACAGTTTAAGTACTCAACAAAAACAGTGCAAAAACTCAACAACAACGTGCTAAGTCTCAATAAAAACTGAATTTTACTCAACAACAGGCAAACTAACAACAACAGTGCTAATATTTAAACAACAAGTGCAAGTACTCTACCAACAGTGCAAAGTACTAAACAACAACATGCAAAGTGCTCAACAAAAACATGCAATACCAACAACAACTCAATTACTCAACAACAACAGTGCTAAGTACCAAAAAACATCAGTGTAGTACTCAAAAACAAGGCTAAGTACTCAAAACAACGGAACTAAGTACTCAACAACAACAGTGCTAAGTACTCAACAACAACAGTGCTAAGTACTCAACAACAACAGTGCTAAGTACTCAACAACAACAGTGCTAAGTACTCAACAACAACAGTGCAAGTACTCAACAACAACAGTGAAGTACTCAAAACATGTAAGTATCAACAACAACGTGCTAAGTGCTCAACAACAACATTGCTAAGTCTCTAAAAACAACTGCAAGTACTCAACAACAAAGTGCTAATTCAAACAGTGCTAAGTCTAAACAACAACAGTGAAGTACTCAACAAATCAGTCAAGATAAACAACAAATGCTAAGTATCAAAAACAACAGTGCTAAGTACCTACAACAACTGTTACTAAACAACAAAGTGCAAGTACCAAAAAAAACGGCTAACCAACAAAACGTGCAAAGGGACCAACAAAAACAGTGCTAAGTATAAACAACAAAGTGCAAGTACCAACAAAACAGGCTAATACTCAACAACAACATGTAAGAAATCAAAACAACCTCTAAAAAAACAACAAAAACATGCAAGTACCAACAAAAAAAGGGTTAATACTAAACAAAAACAGGCAATACTCAAAAACAAAATCTAAGACCAACAACATCATGCAAAGACTAAACAAAATAGCCTAATACTCAATAACAACAGTGCAAGTACTCAACAAAAAACATGCAAAGAACTCAACAACAACATGCAAGTACCAAACAACAACGGAAATCCAAAACAACATCTAATACTCAAAAACATGCTAATACTAAACAACAACAGTCAAAGTACTCAACAACAAAATGCTAATACTCAAAAAACAACGGGCTAAGACCAACAACAACATCTACGTACTCAAAAACAACTTAAGTACTAAACAAAAACCCTGCAAAATACCACAACAATAGCGCTAAGTACCAACACAACAGCTAAGTACCAACAAAAACTGCTAATACCAACAAAAACGTACTAATACTAAACAACAACAAGCTAAGTACTCAAAAACAACAGTGCTAAGTACTAAACAACAAAATGCTAAATACTAACAACAACATGTAAGTACTCACAAAACAGTGCAAATATCAACAACAACAGTGCAAATAAAAACAACAGTGCAATACCAACAACAACGTGCTAAGTCTCAACACAACGTACTAAGTATCAACAAAACTGCTAATACTAAACAACAAACGTGCAAATTAAACAACAACAGGAAATACTCAAAAAAAACATGCAAGTAAAACAACAACAGGCAAGACTCAAGAACAACTGCAAGTACTCAACAACAACAGTGCAATACCAACAAAACAGTGCAGTACCAACAACAACATGTTAATATAAAACAACAACAGTGCAAGTACTAAAACAACAACATGCTAAGTATCAAAAACAACAATGGTACAAATAAAAACGGTACGGGTATATCATACAAAACCTTTTAATACTTTTCTAACTAACGAAGTAATTTTAAAACCTCAATACCGTACTGGAACTTTCACATTTTTTCCCAGAAATGAAAGTGGAAACCAAGAGACTTGAGCCTTAAACCCACAACATTTGAACTTGCATGGTTCACCATGGAGACCACAATCACTTGAATTTGCAGGGTTCACCAGGAAAACCAAAATCACTTGCAACTTGTGGGTTCACCATGGAACCCAACCTTGCAACTTGCATTTCCCTGGTGAACCACAACACTTAAAACTTGCAGGTTCACCATGGTAACCACAATCATTTGCAACTTGCATGGACCATGGAAACCACAATCATTTGCAATTTGATGTTCACCAGGAAACCAAAAACTTTTTCAATTTTGCAGGGTTTTCCCCATGGAAACCACAATCACGCAACTTGCATGTTCACCAGGGAAACCACAACACTTAAACGCGTTTTTCCCCAGGGAAAAGGATAACACCACGTTCTCCTTTACTTTTTTGTAGGTGATTAAGAGCCGTTTTTTAAAACTTCGCAAAAAGTAAGCAAACATTGACACTGTAATTAAACCCTCGATTTTTGTTTTTCATTGTTTTATAAACATTTTTTAAATATATTGTATTAAATTTTAAAGATAATAATCATGGGGAAAATTTTCCTTAGGTATTTTCTTATATTCCCAAATATTTTTTTCCCGGGGTAGTCTGTAATCCTCTTTTAAAAAGTGTATTTTTCCCCCAAATCACAAGGGGGAATAATCGTCTTAAAATTTTGTGAAAGTAATTAACTAAATCAAACAATTCAAAAGTGGATTTGTACTGATTTTTTTATGGTGTCGTGAAAAATCAAGCCTCGAATATAACCCTGTCTATCTTTTTAAAAATCAGACTAAAAAATAATTCAAAAATCAGAATTCAAAGGATAATGAAATTTTTAAGGAGTAAAAAATGGAACCATTCAGGTATAAAATTAATTTAAAAAATTTTTAACCATAAATGAATTTGAATGTCTAGCATAAATTCACTTTAATTACTTGGGGTTAAGGTTTAACGAGGAACTTCATGGGGGACTGCCCAATAGAAAAAATATGAAAACCCGTAAAGTAAAAAAAAAAAATGGGGTCCCCTTAAAAAAACATACTAAAAAAAAGCTTAGAACATTGTATTATTTTTCTGGCGTCCATAGGGGGTTTTATCAATCTTTAGAGGAAAAAACCCCGGGGTTTAAGGCCTCCTAACAAAAAAATCTAAATTTTGCTACATGTCTTTTTCCCTGTTTTTTTTCTTTATTACTTAGTATTACACCGAGTTAATCAGATTTGAAAACTACCCCAAAAAACATTCTTGTCACGTTCAGTAGTTGTCACACCCCAAAGTGATCTCTAAAATGTAAAAATTTTTTCCTCTCGCGTTGATTCGGGACACAATTTAACATTAATAAAATGATAAGAAACCAAAACTTTTCGTTCATTAGAAGAGATTTTTACGGATTTGTCTCTAGCCTTGATCTTTGTTTACCTTGTAAGAGTTGGCAAGAAAAAAGGGGTGTTTATTAGGCCTATTGTATTTTATTTTAGGCCTTTTTATTTATGTTAGCCTATTTTTTTTAATAGCCTACTTGGTCACTGCTGAGATTCAGTATTCACACATTACCAATAAAACCTAATAATTACAAAAACCAAACTGGGGCCCTGAATCACTAACCAAACTTTAAAAACTTAAAAAAACTTAAATAATTATAATAACTTTAAAAAACTTATAATAATTATAAAACTTTAATAACTTATAAAATTTAAAAATAACTTATAATAACTTATAAAATTTTACAAGGTAAATAAAACCTTGACTTATTTTTAAAAAACCAAAAAAATTCAATTTGCTGTTTATTATATTTTATTTAAAAAACAAAAATCTTTGTAAAAACCAAAAAACCCCGTGTATTATTTTTGGGAAAACACATCAAAAAATAAATACTGTCAAAGTTTTATTTTTTTTGTTTCATCATTAATTTAAGGGTAATAAAAATAAGGGGTTGGAATTTTTTTAACATTGTTAAATAAAGTGAGTAATATAAACAGCAGCGACACAAATGTTATAATAATATATTAACATTATTAACATTATTAACATTATTGTTCAACCTGCGTATCTGTAGGACAAATAAATCTTATTTAATGCACAAAAAAATGATAATCTAGTTAGCTAGAATTAGTTAGCTAATTAGTTTTTCATTCTAAGATATTGATTATGTTAACTTGTAGATGCATATATTGTATAGTGTTGCAGGTGTTGACAATATGTAACATATTTATTAAGTAAAACTGTACAATTATCTCGGGTTCAATACATAAACAAATATATTTAAAAATAAAATTTGATTTGACATTTGTTTAATTATCCTGGTTGATCTTAAAATTAAACCAATAGAAGAAGCTAAACCAATCTGAAAGATACAGAGATGCCCTCTGAATGCCACATACAAGGCTATAAATTATTCCACAGGAAGGGTGGTGGAGTAGCGATGTATGTCAGAGACAATTTAAATTGTTGTGTTAGACAAGATTTAAAATTAGAAGCGTCAGCCACTGAATCTGTTTGGTTACAGCTTCTCGAGGGCCGAGAAAAACTAATTTTGGGTGTGATTTACAGGGCCCCAAATCTTGATAGGGAGTGCAGTAAACTTCTATGGGACGAAATTCGTAAAGCATCTACATACGAAAATGTTGTGCTAATGGGAGATTTCAACTATAGACAGATTGACTGGAGCAATTTGACAGGAAAATTAGAGTCAGGTGACTTTCTTGATACGATCCACAATTGTTTTTAAAACAGTTTGTGACAGAGCCAACTAGGGGCAATAACCTCCTTGACTTGGTTCTCGCCAGTAGGGAAACAATTAATAATAATCTTGAGGTTAATGATGAGCTTGGGGAAAGTGATCACAAATCACTCAGTTTTAATATATCATAGAATTCCCCTAATAATGGCAATCAAGTCTCTGTCCCTGACTTTCGCTTGGCTGATTTCATAGGACTGAAAAATTACTTAGGTGGGCTGAACTGGAATGACCTGACTAAGGGTCAGGTAGGTGGTGATGGTTACCGATATGATGCTTTCCAGGGCATAGTTCTAGCTGCTCAGTCAAATTATGTTCCAAATAGGGAAATCAGATCAAACAAAAATGATCCTAAATGGATGAACAATAGATTAAAATATCTGATTGGTCAAAAGAGTGGCATATATAGGCAATTAAGAGGGGCAATTAAGAAATCGATATATTCAGTTAAAGAGAGAAATAAAAAAGGGAATTAGAAAAGCAAAAAGAGATTATGAGGTTAAAGTTGCAAGAGAATCGAAGACTAACCCAAAAGGATTCTTTCAGGTATACAGAAGTAAGATCAGGGACAAGATAGGCCCACTCAAAGGTTCCTCGGGTCAGCTCACTGACAGTGATAAGGAAATGTGTAGAATTTTTAACACATACTTCCTCTCAGTTTTTACACAGGAGGATACCAGCGATATTCCAGTAATGATAAATTATGTAGAACAGGACGATAATAAACTGTGCACTATTAGGGTCACAAGTGACATGGTCCTTAGGCAAATAGATAAATTAAAACCTAACAAATCCCCAGGCCCTGATGAACTGTATGCAAGGGTTCTAAAGGAATGTAAAGAGGAGCTTAGCAAACCTTTGGCTAATCTTTTCAACATATCACTACAAACTGGCATGGTGCCAGATAAGTGGAAAATGGCAAATGTGATACCTATTTTCAAAGCAGGTGACAGGTCCTTACCTTCGAACTATAGACCAATAAGCCTAACCTCCACAGTGGAAAAATTTATGGAATCAATAATTGCCGAGGCAGTTCGTAGCCACCTTGAAAAGCATAAATTAATCAACGAATCTCAGCATGGTTTTACAAAGGGGCGTTCCTGCCTTACGAATTTATTAACTTTTTTCACTAAGGTATTTGAGGAGGTAGATCATGGTAATCAATATGATATTGTGTACATGGACTTCAGTAAGGCCTTTAACAGGGTCCCACATCAGAGACTATTGAGGAAAATTAAGGCACATGGAATAGGAGGAGAAATTTTTTCCTGGATAAAGGCATGGTTGACAAATAGGCAAAAGAGACTTTGCATAAATGGGGAGAAATCAGAGTGGGGAAGCGTCACGAGCGGTGTTCCACAGGGGTCAGTGTTGGGCCCCTTGCTGTTCGCAATCTACATAAACGACATAGATGAGGGCATAAAGAGCGACATCAGCAAGTTTACCGATGACACCAAAATAGGCCGTCGAATTCATTCTGACGAGGACATTAGAGCACTCCAGGAAGATTTGAATAGACTGATGCAGTGGTCGGAGAAGTGGCAGATGCAGTTTAATATAGACAAATGCAAAGTTCAAATTGTTGGACAGGACAATAACCATGCCACATATAAACTAAATAATGTAGATCTTAATATTATGGATTGGGAAAAAGATTTAGGAGTTCTGGTTAGCAGTAATCTGAAACCAAGAGAACAGTGCATAAGTGTTCGCAATAAAGCTAATAGAATCCTTGGCTTCATATCAAGAAGCATAAATAATAGGAGTCCTCAGGTTGTTCTTCAACTCTATACATCCTTGGTTAGGCCTCATTTAGACTATACTGCTCAGTTCTGGTCACCGTATTACAGAATGGATATAAATGCTCTGGAAAACGTACAGAGGAGGATGACAAAGTTGATCCCATGTATCAGAAACCTACCCTATGAGGATAGACTAAGGGCCCTGAATCTGCACTCTCTAGAAAGACTTAGAATTAGGGGGGATATGATTGAGGTGTACCTGGTAAAGTGTATGGTAGAGTTATAATTGAAAGAATTAAGAGTAAGACGGAGAATAGGATAGCAGATGAACAAGGAGGCTTTAGGAAAGGTAGGGGGTGTGTGGACCAGGTGTTTAGAGTGAAACATATAAGTGAACAGTATTTAGATAAGGCTAAAGAGGTCTTTGTGGCATTTATGGATTTGGAAAAGGCGTATGACAGGGTGGATAGGGGGGCAATGTGGCAGATGTTGCAAGTGTATGGTTGTAGGAGGTAGGTTACTGAAAGCAGTGAAGAGTTTTTACGAGGATAGTGAGGCTCAAGTTAGAGTATGTAGGAAAGAGGGAAATTTTTTCCCAGTAAAAGTAGGCCTTAGACAAGGATGTGTGATGTCACCGTGGTTGTTTAATATATTTATAGATGGGGTTGTAAGAGAAGTAAATGCGAGGGTCTTGGCAAGAGGCGTGGAGTTAAAAGATAAAGAATCACACACAAAGTGGGAGTTGTCACAGCTGCTCTTTGCCGATGACACTGTGCTCTTGGGAGATTCTGAAGAGAAGTTGCAGAGATTGGTGGATGAATTTGGTAGGGTGTGCAAAAGAAGAAAATTAAAGGTGAATACAGGAAAGAGTAAGGTATGAGGATAACAAAAACATTAGGTGATGAAAGATTGAATATCAGATTGGAGGGAGAGAGTATGGAGGAGGTGAACGTATTCAGATATTTGGGAGTGGACGTGTCAGCGGATGGGTCTATGAAAGATGAGGTGAATCATAGAATTGATGAGGGAAAAAGAGTGAGTGGTGCACTTAGGAGTCTGTGGAGACAAAGAACTTTGTCCTTGGAGGCAAAGAGGGAATGTATGAGAGTATAGTTTTACCAACGCTCTTATATGGGTGTGAAGCGTGGGTGATGATGTTGCAGCGAGGAGAAGGCTGGAGGCAGTGGAGATGTCATGTCTGAGGGCAATGTGTGGTGTGAATATAATGCAGAGAATTCGTAGTTTGGAAGTTAGGAGGAGGTGCGGGATTACCAAAACTGTTGTCCAGAGGGCTGAGGAAGGGTTGTTGAGGTGGTTCGGACATGTAGAGAGAATGGAGCGAAACAGAATGACTTCAAGAGTGTATCAGTCTGTAGTGGAGGAAGGCGGGGTAGGGGTCGGCCTAGGAAGGGTTGGAGGGAGGGGGTAAAGGAGGTTTTGTGTGCGAGGGGCTTGGACTTCCAGCAGGCATGCGTGAGCGTGTTTGATAGGAGTGAATGGAGACAAATGGTTTTTAATACTTGACGTGCTGTTGGAGTGTGAGCAAAGTAACATTTATGAAGGGATTCAGGGAAACCGGCAGGCCGGACTTGAGTCCTGGAGATGGGAAGTACAGTGCCTGCACTCTGAAGGAGGGGTGTTAATGTTGCAGTTTAAAAACTGTAGTGTAAAGCACCCTTCTGGCAAGACAGTGATGGAGTGAATGATGGTGAAAGTTTTTCTTTTTCGGGCCACCCTGCCTTGGTGGGAATCGGCCGGTGTGATAATAAAAAAAAAATAAAAATGATTGAGGTGTATAAATGGAAGACAGGAATAAATAAAGGGGATGTAAATAGTGTGCTGAAAATATCTAGCCTAGACAGGACTCGTAGCAATGGTTTTAAGTTGGAAAAATTAAGATTCAGGAAGGATGTAGGAAAGTACTATTTTGGTAATAGAGTTGTGGATGAGTGGAATAAACTCCCAAGTACAGTTATAGAGGCTTTAAAAAATAGGTTGGATAAATATATGAGTGGGTGTGGGTGGGTATGAGTTGGACCTGATAGCTTGTGCTACCAGGTCGGTTGCCGTGTTCCTCCCTTAAGTCAATGTGACCTGACCTGACTAGGTTGAGTGCATTGGCTTAAGCCGGTAGGAGACTTGGACCTGTCTCGGATGGGCCAGTAGGCCTGCTGCAGCGTTCCTTCGTTCTTATGCTCTTATGTTCTCATGTTCTCATGTTCTTATGTTCTTAAAGCTAAGTTTTATTGATAGTAAATTAACTCCTTTCAGATATACGAGAAATTAAAACCTGTTTGATCAATAATATTTTTTATTTTTTATTTTAACCCATTAAATGTAGCACTGAGAGTCCAGGCAGCACTGAGAGTCCAGGCAGCACTGAGAGTCCAGGCATCACTGAGAGTCCAGGCAGCACTGAGAGTCCAGGCAGCACTGAGAGTCCAGGCAGCACTGAGAGTCCAGGCAGCACTGAGAGTCCAGGCAGCACTGAGAGTCCAGGCAGCACTGAGAGTCCAGGCATCACTGAGAGTCCAGGCAGCACTGAGAGTCCAGGCAGCACTGAGAGTCCAGGCATCAGAGGTCCAAGCACCACGGGAGAGTCCAGGCATCACTGAGAGTCCAGGCATCACTGAGAGTCCAGGCAGCACTGAGAGTCCAGGCAGCACTGAGAGTCCAGGCATCACTGAGAGTACAGGCAGCACTGATAGTCGAGGCAGCACTGAAAGTCCAGGAAGCACTGACAGTCCAGGCATCACTGAGAGTCCAGGCAGTACTGAGATTCCAGGCATCACTGAGAGTCCAGGCAGCACTGAGAGTTCAGGCATCACTAAGAGTCCAGGCAGCACTGAGAGTCCAGGCATCACTGAGAGTCCAAACAGCACTGACAGTCCAGGCATCACTGAGAGTCCAGGCAGCACTGACGGTCCAGGCAGCACTGAGAGTCCAGGCATCACTGAGAGTCCAGCCAGCACTGATAGTCCAGGCAGCACTGAGAGTCCAGGCAGCACTGAGAGTGCAGGCAGCACTGAGAGTCCAGGCATCACTGAGAGTCCAGGCAGCACTGAGAGTCCAGGGAGCACTGAGAGTCCAGGCAGCACTGAGAGTCCAGGCAGCACTGAGAGTCCAGGCAGCACTGAGAGTCCAGGCAGCACTGAGAGTCCAGGCAGCACTGAGAGTCCAGGCAGCACTGAGAGTTCAGGGAGCACTGAGAGTCCAGGCAGCACTGAGAGTTCGGGCCCAGCACTGAGAGTCCAGGCAGCACTGAGAGTCCAGGCAGCACTGAGAGTCCAGGAGCATGAGAGTCCAGGCAGCACTGAGAGTCCAGGCATCACTGAGAGTCCAGGCAGCACTGAGAGTCCACGCAGCACTGCGAGTCCAGGCAGCACTGAAAGTCCAGGCAGCACTGAGAGTCCAGGCAGCACTGAGAGTCCAGGCAGCACTGGAGAGTCAGGGAGCACTGAGAGTCCAAGGAGCACTGAGAGTCCAGACAGCACTGAGAGTCCAGGCAGCACTGAGATCCAGGCAGCACTGAGAATCCAGGCACCACTGAGAGTCCAGGGAGCACTGAGAGTCCAGGCAGCACTGAGAGTTCAGAGAGCACTGAGAGTCCAGGCAGCACTGAGAGTCCAGTCAGCACTGAGAGTCCAGGCAGCACTGAGAGTCCAGGCAGCACTAAAAGTCCATGGAGCACTGAGAATCCAGGGAGCACTGAGAGTCCAGGTAGCACTGAGATCCAGGCAGCACTGAGAGTCAAGGGAGCACTGAGAGTCCAGCAGCACTGAGAGTCCAGGCAGCACTGAGAGTCCAGGCAGCACTGAGAGTCAGGCAGCACTGAGAGTCCGGGGAGCACTGAGAGTCCAGGCAGCACTGAGAGTCCAGGGAGCACTGAGAACCCAGGGAGCACTGAGAGTCCAGGCAGCACTGAAAGTCCAGGCAGCACTGAGAGTCCAGGCAGATTGAGAGTCCAGGGAGCACTGAGAGTCCAGGCAGCACTGAGAGTGAGGAGCACTGAGAGTCCAGGGAGCACTGAGAGTCCAGGCAGCACTGAGGGTCCAGGGAGCACTGAGAGTCCAGGCAGCACTGAGCGTCCAGGCAGCACTGAAAGTCCAGGCAGCACTGAGAGTCCAGGCAGCACTGAGAGTCCAGGGAGCACTGAGAGTCCAGGGAACACTGAGAGTCCAGGCAGCACTGAAAGCTCAGGCAGCACTGAGAGTCCAGGCAGCACTGAGAGTCCAGGCAGCACTGAGAGTCCAGGCAGCACTGAGAGTCCAAGGAGCACTGAGAGTCCAGGGAGCACTGAGAGTCCAGGCATCACTGAGAGTCCAGGCATCACTGAGAGTCCAGGCAGCACTGAGAGTCCAGGCAGCACTGAGAGTCCAGGCATCACTGAGAGTACAGGCAGCACTGATAGTCGAGGCAGCACTGAGAGTCCAGGAAGCACTGAGAGTCCAGGCATCACTGAGAGTCCAGGCAGTACTGAGATTCCAGGCATCACTGAGAGTCCAGGCAGCACTGAGAGTTCAGGCATCACTAAGAGTCCAGGCAGCACTGAGAGTCCAGGCATCACTGAGAGTCCAAACAGCACTGACAGTCCAGGCATCACTGAGAGTCCAGGCAGCACTGACGGTCCAGGCAGCACTGAGAGTCCAGGCATCACTGAGAGTCCAGCCAGCACTGATAGTCCAGGCAGCACTGAGAGTCCAGGCAGCACTGAGAGTGCAGGCAGCACTGAGAGTCCAGGCATCACTGAGAGTCCAGGCAGCACTGAGAGTCCAGGGAGCACTGAGAGTCCAGGCAGCACTGAGAGTCCAGGCAGCACTGAGAGTCCAGGCAGCACTGAGAGTCCAGGCAGCACTGAGAGTCCAGGCAGCACTGAGAGTCCAGGCAGCACTGAGAGTCCAGGCAGCACTGAGAGTTCAGGGAGCACTGAGAGTCCAGGCAGCACTGAGAGTTCAGGCAGCACTGAGAGTCCAGGCAGCACTGAGAGTCCAGGCAGCACTGAGAGTCCAGGGAGCACTGAGAGTCCAGGCAGCACTGAGAGTCCAGGCAGCACTGAGAGTCCAGGCAGCACTGAGAGTCCACGCAGCACTGCGAGTCCAGGCAGCACTGAAAGTCCAGGCAGCACTGAGAGTCCAGGCAGCACTGAGAGTCCAGGGAGCACTGAGAGTCCAGGGAGCACTGAGAGTCCAGACAGCACTGAGAGTCCAGGCAGCACTGAGATCCAGGCAGCACTGAGAATCCAGGCACCACTGAGAGTCCAGGGAGCACTGAGAGTCCAGGCAGCACTGAGAGTTCAGAGAGCACTGAGAGTCCAGGCAGCACTGAGAGTCCAGTCAGCACTGAGAGTCCAGGCAGCACTGAGAGTCCAGGCAGCACTAAAAGTCCATGGAGCACTGAGAATCCAGGGAGCACTGAGAGTCCAGGTAGCACTGAGAGTCCAGGCAGCACTGAGAGTCAAGGGAGCACTGAGAGTCCAGGCAGCACTGAGAGTCCAGGCAGCACTGAGAGTCCAGGCAGCACTGAGAGTCCAGGCAGCACTGAGAGTCCAGGGAGCACTGAGAGTCCAGGCAGCACTGAGAGTCCAGGGAGCACTGAGAACCCAGGGAGCACTGAGAGTCCAGGCAGCACTGAAAGTCCAGGCAGCACTGAGAGTCCATGCAGCATTGAGAGTCCAGGGAGCACTGAGAGTCCAGGCAGCACTGAGAGTTGAGGGAGCACTGAGAGTCCAGGGAGCACTGAGAGTCCAGGCAGCACTGAGGGTCCAGGGAGCACTGAGAGTCCAGGCAGCACTGAGCGTCCAGGCAGCACTGAAAGTCCAGGCAGCACTGAGAGTCCAGGCAGCACTGAGAGTCCAGGGAGCACTGAGAGTCCAGGGAACACTGAGAGTTCAGGCAGCACTGAAAGCTCAGGCAGCACTGAGAGTCCAGGCAGCACTGAGAGTCCAGGCAGCACTGAGAGTCCAGGCAGCACTGAGAGTCCAAGGAGCACTGAGAGTCCAGGGAGCACTGAGAGTCCAGGCAGCACTGAGAGTCCAGGGAGCGCTGAGAGTCCAGGCAGCACTGAGAGTCCAGGCAGCACTGAGAGTCCAGGTAGCACTGAGAGTCCAGACAGCACTGACAGTCCAGGCAGTACTGATAGTCCAGGCAGCACTAAGAGTCCAGGCAGCACTGAGAGTCCAGGGAGCACTGACAGTCCAGGCAGTACTGAGAGTCCAGGCAGCACTAAGAGTCCAGGCAGCACTGAGAGTCCAGGGAGCACTGAGAGTCCAGGGAACACTGGAGAGTCAGGCAGCACTGAAAGTCCAGGCAACACTGAGAGTCCAGGTAGCACTGAGAGTCCAGGCAGGTCTGAGAGTCCAGGCAACACTGAGAGTCCAGGGAGCACTGAGAGTCCAGGCAGCACTGAGAGTCCAGGCAGCACTGAGAGTCCAGGGAGCACTGAGAGTCCAGGCAGCACTGAGAGTCCAGGCAGCACTGAGATTCCAGGTAGCACTGAGAGTCCAGGCAGCACTGATAGTCCAGGCAGTACTGAGAGTCCAGGCAGCACTAAGAGTCCAGGCAGCACTGAGAGTCCAGGGAGCACTGACAGTCCAGGCAGTACTGAGAGTCCAGGCAGCACTAAGAGTCCAGGCAGCACTGAGAGTCCAGGGAGCACTGAGATTCCAGGCAGCAATGACAGTCGAGGCTGTCATGTAAGGCTGGTAAGGGGGGGAGTAGGTAGGGGATTGGCTAGGCAGTAGGAGGGATGATTGCGGAGGTAGGTAGGTAATGTGAGGTCACTGGTGACTACATCTTCACCTCTCATTACTCTACACTCCACACTGCTCACTCTTTCACTACTTAAACTAAACATAATAAAATATAAGAAATAGGAATAGCAAATAACGGGAGTTCATTACCCTTGTAAATTGTGAGTTCATTACCTTTGTAAAATTGTGAGTTCATTACCTTTGTAAATTGTGAGTTCATTACCTCTGTAACTTGCTCAGCTATCAAAACTTTGGAGTCCAGTCCCTGGACCAATTATGTACCTCTGTAATCTTTTGACTACCGCCCACAGGATGGGTTATGGGGTGCATAATAAACATATTAAAACAACTAACAAATAACGGGGACAGTGAATATTACTATTCTACTCAAACACAGTTTATTATTAAGTCCTTGTACAATAATATATTTGGGAACAGGAGTACATCATTGGGGTTTAGATAAATGGGGTGGTACACATAAGCAGTGAGACAGGGAAATCCAATCAACTTGACCAAAATGAATATAACTTACAATATAGTTCAGAGGACAGTTCATCACAGGAACTAAGCCACAGGTCTCAAGACCTATACAGCACGAGTACTGCTCCAAGCCAGTACTCTGCCCAATGTCTCCAACAGTCTCTCCCCCCGAGACTCTCCAGCTCAGCTCTGCTCACAGGCCAGAGCTCCGCACGAATCTGTCTGATCAGCTGTTCCTTGGGCTTATATTGTCCCGAGAGCACCCCCCACAATGAGGTGTGCACACGTGGTGTTGATCTGACGTCGAGGTCTTACCGCGTCCAGAACAAAAGACCTCAGTCTTAAGCCGAAAAGGCGTTGCTCTGACAGACTTTGCCAAGGCAAGGTGTGACCAAATAATTGGTTAAATTAGGTCTCCCCAGAGACCTCACAAGCCCAGCTGAACTACATCACATCCCCCTTTCTCCCCCAATTTAAAATATCTGACTCTAGACTATTTTAATCCTAACCCCTTAAATCCATTACAGTACAAAGACAAAATTATACATAATACAAAATTATTCAATTACATATATTTCTCTCAACCTCCTCATCTACCACAAGGCAGTATAATCAGTACACCTCGCAGTTGACCAGCATAATAGTCGCTCTCTGGTGCAAACCCTCCTTACCCGTCATTTCTCCTTAAACCTAAATATCGGGCTCCAGTGCCTTCCCTACTTCTACTAGAAATGCACTAGCCAATGCTAGTCACCTTCGCACGTTAACCATTGGGCAAAACCTCTCTAGGCTTCTCTGGCGTGGAAAACTGCTCCAACGGGTTGCATTCTTTCATGTAACTGCAACTGGACCACTTCACGACCACCAAGGTCGCATTTTCAGCACACTTCACATGCACACTACAACATCTGAAATTCGAGACAGGGCAGGCATTGCAGCTAAGACCCTCCATTATCCTATGCCACTACTAGGATTCACTGGCCTCATAAAACAAGGCGGCCATAATCACTGGACCGTTTTCAAGGTCACCTTATTTCACACGGATAACACTAACACTTCTGGCAAGTCAAAGTAGGCTGGGGACATCTCACACTCTTAATTGTCTCTCATGGCTGGCAGGACATCCCCGCATACCTATCGCACAGGTCGACCAGCAAGGCAGGACACACCTCCATGCTGCCCTTGAAAGCAGGCTGGTCCCAGCAGCTGGAGTCCATCTCCGCGGCTCACGTCTTTCCACATCTCCGAGGATGGCAACTCCTTCACAGTAGATTCTCCTGTCCTGGCACACCAGCCAGAAGCCCTCACACACCACTGCAGCATCACCACCATCTCTTCCTCTTGAGCTAGGCATCATCACAGCACGGCCACAGCATATCCATCACAGCACGACCGTATCACAGCAGCACACTGCACGGCCACAGCATCTCAGCACGGCCACAGCATCGCAGCACGGCCACAGCATTGCAGCACGGCCACAGCATCGCCTCACGGCTACAACATCACAGCACGGCCACAGCATCTCAGCAGCCGACATCAGCAGTAGCAGGCTATGGTCAGTTGCTCGAGGTGAGGTGAGGTCACTTCAGGTCATCAACAGCAGGTGCGGTCACCCATCCCTGGCAACTGCAGGTAACTAGCGGTCCGCGGGTGGTGGTCACAGAGGCTGGGTGACGCAGACAGACACCCACTACACTGGATGACAGACCAGGGCAGCAATACATCTACTGGGGCACATCAACATCAACTGAGTGACTTGGCACATCAGGTGGATAATAATCATAGGCATCTCTTCAGTGGGTGACAGTTGTGGGCTAGTCTTCCAAGGTGGGCTGCGTGACTTCTCGTTCCTCTGTAAATATTAAATTTTGGCCAGCAATTGCTTCCCCCAAAAGTCTCACCTAAATACTTACTGATTTTCTCCACCATTTATCTCAAACCAACAACCAACTCCACCAAATATAACATTACACCCAAACAATTATTCAGACCCACCGTCTAAAAGAAAGGTCAGTTAAGGTCACTAGCATTATAATATCATTATAATAACACACAAAATCAAATGGTAGCACAAGTATAACCGAGCAGTCAAAAATAAGGCACGTGGGACTGGTTCTACTTTAAAAATAAGAAGAACCACCACCCCTTAGACACCATGTCATGTAAGGGGGGTAAGGGGGGAGTAGGTAGGGGATTGGCTAGGCAGTAGGAGGGATGATTGCGGAGGTAGGTAGGTAATGTGAGGTCACTGGTGACTACATCTTCACCTCTCATTACTCTACACTCCACACTACTCACTCTTTCACTACTTTAACTAAACACAATAAAATATAAGAAATAGGAATAGCAAATAACGGGGACAGTGAATATTACTATTCTACTCAAACACAGTTTATTATTAAGTCCTTGTACAATAATATATTTGGGAACAGGAGTACATCATTGGGGTTTAGATAAATGGGGTGGTACACATAAGCAGTGAGACAGGGAAATCCAATCAACTTGACCAAAATGAATATAACTTACAATATAGTTCAGAGGACAGTTCATCACAGGAACTAAGCCACAGGTCTCAAGACCTATACAGCACGTGTACTGCTCCAAGCCAGTACTCTGCCCAATGTCTCCAACAGTCTCTCCTCCCGAGACTCTCCAGCTCAGCTCTGCTCACAGGCCAGAGCTCCGCACGAATCTGTCTGATCAGCTGTTCCTTGGGCTTATATTGTCCCGAGAGCACCCCCCACAATGAGGTGTGCACACGTGGTGTTGATCTGACGTCGAGGTCTTACCGCGTCCAGAACAAAAGACCTCAGTCTTAAGCCGAAAAGGCGTGGCTCTGACAGACATTTGCCAAGGCAAGGTGAGACCATATAATTGGTTAAATTAGGTCTCCCCAGAGACCTCACAAGGCAAGCTGAACTACATCACAAGGCAGCACTGTAAGTCCAGGCAGCACTAAGAGTCCAGGCAGCACTGAGAGTCCAGGCAGCACTGAGAGTCGAGGCAGCACTGAGAGTCGAGGCAGCACTGAGAGTCGAGGCAGCACTAAGAGTTTAGGCAGCACTGAGAGTCGAGGCAGCACTGAGAGTCCAGGCAGCACTGAGAGTCCAGGGAGCACTGAGAGTCCAGGGAACACTGAGAGTCCAGGCAGCACTGAAAGCTCAGGCAGCACTGAGAGTCCAGGCAGCACTGAGAGTCCAGGCAGCACTGAGAGTCCAGGCAGCACTGAGAGTCCAAGGAGCACTGAGAGTCCAGGGAGCACTGAGAGTCCAGGCAGCACTGAGAGTCCAGGGAGCGCTGAGAGTCCAGGCAGCACTGAGAGTCCAGGCAGCACTGAGAGTCCAGGTAGCACTGAGAGTCCAGACAGCACTGACAGTCCAGGCAGTACTGATAGTCCAGGCAGCACTAAGAGTCCAGGCAGCACTGAGAGTCCAGGGAGCACTGACAGTCCAGGCAGTACTGAGAGTCCAGGCAGCACTAAGAGTCCAGGCAGCACTGAGAGTCCAGGGAGCACTGAGAGTCCAGGGAACACTGAGAGTCCAGGCAGCACTGAAAGTCCAGGCAACACTGAGAGTCCAGGCAGCACTGAGAGTCCAGGCAGGTCTGAGAGTCCAGGCAACACTGAGAGTCCAGGGAGCACTGAGAGTCCAGGCAGCACTGAGAGTCCAGGCAGCACTGAGAGTCCAGGGAGCACTGAGAGTCCAGGCAGCACTGAGAGTCCAGGCAGCACTGAGATTCCAGGTAGCACTGAGAGTCCAGGCAGCACTGATAGTCCAGGCAGTACTGAGAGTCCAGGCAGCACTAAGAGTCCAGGCAGCACTGAGAGTCCAGGGAGCACTGACAGTCCAGGCAGTACTGAGAGTCCAGGCAGCACTAAGAGTCCAGGCAGCACTGAGAGTCCAGGGAGCACTGAGATTCCAGGCAGCAATGACAGTCGAGGCTGTCATGTAAGGCTGGTAAGGGGGGGAGTAGGTAGGGGATTGGCTAGGCAGTAGGAGGGATGATTGCGGAGGTAGGTAGGTAATGTGAGGTCACTGGTGACTACATCTTCACCTCTCATTACTCTACACTCCACACTGCTCACTCTTTCACTACTTTAACTAAACATAATAAAATATAAGAAATAGGAATAGCAAATAACGGGAGTTCATTACCTTTGTAAATTGTGAGTTCATTACCTTTGTAAATTGTGAGTTCATTACCTTTGTAAATTGTGAGTTCATTACCTCTGTAACTTGCTCAGCTATCAAAACTTTGGAGTCCAGTCCCTGGACCAATTATGTACCTCTGTAATCTTTTGACTACCGCCCACAGGATGGGTATGGGGTGCATAATAAACATATTAAACTAACTAACAAATAACGGGGACAGTGAATATTACTATTCTACTCAAACACAGTTTATTATTAAGTCCTTGTACAATAATATATTTGGGAACAGGAGTACATCATTGGGGTTTAGATAAATGGGGTGGTACACATAAGCAGTGAGACAGGGAAATCCAATCAACTTGACCAAAATGAATATAACTTACAATATAGTTCAGAGGACAGTTCATCACAGGAACTAAGCCACAGGTCTCAAGACCTATACAGCACGAGTACTGCTCCAAGCCAGTACTCTGCCCAATGTCTCCAACAGTCTCTCCCCCCGAGACTCTCCAGCTCAGCTCTGCTCACAGGCCAGAGCTCCGCACGAATCTGTCTGATCAGCTGTTCCTTGGGCTTATATTGTCCCGAGAGCACCCCCACAATGAGGTGTGCACACGTGGTGTTGATCTGACGTCGAGGTCTTACCGCGTCCAGAACAAAAGACCTCAGTCTTAAGCCGAAAAGGCGTTGCTCTGACAGACTTTGCCAAGGCAAGGTGTGACCAAATAATTGGTTAAATTAGGTCTCCCCAGAGACCTCACAAGCCCAGCTGAACTACATCACATCCCCCTTTCTCCCCAATTTAAAATATCTGACTCTAGACTATTTTAATCCTAACCCTTAAATCCATTACAGTACAAAGACAAAATTATACATAATACAAAATTATTCAATTACATATATTTCTCTCAACCTCCTCATCTACCACAAGGCAGTATAATCAGTACACCTCGCAGTTGACCAGCATAATAGTCGCTCTCTGGTGCAAACCCTCCTTACCCGTCATTTCTCCTTAAACCTAAATATCGGGCTCCAGTGCCTTCCTACTTCTACTAGAAATGCACTAGCCAATGCTAGTCACCTTCGCACGTTAACCATTGGGCAAAACCTCTCTAGGCTTCTCTGGCGTGGAAAACTGCTCCAACGGGTTGCATTCTTTCATGTAACTGCAACTGGACCACTTCACGACCACCAAGGTCGCATTTTCAGCACACTTCACATGCACACTACAACATCTGAAATTCGAGACAGGGCAGGCATTGCAGCTAAGACCCTCCATTATCCTATGCCACTACTAGGATTCACTGGCCTCATAAAACAAGGCGGCCATAATCATGGACCGTTTTCAAGGTCACCTTATTTCACACAGATAACACTAACACTTCTGGCAAGTCAAAGTAGGCTGGGGACATCTCACACTCTTAATTGTCTCTCATGGCTGGCAGGACATCCCCGCATACCTATCGCACAGGTCGACCAGCAAGGCAGGACACACCTCCATGCTGCCCTTGAAAGCAGGCTGGTCCCAGCAGCTGGAGTCCATCTCCGCGGCTCACGTCTTTCCACATCTCCGAGGATGGCAACTCCTTCACAGTAGATTCTCCTGTCCTGGCACACCAGCCAGAAGCCCTCACACACCACTGCAGCATCACCACCATCTCTTCCTCTTGAGCTAGGCAGCATCACAGCACGGCCACAGCATATCCATCACAGCACGACCGTATCACAGCAGCACACTGCACGGCCACAGCATCTCAGCACGGCCACAGCATCGCAGCACGGCCACAGCATTGCAGCACGGCCACAGCATCGCCTCACGGCTACAACATCACAGCACGGCCACAGCATCTCAGCAGCCGACATCAGCAGTAGCAGGCTAATGGTCAGTTGCTCGAGGTGGGTGAGGTCACTTCAGGTCATCAACAGCAGGTGCGGTCACCCATCCCTGGCAACTGCAGGTAACTAGCGGTCCGCGGGTGGTGGTCACGAGGCTGGGGTGACGCAGACAGACACCCACTACACTGGATGACAGACCAGGGCAGCATACATCTACTGGGGCACATCAACATCAACTGAGTGACTTGGCACATCAGGTGGATAATAATCATAGGCATCTCTTCAGTGGGTGACAGTTGTGGGCTAGTCTTCCAAGGTGGGCTGCGTGACTTCTCGTTCCTCTGTAAATATTAAATTTTGGCCAGCAATTGCTTCCCCCAAAAGTCTCACCTAAATACTTACTGATTTTCTCCACCATTTATCTCAAACCAACAACCAACTCCACCAAATATAACATTACACCCAAACAATTATTCAGACCCACCGTCTAAAAGAAAGGTCAGTTAAGGTCACTAGGATTATAATATCATTATAATAACACACAAAATCAAATGGTAGCACAAGTATAACCGAGCAGTCAAAAATAAGGCACGTGGGACTGGTTCCTACTTTAAAAATAAGAAGAACCACCACCCCTTAGACACCATGTCATGTAAGGGGGGTAAGGGGGGAGTAGGTAGGGGATTGGCTAGGCAGTAGGAGGGATGATTGCGGAGGTAGGTAGGTAATGTGAGGTCACTGGTGACTACATCTTCACCTCTCATTACTCTACACTCCACACTACTCACTCTTTCACTACTTTAACTAAACACAATAAAATATAAGAAATAGGAATAGCAAATAACGGGGACAGTGAATATTACTATTCTACTCAAACACAGTTTATTATTAAGTCCTTGTACAATAATATATTTGGGAACAGGAGTACATCATTGGGGTTTAGATAAATGGGGTGGTACACATAAGCAGTGAGACAGGGAAATCCAATCAACTTGACCAAAATAAATTTATAACTTACAATATAGTTCAGGAGGACAGTTCATCACAGGAACTAAGCCACAGGTCTCAAGACCTATACAGCACTTTGTACTGCTCCAAGCCGTACTCTGCCCAATGTCTCCAAACAGTCTCTCCTCCCGAGGACTCTCAGCTAGCTCTGCTCACAGGCCAAAAGCTCCGCCGATCTGTTGATCAGCTGTTCCTTGGGCTTATATTGTCCCGAGAGCACCCCCCACATGAGGTGTGCACACGTGGTGTTGATCTGACGTCGAGGGTCTTACCGCGTCCAGAACAAAAGACCTCAGTCTTAAGCCGAAAAGGCGTGGCTCAAACAGACATTTGCCAAGGCAAGGTTGTGACCATATAATTGGTTAAATTAGGTCTCCCAGAGACCTCACAAGGCAAGCTGAACTACATCACAAGGCAGACTGTAAGTCCAGGCAGCACTAAGAGCCCAGGCAGCACTGAGAGTCCAGGCCCAGAAACTGAGAGTCGAGGGCAGCACTGAGAGTCGAGGCAGCACTGAGAGTCGAGGCAGCACTAAGAGTTTAGGCAGCACTGAGAGTCGAGGCAGCACTGAGGTCAGGCAGCACTGAGAGTCGAGGGCAGCACTAAGAGTCCAGGCAGCACTGAAAAGTCCAGGCAGCACTAAGGGGTCCAGGCAGAACTGAGAGTCCAGGCAGCACTGGAGTTCAGGCAGCACTGAAAAGTCCAGGCAGCACTGAGAGTCCAGGCAGCATTGAGAGTCCAGGCAGCACTGAGAGTCCAGGCAGCACTGAGAGTCGAGGCAGCACTGCGAGTCCAGGCAGCACTGAGAGTCCAAGCAGCACTGAGAGTCCAGGCAGCACTGAGACTCCAGGCAGCACTGAGAGTCCAGGCAGCACTGAGACTCCAGGCACACTGAGAGTCCAGGCAACACTGAGACTCCAGGCAGCACTGATAGTCCAGGCAGCACTGAGAATCCAGGCACAACTGAGAGTCCAGGCAGCACTGAGACTTCAGGCAGCACTGTGAGTCCAGGCAGTACTGACAGTCCAGGCAGCACTGAGAATCCATTCACCAATGAGAGTCCAGGCAGCACTGACAATCCAGGCAGCACTGAGAGTCCAGGCAGCACTGAGAGTCCAGGCAGCACTGAGAGTCCAGGCAGCACTGAGAGTCAGGCAACACTGATAGCCCGGGCAGCACTGAGAGTCGGCAGCATGAGAGTCCAGGCAGCCACTGAGATCCAGGCAGCACTGAGAATCCAGGCACCACTGAGAGTCCAGGCAGCACTGAGAGTCCAGGCAGCACTGAGAGTCCAGGCAGCACTGAGAGTCCAGGCAGCACTGAGAGTCCAGGCAGCACTGAGAATCCAGCCCCACTGAGAGTTCGGGCGCACTGAGGTCAGGGAGCACTGAGGGCCCAGGCAGCACTGAGGGCCCAGGCAGCACTGAGGGCCCTGGCAGCACTGAGGGCCCAGGCAGCACTGAGGGCCAGGCGCACTGAGGGCCCTGGCAGCACTAAGGGCCCTGGCAGCACTGAGGGCCCTGGCAGCACTGAGGGCGCAGGCAGCACTGAGGGCCCAGGCCGCACTGAGGGCCCTGGCAGCACTGAGGGCCCTGGCAGCACTGAGGGCCCAGGCAGCACTGAGGGCCCTGGCAGCACTGAGGGCCCTGGCAGCACTGAGGGCCCAGGCAGCACTGAGGGCCCTGGCAGCACTGAGGGCCCTGGCAGCACTGAGGGCCCAGGCAGCACTGAGGGGCCAGGCAGCACTGAGGGCCCTGGCAGCACTGAGGGCCCTGGCAGCACTGAGGGCCCAGGCAGCACTGAGGGCCATGGCAGCACTGAGGGCCCTGGCAGCACTGAGGGCCCAGGCAGCACTGAGGGGCCAGGCAGCACTGAGGGCCCAGGCAGCACTGAGGGCCCAGGCAGCACTGAGGGCCAAGGCAGCACTGAGGGCCCAGGCAGCACTGAGGGCCCTGGCAGCACTGAGGGCCCAGGCAGCACTGAGGGCCCTGGCAGCACTGAGGGCCCAGGCAGCACTGAGGGCCCTGGCAGCACTGAGGGCCCTGGAAGCACTGAGGGCCCAGGCAGCACTGAGGGCCCTGGCAGCACTGAGGGCCCTGGCAGCACTGAGGGCCCAGGCAGCACTGAGGGCCCTGGCAGCACTGAGAGCCCTGGCAGCACTGAGGGCCCAGGCAGCACTGAGGGGCCAGGCAGCACTGAGGGCCCTGGCAGCATGAGGGCCCTGGCAGCACTGAGGGCCCAGGCAGCACTGAGGGCCATGGCAGCACTGAGGGCCCTGGCAGCACTGAGGGCCCAGGCAGCACTGAGGGGCCAGGCAGCACTGAGGGCCCAGACAGCACTGAGGGCCCAGGCAGCACTGAGGGCCAAGGCAGCACTGAGGGCCCAGGCAGCACTGAGGGCCCTGGCAGCACTGAGGGCCCAGGCAGCACTGAGGGCCCTGGCAGCACTGAGGGCCCAGGCAGCACTGAGGGCCCTGGCAGCACTGAGGGCCCTGGCAGCACTGAGGGCCCAAGCAGCACTGAGGGCCCTGGCAGCACTGAGGGCCCAGGCAGCACTGAGGGCCCAGGCAGCACTGAGGGGCCAGGCAGCACTGAGAGCCCAGGCAGCACTGAGGGCCCAGGCAGCACTGAGGGCCCAGGCAGCACTGAGGGCCCTGGCAGCACTGAGGGCCCAGGCAGCACTGAGGGGCCAGGCAGCACTGAGGGCCCAGGCAGCACTGAGGACCCAGGCAGCACTGAGGGCCCTGGCAGCACTGAGGGCCCAGGCAGCACTGAGGGCCCAGGCAGCACTGAGGGCCCAGGCAGCACTGAGGGCCCAGGCAGCACTGAGGGCCCAGGCAGCACTGAGGGTCCTGGCAGCACTGAGGGCCCAGGCAGCACTGAGGGCCCAGGCAGCACTGAGGGCCCAGGCAGCACTGCCACGTGAAGCTGACATCTCTTGTGATTCATTTATCAAGTCGCCTCTTCATAGGCGTCACTTCACTTTGATCAAAAGTTTATGATCCAAGGAACTTGAGCTGTTTTCTTCCTTGGATCAAAACTAATTACCAACAATGACCCAGACACTGTATGACTCATGACTAGGGTTATCAGGGTGTTCATGAATAGGGTTACCAGGTTGGTCATGACTATGGTTACCAGGGTGGTCATGACTAGGGTTACCAAGTTGGTCATGACTATGGTTACCAGGGTAGTCATGACTAGGGTTACCATGTTGGTCATGACTTTGGTTAACAGGGTGGTCATGACTATGGTTACCAGGGTGGTCAGGACAAGGGTTATCAGGGTGGTCATGACTATGGTTACCAGGGTGGTCATGACTATGGTTACCAGGGTGGTCAGGACTAGGGTTATCAGGGTGGTCCGGACTATGGTTACCAGGGTGGTCATGACTATGGTTACCAGGGTGGTCATGACTATGGTTACAAGGGTGGTCAGGACTAGGGTTATCAGGGTGGTCAGGACTAGGGTTATCAGGGTGGTCAGGACTATGGTTACCAGGGTGGTCATGACTATGGTTACCAGGGTGGTGATGACTATGGTTACCAGGGTGGTCAGGACTAGGGTTATCAGGGTGGTCAGGACTAGGGTTATCAGGGTGGTCAGGACTATGGTTACCAGGGTGGTTATGACTATGGTTACCAGGGAGGACATGACTATGGTTACCAGGGTGGTCATGACTATGGTTACCAGGGTGGTCATGACTATGGTTACCAGGGTGGTCATGACTATGGTTACCAGGGTGGTCATGACTATGGTTACCAGGGTGGTCATGACTATGGTTACCAGGGTGGTCATGACTATGGTTACCAGGGTGGTCATGACTATGGTTACCAGGGTGGTCAGGACTATGGTTACCTGGGTGGTCATGACTATGGTTACCAGGGTGGTCATGACTATAGTTACCAGGGTGGTCATGACTAGGGTTACCATTTTGGTCATGACTTTGGTTAACAGGGTGGTCATGACTATGGTTACCAGGGTGGTCATGACTATGGTTACCAGGGTGGTCAGGACTAGGGTTATCATGGTGGTCATGACTATGGTTACCAGGGTGGTCATGACTATGGTTACCAGGGTGGTCATGACTATGGTTACCAGGGTGGTCATGACTATGGTTACCAGGGTGGTCAGGACTAGGGTTATCAGGGTGGTCAGGACTAGGGTTATCAGGGTGGTCAGGACTATGGTTACCAGGGTGGTCAAGACTATGGTTACCAGGGTGGTCATGACTATGGTTATCAGGGTGGTCAGGACTAGGGTTATCAGGGTGGTCATGACTATGGTTATCAGGGTGCTCATGACTATGGTTACCAAGGTGGTCATGACTATGGTTACCAGGGTGGTCATGACTATGGTAACCAGGGTGGTCAGGACTATGGTTACCAGAGTGGTCATGACTATGGTTACCAGGGTGGTCATGACTATGGTTACCAGGGTGGTCATGACTATCGTTACCAGGGTGGTCATGACTATGGTTACCAGGGTGGTCATGACTATGGTTACCAGGGTGGTCATGACTATGGTTACCAGGGTGATCATGACTATGGTTACCAGGGTGGTCATGACTATGGTTACCAAGGTGGTCATGACTATGGTTACCAGGGTGGTCATGACTATGGTTACCAGGGTGGTCATGACTATGGTTACCAGGGTGGTCAGGACTATGGTTACCTGGGTGGTCATGACTATGGTTACCAGGGTGGTCATGACTATGGTTACCAGGGTGGTCATGACTAGGGTTACCATGTTGGTCATGACTTTGGTTAACAGGGTGGTCATGACTATGGTTACCAGGGTGGTCATGACTATGGTTACCAGGGTGGTCATTACTAGGGTTATCAGGGTGGTCATGACTATGGTTATCAGGGTGGTCAGGACTATGGTTACCAGGGTGGCCAAGACTATGGTTACCAGGGTAGTCATGACTATGGTTATCAGGGTGGTCAGGACTAGGGTTATCAGGGTGGTCAGGACTATGGTTAACATTGTGGTCGTGACTATGGTTACCAGGGTGGTCATGACTATGGTTACCAGGGTGGTCAGGACTAGGGTTATCAGGGTGGTCAGGACTAGGGTTATCAGGGTGGTCAGGACTATGGTTACCAGGGTGGCCAAGACTATGGTTACCAGGGTGGTCATGACTATGGTTATCAGGGTGGTCAGGACTTGGGTTATCAGGGTGGTCATGACTATGGTTATCAGGGTGCTCAGGACTATGGTTACCAAGGTGGTCATGACTATGGTTACCAGGGTGGTCATGACTATAGTTACCAGGGTGGTCAGGACTATGGTTACCAGAGTGGTCATGACTATGGTTACCAGGGTGGTCATGACTATCGTTACCAGGGTGGTCATGACTATGGTTACCAGGGTGGTCATGACTATGGCTACCAGGGTGATCATGACTATGGTTACCAGGGTGGTCACGACTATGGTTACCAGGGTGGTCATGACTATGGTTACCAGGGTGGTCATGACTATGGTTACCAGGGTGGTCAGGACTAGGGTTACCAGAGTGGTCATGACTATGGTTACCAGGGTGGTCAGGACTAGGGTTACCAGGGTGGTCATGACTATGGTTACCAGGGTGGTCATGACCATGGATACCAGGGTGGTCATCACTATGGTTACCAGGGTGGTCATAACTATGGTTACCAGGGTGGCCATCACTATGGTTACCAGGGTCGTCATGACTATGGTTACCAGGGTGGTCAGGAGTAGGGTTATCAGGGTGGTCATGACTATGGTTTCCAGGGTGGTCATGACTATGGTTACCAGGGTGGTCAGGACTAGGGCTAACAGGGTGGTCAGGACTAGTGTTAACAGGGTGGTCATGACTATGGTTACCAGGGTGGTCATGACTATGGTTACCAGGGTGATCATGACTATGGTTACCAGGGTGATCATGACTATGGTTACCAGGGTGGTCATGACAAGGGTTATCAGGGAGGTCAGGAGTAGGGTTACCAGGGTGGTCAAGACTAGGGTTATTAGGGTGGTCATGACTATGGTTACCAGGGTGATCATGACTATGGTTACCAGGGTGGTCATGACAAGGGTTATCAGGGTGGTCAGGACTAGGGTTACCAGGGTGGTCATGACTATGGTTGCCAGGGTGGTCATGAGAAGGGTTGTCAGGGTGGTCATGACTATGGTTTCCAGGGTAGTCATGACAAGGGTTATCAGGGTGGTCATGACTAGGGTTACTAGGGTGGTCATGACTAGGTTTGCCAGGGTGGTCATGACTAGGGTTATCAGGGTGGTCATGACTATCGTTACCAGGGTGGTCAGGACTAGGGTTACCAGGGTGGTCATGACTAGGGTTATCAGGGTGGTCATGACTATGGTTATCAGGGTAGTCCTGACTAGGGTTATGAGGGTAGTCATGACTAGGGTTAGCAGGGTGTTCATGACTAGGGTTATCAGGGTAGTCATGACTAAGGTTATTAAGGTAGGCATGACTAGGGTTATCAGGGTGGTCATGACTAGGGTAACCAGGGTGGTCATGATTAGGGTTACCAGGGTGGTTATGGCTAGAGTTAGCCGGGTGGTCATGACTAGGGTTACCAGGGCGGTTATGACTAAGGTTCCCAGGGTGGTCATGACTAATGTTGCCAGGGTGGTCATGACTAGGCTTACCAGAGTAGTCATTACTAGGGTTACCAGCGTGGTTATAACTAAGGTTACCAGGGTCGTTATGACTAGCGTTGCCTGGTTGGTATTGATTAGGCTTCCCAAGGCAGTCATATACTAGGGCTACCAGGGTGGTCATGACTATGGTTACCAGGGTGGTCATGACTATAGTTACCAGGGTGGTTTATGCTGCACAGTTTTGGTTATGCTGCACAGTTTTGATTATGCTGCACAGTTTTGTTATGCTGCACAGTTTTGTTATGCTGCACAGTTTTGTTATGCTGCACAGTTTTGTTATGCTGCACAGTTTTCTTATGCGCCTTTTTTTTTTGCTGCACAGTTTTGTTAGCTGCACAGTTTTGTTAAGCTGCAAGTTTTTTTATGCTGAACAGTTTGTTTAGCGCACGTTTTAAGCTGCACTTTTTTGCTTTTTTGGCACATTTTGTTATGCTGCACATTTTTGGGTTATCGCCGTTTTGGTTATGTGCAAAATTTGTTTTGCCACGTTTCGTTATCTGCACAGTTTTTTTATCTGCACATTTTTGATTATTGCACAGTTTTGTTAAGTGACAGTTTTGTTATGTGCAAGTTTTGTATGCTGCACAGTTTTTTTTATGTGCCAGTTTTGTTTTATGCTGCACATTTTGTTATGCTGCACTTTTTTTTTTATGCTGCCATTTTGTTATGTGCCAGTTTTGTTATGCTGCACAGTTTTTTTAAAAGCTGCACATTTTGTTAGCTGCAAGTTTTTTTATGCTGCACAGTTTTTTTTTGGCGCACGTTTTGTTATGCTCCATTTTTTGTTATTCCCCAAGTTTTGTTATCTGCACGTTTTGTTATCCCTGCACAGTTTTGTTATGCTGCACTTTTGCTTATGCGCACAGTTTTGATTATGTGCACATTTTGTTATGCTGCACAGTTTGATTATGCTGCACATTTTTTATTAGCGCACAGTTTGTTAAGGCATAGTTTTGGTTTGCTGCAAGTTTTTTTTATGCGACATTTTTTGTTAAGTGCACATTTTTGGTTATGCTGCACATTTTGTTATGTGAAAAGTTTGGTTATGCGCACAGTTTTTTTATGCTGCACAGTTTTGTTATGCTGCCAATTTTTGGTTATGCTGCACAGTTTTGTTATGCTGCACAGTTTTGTTATGCTGCACAGTTTTTTTTATGCTGCACATTTTCCTTTGCTGCACAGTTTGTTATGCTGCCAGTTTTGTTATGTGCCAGTTTTGTTATGCGCACAGTTTTGTTATGCTGCACAGTTTTGGTTTATGCGCAAGTTTTGTTTATGCTGCCCCAGTTTTGCTTATGCTGACAGTTTTGATTATGTTTTCACAGTTTTGATTATGCGCAAGTTTTGGGTTATGCTGAAAAGTTTTTTTATGCGCCAGTTTTGTTAAAGCTGCACAGTTTTGTTATGCTGCCATTTTTGTTATGCTGCCAGTTTTGCTTTCCACGTTTTGATTATGCTGCACATTTTTTGATTATCTGCACAGTTTTGTTAATGCACATTTTTGGGTTATGCTGCACAGTTTTGTTATGCTGACATTTTTGTTATGTGCGCAGTTTTGTTAAGCTGACATTTTTGGGTTATCTACACAGTTTTGCTTATTGCAATTTTGATTATGCGCACAGTTTTGTTATGCTGCACAGTTTTTTTATGCGCCAGTTTTGAATGCGGCACAGTTTGCTTGGCTGCACAGTTTTGCTATGCTGCACATTTTGATTATCTGCACTTTTTTTTTTGTGCCGTTTTGTTATCTGCACGTTTTGTTAAGCGCACAGTTTTGTTATGTGCACATTTTGATTATGCTGCACAGTTTTGCTTAGGCTGCACATTTTTTGTTTAGTGCACAGTTTTGATTATGGCAATTTTTGTTAAGTGCACAGTTTTGGTTATGCGACTTTTTGGTTAGGGGTGCACAGTTTTGTTATCTGCACATTTTGTTTAAGCTCCACATTTTTGGGTTATGCTGCACAGTTTGTTATGCTGACATTTTTGATATGCTGCACTTTTTGGTTATGTGCAAGTTTTGTTTGCTGCCATTTTTTGATTATGTGCACAGTTTTTTTATGTCCACATTTTTTGTTATGCGCATTTTTGGGTTTATCTGCACATTTTTGTTACTGCACAGTTTTGGTTATGCTGCAAGTTTTGTTGCTGCACAGTTTTGTTATGCTGCCAGTTTTTTTTATTGCACATTTTTTGTTATGCTGCCGTTTTGTTTTGCTGCCCAAGTTTTGTTATGCTGCACGTTTTGGTTATGCGCACAGTTTTTTTTGCTGAACGTTTTGTTAAGCTGCACTTTTTTGGGTTATGCGCACATTTTTGTTATGCGCAATTTTTGATTATGCTGCACATTTTTGTTATGTGCACAGTTTGATTATGCTCACAGTTTTGTTATGTGCACATTTTTGTTATGTGCACAGTTTTAAGTGCCAGTTTTGGTTATCTGCCAGTTTGATTAGCTGCACAGTTTTTTTATGCTGCACATTTTTGTTTTATGTGCACGTTTTTTTATGCGCCGTTTTGATTATGTGCACAGTTTTTTAAGCTCACATTTTTTTGGTTAGCTGCACAGTTTTGTTTATGTGCACGTTTTGTTATGCGCACAGTTTTGTTATCGCACAGTTTTGTTATGCTGCAATTTTTTGATTATGTGCACATTTTTTGTTATCTGCACATTTTTTGTTATGCTGCACATTTTGTTTATCTGACATTTTGTTAAGTGCACATTTTTTGTTAGTGAATTTTTTGTTATGCTGCACGTTTTGATTATGGCCATTTTTTGTTATCTGCCCAGTTTTGTTAGGGTGCACATTTTGATTTGCTGCACATTTTGTTATTCACATTTTGGTTTGCTGCACAGTTTTTTTTATGCTGCACGTTTTTTATGCTGCACAGTTTTTTTATGCTGAAATTTTTTTGTTAAGCTCCCGTTTTGCTTATGCGCACAGTTTTGTTTGCGCACGTTTTTTTTATCTGCACATTTTGATTATGCTGCACATTTTTTGATTTGCGCACATTTTTTTTAAAGTGCACATTTTTGGTTAGCTGCACGTTTTGTTTTTCCACAGTTTTTTAGCTGCACATTTTTGTTATGCTGCACGTTTTGATTATGCGACATTTTTGTTTATGCTGCCAGTTTTGTTATGCTGCACAGTTTTGATTATGCTGCACAGTTTTGTTAAGCTGCACAGTTTTGGTTATGCTGCACAGTTTTGATTATGCTGCACAGTTTTGTTATGCTGCACAGTTTTGTTATGCTGCACAGTTTTGATTAAGCTGCACAGTTTTGCTTTGCTGCCCATTTTTTTTTTGCTGCACAGTTTTTAGCTGCACAGTTTTGATTATGCTGCACAGTTTTGATTATGTGCAAGTTTTTTTTTTTGCTGCACAGTTTTGGTTATGCTGCACAGTTTTTGATTATGTGCACAGTTTTGTTATCTGCAGTTTTTTTGCTGCACGTTTTGATTATGTGCACAGTTTTTTTTTGCTGACAGTTTTTTTATGCTGCACGTTTTGTTTATGGCACAGTTTTTTAAGTGCACAGTTTTGGTTATGCTGACAGTTTTGATTTGTGCCAGTTTTTGTTAGCTGCACATTTTTTGTTTGCGAAAGTTTTGTTAAGCTGACAGTTTTGCTTATGTGCACAGTTTTGTTATGCAGCACAGTTTTGTTATGCTGCAATTTTTTTTTATGCGCAATTTTTGTTTATGTGCCAGTTTTGTTATGCTGCACATTTTTATTTGTGCACAGTTTTGATTATCTGCCGTTTTGTTATGCTGCACTTTTGATTATGCTGCACAGTTTTGATTTGCTCACAGTTTTGTTATGCCACAGTTTTGCTTGCGCACGTTTTGATTAGCGCACATTTTTGGGTTTATGCTGCCAGTTTTGCTTAGCGCACATTTTGTTTTGTGCACATTTTTGTTTTTGCTGCACATTTTGGTTTATGCTGCCATTTTTGCTTATGCTGCAAGTTTTGTTATGCGACAGTTTTGGTTTATGCTGCACAGTTTTGTTTATGCTGCACAGTTTTGTTTTGCTGCACAGTTTTGATTATGCTGCACAGTTTTGTTATGCTGCACAGTTTTGTTATCGACAGTTTTGGTCCCCGATTACGAAGGTATAAATGCTCTGGAAAAGACAAAGGAGGATGAAAAAGTTGATCCCATTATCAAAAAAATTCCTATGGGGATAGAAAGGGCCTGAATTGCCTCTCTAGAAAGACTTAAAATTAGGGGGGATTGATTGAGGTGTAAAAAATGGAAGACAGGAATAATAAAGGGGGATTAAATAGTGTGCTGAAAATATCTAGCCTAGACAGGACTCGCAGCATGGTTTTAAGTTGGAAAAAATTCAGATTCAGGAAGGATATAGGAAAGTACTGGTTTGGTAATAGAGTTGTGGATGAGTGGAACCAAACTCCCAAGTACCGTTATAGAGGCCAGAAACGTTGTGTAGCTTTAAAAATAGGTTGGATAAATACATGAGTAGATGTGGGTGGGTGTGAGTTAGACCTGATAGCTTGTGCTACCAGGTCGGTTGCCGTGTTCCTCCCTTAAGTCAATGTGACCTGAACTGATTTAGGTTGGGTGCATTGGCTTAACCCGGTAGGAGACTTGGACCTGCCTCGCTTGGGCCAGTAGGCCTTCTGCAGTTTCCATCGTTCTTATGTTTCTTATGTTCTTATTTCAGGGATTACCAACGTGGTCATGACTAAGGTTACGAATGTCTAAGGTTACCAGGGTGGTCATGATCAGAGTTGTCAGAGTGGTCATGACTAGGGTTACCAAGGTTGTCATGACTATGGTTACCAGGGTGGTCATGACTATGGTTACCGGGTGGGTCCAGGATGGGTTACCACGGTGTCATGATTATGGTTACCAGGGTGTCATGGTGACTATGGATACCAGGGTGTTCATGACTTGGTTCCAGGGTTGGTTATGATATGGTTCCCAGGGGTGATCATGACTCTGGTTACCAGGGTGGTCATGACTATGGTTACCAGGGTGGTCAAGACTATGGTTACCAGGGTGGTATGACTATGGTTACAGGGTGGTTCATGACTATGGTTCCCGGGTGGTAGGGTCTTTGGTTACCTGGGGTGGTCATGATATGGTTTACCAGGGAGGTCATGACTATGGTTACCAGGGTGGTCATGACTAGGGTTACAGTTGGTCATGACTTTGGTTAACAGGGTGGTCATGACTATGGATACAGGGTGGTCATGATATGGTTACCAGGGAGGTAGGACTAGGCTTTATCAGGGTGGTCATGCCTATGGTTACCTGGGTGGTCATGACTATGGTTACCAGGGGTGGTCAGGACTAGGGTTATAGGGCGGTCAGGGACTAAGGTACCAGGGTGGTTGTTGATATGGTTACCAGGGTGGTCATGATATGGTTTACCAGAGTGTTAGGACTACGGGTTATCCGCGTGGTCAGGACTGGGTTAATCAGGGTGGTCAGGGAACTATGGTTACCTGGGGTCTTGACTATGGTTACAGGTGGTCAGACTATGGTAACCAGGGTGGTCATGACTATGGTTTACAGGGTGGTCAGGCCTAGTGGTTACAGGGGTGGTCCTGACTATGATTACCGGGTGGTCAGGACTAGGGTTACAGGGAGGTCATGGACTATGGTTACCAGGGTGGTCAGGGACTAGGGTTCCAGGGTGGTCATGGCTATGGTTACCAGGGTGTCATGACCTATGGATAAGGGTGGTCATCATATGGTTACCAGGGTGGTAACACTATGGTTACAGGGTGGTATGTCACTAAGGCTACAGGGTGGCAAGATATGTACCAGGGTGGTAGGGTAAGGTTATCAGGGTGGTCTATGACTATGGTTACCAGGGGGTCAGGATAGGGGTAACAGGGTGGTCGGATAGTGTTACAGGGTTGGTCATGCCTATGGTTACAGGGTGGTCATGCAATGGTTACCAGCGGTGGTCTGACTAAGGTCCAGGGTGGTCGGACTGGGTTCACAGGGAGGTCATGACTATGGTTACAGGGTGGGCATGGACTTAGTTAGACTTCAGTGTGGTCATGATATGGTTACCAGGGTGGTCTTGACTATGGTTCCAGGGTGGTCAGGACTTAGGGTTAAAAGGGTGGTCATGGACTATGGTTACAGGGTGGTCATGTATGGTTACAGGGAGTCAGGACTCGGGTTAAAGGGTGGGTCAGGGAATAGGGTTCACAGGTTGTGGTCATGGGAAATGGTTCAGGTTGGTCAGGAGTAGGGGTTAAAGGGTGGTCAGGACTAGGGTTAATCAGGGTGGTCATGACTAAGGTTACAGGGTGATCATGACTTTGGATACCAGGGTGGTCTGATAAGGTTAACCAGGGTGATCATGACTAATGGTTACCAGGGGTGGTCAAGACTATGGTTACCAGGAGTGGTCAGGATAGGGTTACACGAAGATCATGACTATGTTCCAGGTGGTGGTCATGACTATGGTTACCAGGGTGGTATGACTATGGTTACCAGGGTGGTTATGATATGGTTAAAGGGTGATCATGGACTATGGTTACAGGTTGGTGGTCATGACTCTGGTTACCAGGGTTGTCAGACTATGGTTACCGGGTGGTCATGACTATGGTTCCAGGGGGGTTATGACTACTGGTTACCAGGGTGATCTAGGATATGGTTACCAGGGTGGTATGACTATGGTTACCAGGGTGGTCCTGCTATGGTTACAAGGGTTCATGGACTATGGTTACCAGGGTGGTCTTACTCTGGTTACCAGGGTGGTCAGGGACAATGGTTACCAGGGTAGGTATTGACTATGGTTACCAGGGTGGTCCTGGAAAGGTTACCAGGGTGGTCATGACTAGGTTTACCATGTTGGTCATGACTTTGGTTAACAGGTGTGGTATGGGACATGGTTACCAGAGTTGGTCATAGGATATGGTTACCAGGTGGTCAGGACTAGGTTTATCAGGGTGGTCATGACTATGGTTACAATGTGGTCATGACTATGGGTTACAGGGTGGTCGGACTAGGGTTATCAGGGCGGTCAGAGACTTTGGTTACGGGTGGTCGTGATATGGTAAAGGATGGGTCATGACTATGGTTACCAGAGTGTTCAGGGATAGGTTATAGAGTGGTCAGGGCTAGGGTTATCAGGGTGGTTCACGGACTATGGTTACAGGGTGGTCAAGACTATGGTTCGTGTGGTCATGACCTATGGATATCAGGGTGGTCAGGGATAGGGTTATAAGGTGTTTATTTTGGGGGGTTTTTTCCAATGATATGGTTATAAGGGTGCTCAGGACTATGTTACCAAGGTGGTAGACTATGGTTACCGGAGTGGTCATGATATGGTACCAGAGTGGTTCATGACTTGGATATAGGGTGGAATGATATGGATACCAGGGTGATCATGACTATTGGATAAGGGTTGGTCATGACTATGGTTACCAAGAGGTATGGACCATGGTTAAGGGTTTTCATGACTATGGTTACCAGGGTGGTCAGGACTAGGGTTACCAGGGTGATCATTGATATGGATACCAGGGTGGTCATGACTATGGTTACCCAGGGTGGTCAAGTTAGGGTTACCCGGGGTGGTCATTGACTGGATACCAGGGTGGTCATCACTATGGTTACAGGGTCGTATGACTATGGTTCCAGGTCGTCATGACTTGTTACAGGGTGGTCATGACTATGGTTACCAGTGTGGTCATGACTATAAGGTTACCAGGGTGGTTTCAGGACTAGGGTACAGCGGTGGTCAGGATAGTGTTAACAGGGTGGTATGGACTTGGTTACAGGGAGGTCTGACTATGGTTACCAGGGTGGTCATGACTAAGGTTACCAGGGTGGTCAGGACTAGGGTTCACAGGGTGGTCATGACTATGGTTACCCGGGTGGTCATTGACTTTGGTTACCAGGTTAGTTAGGTCATGATATGGTTACCAGGGAGGTCATGACTATGGTTACAGGGTGAGTGAGGGACTAGGGTTTAACAGGGTGGTCTGACTATGGTTTCCAGTGTGGTATGTCTATGGTTCCAGGGTGGTTCAGGACTAGGGTTAACAGGGTGGTCAGGACTAGGGGGTTAACAGGGTGGGGTAATGATAGGTCATCAGGGTGGTCAGGATAGGGTTAACAGGTGTGTATTGTGGTCAGGACTAGGGTTCATCAGGAGTGGTCATGATATGGTTAACAGGGTGATCAGGACTAAGTTTACCAGGGTGATCATGAATATGGTTACCAGGGTGGTCATGACTAATGTTTACCAGGGTGATCATGCTATGGTTACCAGGTAGGTCATGACTTTGGTTACCAGGGTGGTCAGGACTTAGGTTACCACGGTGATTCAGACTTTGGTTACCGGGTTGGTCATGACTATGCGTACCAGGGTGATCATGACTATGGTTATCAGGGTTGATCATGACTCTGGATACCGGGTGGTCAGGATAGGGTTACAGGGGGTGATCACGACTATTGGTTACCAGGGATGGTCATGACTATGTTCACCAGGTGGTCAGGACTATGGTTTACCAGGGTGTGGTCATGACTATGGTTACCAAGGTGGTCGGACTATGGTTACAGGCGTGATCATGACTTGGTTACCAGGGTGTCAGGACATGGGTTATCTGGGGGTCATGACTATGGTTACAAGGGTGAACATGACTAAGGTTCCAGGGTGGTCAGGAATAATAGGGGTTCTCGGGGTGGTCATGACTATGGTTACAGGGTGGTCGTGACTATGGATACCAGGGAGATCATGATCTGGTTACAGGGTGGTCAGGATAGGGTTTCTAGGCGTGGTATGGACTAGGGTTATCAGGGTGGTCAGGACTAGGGAACATGTTGGTCATGACTATGGTAACCGGGGGGTCATGACTAGGGTTACAGGGTGGTCATAACAATGGTAACCAGGGTGTTCATGACTAGGGTTATCAGGGTGGTCATGACTATGGTTATCGGGGTGGTAAGGACTAGGGTAAACAGGGTGGTCAGGACTAGGGTTACAGGGTGGTCATGGACTATGGTTACAGGGGAGGTCATGACTAGGGTTACCAGGGTGGTCAGGAATAGGGTTATCAGGGAGGTCATGATATGGTTACAGGGTGATCATGGATATGGTTACCCGGGTGGGTCTGACTATGGTTACCAGCGTGCTCTGACTATGGTTACCAGGGTTGGTCTGGACTACTGGTTACCAGGGTGGTCAGGACTAGGGTTTTACCACGGTGATCATGACTATGTATTACCCGGGTGGTAATGACTATGCGTTACCGGGTGATCATGACTAAGGTTATCGGGTGATAATGACTATGGGTTACCAGGGTGGTTCAGGATAGGGTTACCAAGGTGATCATGCGATGGTTACCAGGTGGTAGGAACTATAGTCACAGGTTGGTCAGAGACTATGGTTACAGGGTGGTCATGGACTATGGTTACTTAGTGGTCTGGGATATGGTTACCAGGAGAGATCCATGACTATGGTTACAGGGTGGTCATGATTGGGTTAATCAGGGTGGTCATGACTATGGTTACCAAGGTGATCATGACTATGGTTACCAGGGTGGTCAGTATATAGGGTTATCGGGGTGGTATGATTGGGTTCAGGGTGGTCGTGATATGGTATAACAGGGTGATCATATTGACTTATGGTTACAGGGTTGGGCAGACCGGGTTATAGGGTGGTGGGTCATGACTAGGGTTATCAGAGGTGGTCAGGATAGGGTTACCATGTTGGTCATGACTAATGGTACCGGGGTGGTAATGACTAGGGTTAACCAGGGTGGTATAACTATGGTTACCAGGGTGTCATGATAGGGTTATCAGGGAGGTCATGATAGGGATATCGGGGTGGTCACGACTATGGTTACCATTGTTGGTCATGACTTTTAGTCTACCCGGGTGGTCATGATAAGGTTTACCGGGTGGTCAGGACTCTGGTTACTAGGGTGGTCATGACTGATGGTTAACAGGGTGTTCAGGCCTAGGGTTAAAACAGGGGGTGGTCATGACTATGGTTAACAGGGTGGTCATGACAAATGGTTACAGGGAGGTCAGGATAGGGTTAACAAGGTGGTCAGGACTAGGGTTAACAGGGTGGTCTTGACTGTTTATGGTTACAGATGGTCAGATTGGGGTTAACCAGGGTGGTCAGGACTAGGGTTATCAGGATGGTCATGACTAATGGTCCCAGGCGTTGATCATGACTATGGTTAACCAGCGGAGGTCTTGATATGGTTACCTGGGTGATATGACTATGGGTTCCAGGGTGGTCATGACTATGGTTACCAGGGTGTCAGGACTGGGTTACACCGTGATCATGATCTGGTTACAGGGTGGTCATGGGGGACTAAGGTTACCAGGGTGGACATCAACTACTGGTTACCAGGGTGGTTTAAGAACGGTTTTCAGGGTGATCATGGACTATGGTTACCAGGGTGGTCATGGACTATGGTTACAGGGAGTCATGACTATGGTTACCAGGGTGGTCATGATATGGTTACCAGGGTGGTCATGACTATGGTTCCCAGGGTGGGAGGTCAGGACTAGGTTAACAGGGTGGTCAGGACTAGGGTAACAGGGTGGTCATGACTATGGTTCCAGGATGGTCAGGAGTTGGGTTAACAGGGGGGTCAGAACTAGGGTTATCGGGAGGTCATGACTATGGTTACCAGGTTGATCATGAGACTATGGTTACTGGGTGGGGTCATGACTATGGTTACAGGGTGATCATGACTATGGATACAGGGTGGTCTGGCCTTAAGGTTACCAGGGTGGTCAGGGACATAGGGTTAACACGGTGATCATGACTATGGTTACCAGGGGTGGTCATGATAGGTTACCAGGAGTGGTCCATGACCTTGGTTACCAGTGTGTTTATGACTAAAGTTATGGGTGATCATGACTAAGTTACCAGGGTGGTCAAGGACTATGGTTACAGGGTGGTCATGGTCTATGGTTACCAGGGTGGTCATGACTATGGTTACCAGGGTGGTCATGACTATGGTTACCAGGAGTGGTAAGGACTTGGTAACTGGTGGTCATGACTTATGGGTTACCAGGGGTGGACAGGACTATGGTTACCAGGGTTGTCCTGACTAGGGGTACCATGTTGGTCATGACTTTTGTGAACAGGGTGGTCATGGGGGATATGGTTACCAGGGTGGTTCATGATATGGTTACGGGTGGTCAGGACTAGGGTTATCAGGGTGGTCATGACTATGGTTACAGGGGTGGTCATGACAATTGGTTACCAGGGTGGTCAGGACTAGGGTTATCCAGGGGGGTCAGGACTATGGTTACCAGGGTGGTGTGACTATGGGTACCTGGGTGGTCATGGACTATGGTTTCCCGAGATAATTCAGGCCTAGGGTTATCAGAGTTGTCAGGACTCGGGTTATCAGGGTGGTCAGGGACTTGGGTTACGGGAGGTCAAGACTATGGTTACCAGTGTGGTCATGACTATGGTTATCAGGGGTGGTCAGGATAGGGTTTTCAGGGGTGAGTAATGATATGGATATCAGGGGATCAGGACTATGGTTCCCAACGGTGGTCTGACTATGGATACCAGGAGTGGTCATATACTAGGTTACCAGGGTCGTCATGACTATTGGTTACCAGGAAGGGTGGTCTGATATGGTTACAGGGTGATCATGACTTGTTTACACAGGGTGGTCATGACTTTGGTTACCAAAGTGGTATGACCCCCATGGGATACCCGGGTGGTGCATGACTATGGTTACCAGGTTGGGTCAGGACTAGGGTTACATGGTGGTCATGACTTTGGATACGAGGGTGGTCATGACTATGGTTCCAGGTGAGGTCAGGATAGGGTTAACAGGGTGGTCATGACTATGGATACCGGGTGGTTCATCACTTGGTTACCAGGGTTCGTCCAGGACTATTGGTTAACCAGGAGTCTTTATGACTATGGTTACCAGGGTGGTCATGACTTATGGTTACCAGGTCCCCCTGGGTGGTCCAGACTCGGTTTACCAGGGTGGTCAGGACTAGGGCTAACAGGGTAGGTCGGACTAGTGTTAACAGGAGTGGTTCATGACTTGTTACAAGGGTGTCATGACTATGGATACCAGGGTGGTATGACTATGGTTTACCCGGGTGGTCAGGGACTAGGGTTCAAGGTGTGTGTCTGACTCGGTACCAGGGGTGGTCATTGACTACGGTTACCAGGTTGGTCATGACTCTGGTTTCCAGGGTGGTCATGACTATGGGTACCAGGGTGGTCGGAACTAAGGTTAACAGGGTGGTCATGGCTATGGTACCACGGGTGGTCATGACTATGGTTAACAGGGTGGTCAGGGATGGGTTAAACAGGAGTGGTAGGTCTAGGGTTAACAGGGTGTTCATCTATGGATACCAGGGTGGTCAGGACTAGGGTTAACAGGGTGGTTCAGGACTGGGTTACAGGCGTGGTCATGACTATGGTTACCAGGGTGATCATGACTATGGTTACCAGGGTGGTCATGAAAATGTTTACCAGTGTGATCATGGACTATGGTTACCAGGGTGGTCATGACTATGGTTTCCAGGGTGGTCAGGAATAGGGTTACAGGGTGATCTTGACTATGGTTACCTGGGTGTTATAGGCTTCCAAGGCAGTCATATATAGGGCTCACCAGGGTGGACAGGACTATGGTTACCCAGGGTGGTCATGAATTTAGTTTCCAGGGTGGTTTATGCTGCCACTGTTTTGGTTATGCTGCCAAGTATTGATTATGCTGCAAGTTTTGTTATGCTGCACAGTTTTGCTTATGCTGCACAGTTTTGTTATGCTGCACAGTTTTGTTATGCTGCACAGTTTTGCTTATGCTGCACAGTTTTGTTATGCTGCACAGTTTGGTTATGCTGCACAGTTTTGATTATGCTGCACAGTTTTGATATGCTGCACCTGTTTTGATGATGCTGCTCAGTTTTAGCTGACGTTTTGCATATGCTGCACAGTTTTGTTATGCTGCCCCAGTTGTGGTTATGTGCACAGGTTTTGGTTATGCTGCACAGTTTTGTTATGTGGACCATTTTCGATAATATGCTGCAGTTTGTTATGCTGCACAGTTTTGATTATGCTGCACAGTTTTGTTTTACGTGCACAGTTATGCTTATGCTGCACGTTATGTTAAGCTGCACAGTTTTGTTATGTCTGGCACAGTTTGTTTTATGCTGCACAGTTTGTTATGTGCACAGTATTGTTATGTGCACAGTTTTTGTTATGCTGCACAGTTTTGTTATGATTGCAAGTTTGTTAAGTGACAAGTTTTGATATGCTGCACAGTTTTGTTATGCTGCAAGTATTGTTTTATGTGCACTGTTTTGTTATGCTGCACCGTTTTGTTTATGCTGCACGTTTTGTTATGCTGCACAGTTTTGGATTAATGGCTGCACAGTTTTTTATGCTGCACAGTTTTGTTATGCTGCACAGTTTTGATTATGTGACAGTTTTTGTTAGCTGCACAGTATTTTGATAATGCTGCAAGTTTTTATTAAGCTGCACAGTTTTGTTAGCTGAATAGTTTTGGTTATGTGCACAGTTTTGATTAGCTGACAGATTTGTAAAGCTGCACAGTTTTGGTTATGCTGAAGTTTTGTTATGTGCACAGTTTTGGTTATGTGCCAGTTTTTTTACTGTGCACAGTTAAGTTATTGCTGCACAGTTTTTGGTTATGCTGCAAGTTTAGTTATGCTGACAGTTTTGTTATGCTGACAGTTTTTTTATGCTGACGTTTTCTTATGCTGCCAGTTTTTGTTATGCTGCACAGTTTTGGTTATGCTGCACAGTTTTAGTTATGTGCACAGTTTTGGTTATGTGCACAGATTTTGGTATTATGCTGCACAGTTTTGATTAAGCTGCACAGTTTTGTTATGCGACAGTTTTGATTATGTTCACGTTTTGATTATGCTGCACAGTTTCAGTTTATGCTGCACAGTTTTGTAAAGCTGCACAGTTTTGTGAAAGTGCCCGTTTTGTTATGCGCACAGTTTTGATTATTCTGCACAGTTATGTTTATGCTGACGTTTTGATTTTTGCTGCACAGTTTTGATTATGCTGCACAGTTTTGTTAAGCTGACAGTTGTGGTTAAGCTGACAGTTTGTTTTATGCTGCACAGTTTTGTTATGTGCGCAGTTTTGTTAAGCTGCAACAGAACTTATTGGTTATGCTACACAGTTTTGCTTTATGCTGCACAGTTTTGTTATGCTGCACAGTTTTGTTATGCTGCACAGTCTTTCGGTTATTATGCTGCACAGTTTTGACTATGTGACACGTTTTTTGCTTAGGCTGCACAGTTTTGACTATGTGCTCAGTTTTGATTTATGTGCACAGTTTGTTTTATGCTGCACAGTTTTGTCTTATGCTGCACAGTTTTGTTAAGTGTCAGTTTTGTTATGCTGCCAAAGATTTGATTATGCTGCACAGTTTTGCTTATGCTGCACAGTTTTGATTTGCTGCAAGCTTTTGATATGCTGCAAGTTTTGTTAAGTGCACAGTTTTGGTTTATGCTGCCCAGTTTTGTATGTGCACAGTTTTGTTATGCTGCACAGTTATGTTAAGCTGCACAGTTTTGGTTATGCTGGCACAGTTTTTTATGAGACAGTTTTGATTATGCTGACAGTTTAGGTTTATGCGGCTCAGTTTTTTTATATGCTGCACAGTTTTGATTATGCTGCACAGTTTGTTATGCTGCCACAGTTTTGTTTAGCTGCCAGTTTTGGTTTTTATGCTGCAAGTTTTTGTTATGCTGCACAGTTTTGGTTATGCTGCAAGTTTTGTTTATGCTGCCACAGTTTGTTATGCTGCACAGTTTTTGATTTTGCTGCACTGTTTTGTTATGCTGCAAGTTTTGCTTATGTGCACAGTTTTGGTTATGTGCAAGTTTTGGTTTTATGCTGCACAGTTTTGATTATGTGAAAGTTTTGTTAAGCTGCACGTTTTGTTATGAGCACGTTTTGATTCATGGCGCACAGGTTTTGATATGCAGCAGTTTTGTGTTAAGGGCCAGTTTTGATTATGTGACGTTTTGTTATGCTGCACAGTTTTGATTATGATGCCCCGTTTTAAGCTGCACAGTTTTGGTTTAAGCTCACAGTTTAGTAAAGGAGCACAGTTTTGTTATGTGCACAGTTATGATTCTGGCAAGTTTGTTTATGCGGCACAGTTTTGATTATGCTGCACAGTTTTGTTAAGCTGCACAGTTTTGGTTATGCTGCACAGTTTTATTATGCTGCACAGTTTTGTTATGCTGCACAGTTTTGTTATGCTGCACAGTTTTGTTATGTGCAAGTTTGATTATGTGCACAGTTAGTTATGCTGCACAGTTTAGTTTATGCTGCCACAGTTATGATTATGCTGCACAGTTATGTTACGCTGACAGATTTGTTATGATGCCCAGTTTTGTTATGCTGCACAGTTTTGATTATGCTGCACAGTTTTGTTATGCTGCACAGTTTTGTTATGCTGCACAGTTTTGATTATGCTGCACAGTTTTGATTAAGCTGCACAGTTTTGGTTATGCTGCACAGTTTTGATTTATGCTGCACAGTTTTGTTATTATGTGCAACAGTTTTGTTATGCGCACGTTTTGTTAAAGCTGCACGTTTTGCTATGCTGCACCAGTTTTTGTTATGCTGACAGTTATGTAGCTGCCACAGTTTTGATTATGTGCACAGTTTTGAATTATGTGCACCAGTTTTGTTACGTGTACAGTTTGGTTATGTGCACAGTTTTGATTATGCTGACAGTTTTGTTATGCTGCAGTTTTGTTATGTGCACATTTTTGATTATGCTGCCACAGTTTTGATTTGTGCACAGTTTTGTTTATGCTGCACAGTTTTTTGATTATGCTGCCAAAGTTTGTTAAGCTGACGGTTTTGGTTATGCAGCACCCACAGTTTTGATTAGGCTGCACAGTTTTGTTATGCTGCACAGTTTTGTTATGCTGCACAGTTTTGTTAAGCTGCACAGTTTTGCTTATGCTGCACAGTTTTGTTATGCTGCACAGTTTTGTTATGCTGCACAGTTTTGATTATGCTGCACAGTTTTGATTATGCTGCACAGTTTTGTTATGCTGCACAGGTTTTGGTTATGTGCAAGTTTTGATTATGTGCACAGTTTTGTTATGCTGCTCAGTGTTTTGTTATGCTGCACCAGTTTTGATTATGATGCCAGGTTTTGTTTATGCGCCAGTTTGTTATTAGTGCACAGTTTTGTTTATGCTGCCACAGTTTTGTTAAGCAGACAGTTTTGAGTTATGAGACAGTTTTGATTCTGCTGGCTCACAGTTTTCGTTATGTGCACAGTTTTGTTATGCTGCCACCAGTTTTGGTTAAGTGCACAGTTTTGCTTATGTGCACAGTTTGTAATGCTGCACAGTAATGTATGTGCCAGTTATGATTATGCTGGCACAGTTTGATATGCAGCACAGTTTTGATTTTGCTGCACAGTTTTGATTATGCTGCACAGATTTTTGGGGCTTTGCTGCACAGTTTAGTTATGTGCACAGTTTTGATTAAGCTGAGCACAGTTTTGATTATGCTGCACAGTTTTGTTAAGCTGCACAGTTTTGCTTATTGCTGCCACAGTTTGGATTAGGCTTGCCACAGTTTTGGTTTATGCATGTATATATAGCACAGTTAATTGCTGATATCGATGATACTGACAGTTATTGTTACTGCTGCACAGTTTTGATTATGCTGCACGTTATGGTTTATGCTGCACAGTTTTGCTTATGCTGCACAGTTTTGATTATGCTGCACAGTTTTGGTTTATGCTGCACAGTTTTGCTTATGCTGCACAGTTTTGCTTATGCTGCACAGTTTTGATTATGCTGCACAGTTTTGTTATGCTGCACAGTTTTGATTATGCTGCACAGTTTTGGTCACCGTATTACAGAATGGATATAAATGCTCTGGAAAACGTACAGAGGAGGATGACAAAGTTGATCCCATGTATCAGAAACCTTCCCTATGAGGATAGACTAAGGGCCCTGAATCTGCACTCTCTAGAAAGACTTAGAATTAGGGGGGATATGATTGAGGTGTATAAATGGAAGAAGGAAATAAAGGGGATGTAACTTAGTGTGATGGAAAATATCTATCCTAGGACAGGACTCGCGCATGTGGTTTTTAGTTGGGAAATTTCAGATTCAGGAAGGATATAGGAAAGTTCTGGTTTGGTAATAGAGTTGTGGATGAGTGGAACAAATCCAAGTACCGTTAAAGAGGCCAGAAAGTTGTGATGCTTTAAAAATTAGGTTGGATAAATACATGAGTAGATGTGGGTGGGTGTGAGTTAGCCTGATAGTGTGTACCAGGTCGGTTGCGTGTTCCTCCTTAAGTCAATGTGCCTGATGACTAGGTTGGGTGCTTGGCTTAAGCGGGAGGGAGACTAGGACTGCCTCGCCATGGGCCAGTAGGCTTCTGCAGTGTTCCATGTTCTATGTTCTTATGTCTTATTACAGGGATTACCAACGTGGTCATGACTAAGGTTACGAATGTCTAAGGTTACCAGGGTGGTCATGATCAGAGTTGTCAGAGTGGTCATGACTAGGGTTACCAAGGTTGTCATGACTACGGTTGCCAGGATGGTCCTGATTAGGGTTGCCAAGGTGGTCATGACTAGGTTTGTCGAGTGGTCATGACTAGGGTTGCCAGGATGATCATGACTAGGGCTGAAAGGGTGGTCATGACTAGGGTTGCCAGTATGGTCTTCAGTAGGGTTGCCAAGATGGTCATGACTAGAGTTACCAGAATGGTCATGACTAGGGTTGCCAGAATGGTCATGATTAGGGTGTGCAGGATGGTCATGACTAGGGTTCAAGACGGTCATGGACTGGGTTGCATGAAAGGTCAAGACCGGATTTCCGGGTGGTCAAGAAAAGGTTGTTAGATGTGGTCATGGACAGGGTAGTCAGGGTGGGTCTGAAGGGTTGTCAGGGTGTCAGGACAGGTTGGTTTGTCAGGGTATGTCAGGACAGGGTTGTAGGGTGGTTCATGACCAGGGTTGTAAGGGTGGCTCCTTGACAGGATTGTCAGGGTGGTCATGCCAAGGTTGGACGGTTGTCATGGACTAGGGTTGTTCAGGGTGTTATCAGCACTAGGTTGTCAGGAGTGGTACGGACAGGGTTTTCAGGGTGGTCATGACCCAGGGCTTTTCAGGGAGGTCAGTGACCGTGTTTCCAGGGTGCGTCTGACCTGGGTTGTCAGAGAGGTCATGACTAAGGTTGTAGGGAGGACCTGAATTAGCGGTTGTCAGGGTGGTAAGACCAGGGTTGGCCAGGGTGATCTTGACTAGGGTTACCATGTTGGTTCATGACATTGGTTAACAGGGTGGTCATGACTATGGTTACAGGGTTGTCATGACTATGGTTACAGGGTGGTAGGGACTAGGGTTTATTCAGGTGTGGTCATGGAAACTATGGTTACAGGGTGGTCTTTGATATGGTTACAGGGTGGTCATGGACTATGGTTACCAGGGGGTATGGACTATGGTTACCAGGGTGGGTCAGGACTAGGTTATCTGGGTGGTCCGGACTCGGGTTATCAGGGTGGTAGGGATATGGTTACAGGGTGGTTCAAGACTATGTTACCAGGGTGGCATGACTATGGTTATCAGGGTGGTATGACTAGGGTTATCAGGGTTGTCATGATATGGTTATCAGGGTGTCAGGACTATGGTTATACCAAGGTGGTCATGGCCTATGGTTACCGGGAGGTGGTCATGACTATGGTTACAGGGAGGTCAGGGACCTATGGTTACAGAGTGGTCATGAACTATGGTTACCAGGGTGGTCATGACTATGGTTACCTGGGTGGATCATGACTATCGTTACCAGGGTGGGCATGATAGGTTACCAGGGTGGTGAGTATGCCTATGTTTTACCAGAGGTGGTCATGACTATGGTTTAACAGGGGGATCATGACTATGGTTACCAGGGTGGTCATTACTAATGGTTACCAGGGTGGTCATGAATGGTTACAGGCGTGGTCATACTATGGTTACCAGGGTGGTCTTGACTATGGTTACCAGGGTGGTCAGGACTATGGTTACCTGGTTGTGGTCATGACTAAGGTTTACCGGGATGGTTGACTATGGTTACCAGGGTGGTCATGACTAGGGTTACAATGTTGGTCATGACTTTGGTTTAAACAGGGTGGTCATTGGACTATGGTTACCAGGGTGGTCATGCTATGGTTACCAGGGTGTCAGGACTAGGGTTATCAGGGTGGTCTGACTATGTTCAGTGTTGGTCATGACTAGGTTACCAGGGTGGCTCAGGACCTAGGGCTATACAGGGTGGTCAGGACTATGGTTAACATTGTGGTATGATATGGTTACAGGGTGGTTCCTGACGATGGATACCAGGGTGGTCTAGGACTCGGGGTTTATCCGGGTGGTCCGGACTCGGTTATCAGGGTGTAGGTCTATGGTTACCAGGGTGGTCAAGACTATGGTTTACCAGGGTGTTGTGGTCATGTATGGTTCTCAGGGTGGTCAGGACTAGGGTTATCAGGGTGGTCATGACTTTGGTTATAGGGTGCTCAGGACAAAGGTTACCAGGGTGGGTGGTATGACTATGGTTACAGGATGGTCATGGACTAAGGTTACCAGGGTTTAGTAGGGACTATGGTTACCGAGTGGTCATGTCTATGGTTACCAGGGAGGTCATGGACTATGGTTCCAGGGTGGACAGGGACTCGGGTTATCAGGGTGGTAAGACTATGGTTACAGTGTGGTCATGACTCTGTTACCAGGGTGGTGGACTAGGTAATCATGGTTGGGTCGGGGACTATGGTTAAACATTGTGGTCATGATATGGTTACCGGGTGGTATGTCGATGGTTCCAGGGTGGTCAGGATAGGTTATCAGAGTGGTCAGGATAGGGTTATAGGGGTCAGGATTATGGTTCAAGGGTGGTCAAGACTATGCGTTACATGTTGTGGGTCATGACTATGTTATCAGGCGTGAGTCAGGACTGGGTTATCAGGAGTTGGTCATGACTTGGTTATCGGGTGGCTCAGGCCTTGGTTACAAGGTGGTATGGTCATGACTAGGTTACCAGGATGTCATGATATGGTTACCAGGGTGGTCCGGGGGACTAAGGTTACCAGAGTGAGTATGACAAGGTTAACCAGGGTGGTCTTGACTATGGTTTACAGGGTGGGTCCTGGACTTGTTACAGGGTGGTCATGATATGGTTAACAGGAGTGGTCATGACTAGGTTACCGGGTGACATGACTATGGTTACCCAGGTTGGTCACGACTATGGTTACCAGGGTGGTCATGACTCAGGATACCAGGGTGGTCAGGTCGGGTACAGGGTGATCATGCCTATGGTTACCAGGGTGTCACGACTATGGTTCGCAGGTGTGGTCATGACTATGGTTACCAGGGTGGTCAGGAGGACTAGGGTTACCAGGGTGGTCATGACTATGGTTACCAGGGGCATCATGACTAAGGTTCCAGGGGTGTCACGGACTATGGTTCCAGGGTGGTCATGACTATGGTTACCAGGGTGGTCAGGACTAGGGTTACCAGGGGGTCATGACTATGGTTAAGGGGTGGTCAGATATGGATACCAGGGTGTGTCATACTATGCGTTACCCAGGCAGGTGGTCATGACTATGGTTACGGGTGGTCATCACTATGGTTCCCAGGGTGGTCTGACTGATGGGTACCTGGGTGGTCATGCTCTGGTCCAGGGGTGGTCAGGAACGGGCTAACAGGGATGGTCAGACTAGCTGTTAACAGGTTGGTGGTTGACTATGGTTACCAGGGTGGGTCATGACTATGGTTACCAGGGTGGGTGGTCATGGACTATGGTTACTGGTGGTCAGGAATTGGGTTACAGGGAGGTCATGAATATAATTGGTTACCAGGTGTGTCATGACTTTGGTTACCAGGGGTGGTCATGACATGGTTACAGGGTGGTCGATGAAATGGTTTACCAGGGTGTTAGGACTAGGTGTAAAAGGGTGGTCATGACTATGGTTACCAGGGTGGTCCTGATATGGTTACAGGGTGGTCAGGACTAGGGTTAACAGCGGTGGTCAGGACTGGGGGTCAACAGGGTGTTCTGATATGTTACAGGGTGGTCAGGAGTAGGGTTAAACGGGAGGTCAGGACTAGGGTTATCAGGGTGGTCAGATATGGTTACAGGTGATCATGGACTATGGTTAGAGGGGGTCATGAACTATGGTTACCAGGGTGAACATGGACTATGGTTACCAGGGTGGTCATGACTATGGTTACCGGGTGGGTCCAGGATGGGTTACCACGGTGTCATGATTATGGTTACCAGGGTGTCATGGTGACTATGGATACCAGGGTGTTCATGACTTGGTTCCAGGGTTGGTTATGATATGGTTCCCAGGGGTGATCATGACTCTGGTTACCAGGGTGGTCATGACTATGGTTACCAGGGTGGTCAAGACTATGGTTACCAGGGTGGTATGACTATGGTTACAGGGTGGTTCATGACTATGGTTCCCGGGTGGTAGGGTCTTTGGTTACCTGGGGTGGTCATGATATGGTTTACCAGGGAGGTCATGACTATGGTTACCAGGGTGGTCATGACTAGGGTTACAGTTGGTCATGACTTTGGTTAACAGGGTGGTCATGACTATGGATACAGGGTGGTCATGATATGGTTACCAGGGAGGTAGGACTAGGCTTTATCAGGGTGGTCATGCCTATGGTTACCTGGGTGGTCATGACTATGGTTACCAGGGGTGGTCAGGACTAGGGTTATAGGGCGGTCAGGGACTAAGGTACCAGGGTGGTTGTTGATATGGTTACCAGGGTGGTCATGATATGGTTTACCAGAGTGTTAGGACTACGGGTTATCCGCGTGGTCAGGACTGGGTTAATCAGGGTGGTCAGGGAACTATGGTTACCTGGGGTCTTGACTATGGTTACAGGTGGTCAGACTATGGTAACCAGGGTGGTCATGACTATGGTTTACAGGGTGGTCAGGCCTAGTGGTTACAGGGGTGGTCCTGACTATGATTACCGGGTGGTCAGGACTAGGGTTACAGGGAGGTCATGGACTATGGTTACCAGGGTGGTCAGGGACTAGGGTTCCAGGGTGGTCATGGCTATGGTTACCAGGGTGTCATGACCTATGGATAAGGGTGGTCATCATATGGTTACCAGGGTGGTAACACTATGGTTACAGGGTGGTATGTCACTAAGGCTACAGGGTGGCAAGATATGTACCAGGGTGGTAGGGTAAGGTTATCAGGGTGGTCTATGACTATGGTTACCAGGGGGTCAGGATAGGGGTAACAGGGTGGTCGGATAGTGTTACAGGGTTGGTCATGCCTATGGTTACAGGGTGGTCATGCAATGGTTACCAGCGGTGGTCTGACTAAGGTCCAGGGTGGTCGGACTGGGTTCACAGGGAGGTCATGACTATGGTTACAGGGTGGGCATGGACTTAGTTAGACTTCAGTGTGGTCATGATATGGTTACCAGGGTGGTCTTGACTATGGTTCCAGGGTGGTCAGGACTTAGGGTTAAAAGGGTGGTCATGGACTATGGTTACAGGGTGGTCATGTATGGTTACAGGGAGTCAGGACTCGGGTTAAAGGGTGGGTCAGGGAATAGGGTTCACAGGTTGTGGTCATGGGAAATGGTTCAGGTTGGTCAGGAGTAGGGGTTAAAGGGTGGTCAGGACTAGGGTTAATCAGGGTGGTCATGACTAAGGTTACAGGGTGATCATGACTTTGGATACCAGGGTGGTCTGATAAGGTTAACCAGGGTGATCATGACTAATGGTTACCAGGGGTGGTCAAGACTATGGTTACCAGGAGTGGTCAGGATAGGGTTACACGAAGATCATGACTATGTTCCAGGTGGTGGTCATGACTATGGTTACCAGGGTGGTATGACTATGGTTACCAGGGTGGTTATGATATGGTTAAAGGGTGATCATGGACTATGGTTACAGGTTGGTGGTCATGACTCTGGTTACCAGGGTTGTCAGACTATGGTTACCGGGTGGTCATGACTATGGTTCCAGGGGGGTTATGACTACTGGTTACCAGGGTGATCTAGGATATGGTTACCAGGGTGGTATGACTATGGTTACCAGGGTGGTCCTGCTATGGTTACAAGGGTTCATGGACTATGGTTACCAGGGTGGTCTTACTCTGGTTACCAGGGTGGTCAGGGACAATGGTTACCAGGGTAGGTATTGACTATGGTTACCAGGGTGGTCCTGGAAAGGTTACCAGGGTGGTCATGACTAGGTTTACCATGTTGGTCATGACTTTGGTTAACAGGTGTGGTATGGGACATGGTTACCAGAGTTGGTCATAGGATATGGTTACCAGGTGGTCAGGACTAGGTTTATCAGGGTGGTCATGACTATGGTTACAATGTGGTCATGACTATGGGTTACAGGGTGGTCGGACTAGGGTTATCAGGGCGGTCAGAGACTTTGGTTACGGGTGGTCGTGATATGGTAAAGGATGGGTCATGACTATGGTTACCAGAGTGTTCAGGGATAGGTTATAGAGTGGTCAGGGCTAGGGTTATCAGGGTGGTTCACGGACTATGGTTACAGGGTGGTCAAGACTATGGTTCGTGTGGTCATGACCTATGGATATCAGGGTGGTCAGGGATAGGGTTATAAGGTGTTTATTTTGGGGGGTTTTTTCCAATGATATGGTTATAAGGGTGCTCAGGACTATGTTACCAAGGTGGTAGACTATGGTTACCGGAGTGGTCATGATATGGTACCAGAGTGGTTCATGACTTGGATATAGGGTGGAATGATATGGATACCAGGGTGATCATGACTATTGGATAAGGGTTGGTCATGACTATGGTTACCAAGAGGTATGGACCATGGTTAAGGGTTTTCATGACTATGGTTACCAGGGTGGTCAGGACTAGGGTTACCAGGGTGATCATTGATATGGATACCAGGGTGGTCATGACTATGGTTACCCAGGGTGGTCAAGTTAGGGTTACCCGGGGTGGTCATTGACTGGATACCAGGGTGGTCATCACTATGGTTACAGGGTCGTATGACTATGGTTCCAGGTCGTCATGACTTGTTACAGGGTGGTCATGACTATGGTTACCAGTGTGGTCATGACTATAAGGTTACCAGGGTGGTTTCAGGACTAGGGTACAGCGGTGGTCAGGATAGTGTTAACAGGGTGGTATGGACTTGGTTACAGGGAGGTCTGACTATGGTTACCAGGGTGGTCATGACTAAGGTTACCAGGGTGGTCAGGACTAGGGTTCACAGGGTGGTCATGACTATGGTTACCCGGGTGGTCATTGACTTTGGTTACCAGGTTAGTTAGGTCATGATATGGTTACCAGGGAGGTCATGACTATGGTTACAGGGTGAGTGAGGGACTAGGGTTTAACAGGGTGGTCTGACTATGGTTTCCAGTGTGGTATGTCTATGGTTCCAGGGTGGTTCAGGACTAGGGTTAACAGGGTGGTCAGGACTAGGGGGTTAACAGGGTGGGGTAATGATAGGTCATCAGGGTGGTCAGGATAGGGTTAACAGGTGTGTATTGTGGTCAGGACTAGGGTTCATCAGGAGTGGTCATGATATGGTTAACAGGGTGATCAGGACTAAGTTTACCAGGGTGATCATGAATATGGTTACCAGGGTGGTCATGACTAATGTTTACCAGGGTGATCATGCTATGGTTACCAGGTAGGTCATGACTTTGGTTACCAGGGTGGTCAGGACTTAGGTTACCACGGTGATTCAGACTTTGGTTACCGGGTTGGTCATGACTATGCGTACCAGGGTGATCATGACTATGGTTATCAGGGTTGATCATGACTCTGGATACCGGGTGGTCAGGATAGGGTTACAGGGGGTGATCACGACTATTGGTTACCAGGGATGGTCATGACTATGTTCACCAGGTGGTCAGGACTATGGTTTACCAGGGTGTGGTCATGACTATGGTTACCAAGGTGGTCGGACTATGGTTACAGGCGTGATCATGACTTGGTTACCAGGGTGTCAGGACATGGGTTATCTGGGGGTCATGACTATGGTTACAAGGGTGAACATGACTAAGGTTCCAGGGTGGTCAGGAATAATAGGGGTTCTCGGGGTGGTCATGACTATGGTTACAGGGTGGTCGTGACTATGGATACCAGGGAGATCATGATCTGGTTACAGGGTGGTCAGGATAGGGTTTCTAGGCGTGGTATGGACTAGGGTTATCAGGGTGGTCAGGACTAGGGAACATGTTGGTCATGACTATGGTAACCGGGGGGTCATGACTAGGGTTACAGGGTGGTCATAACAATGGTAACCAGGGTGTTCATGACTAGGGTTATCAGGGTGGTCATGACTATGGTTATCGGGGTGGTAAGGACTAGGGTAAACAGGGTGGTCAGGACTAGGGTTACAGGGTGGTCATGGACTATGGTTACAGGGGAGGTCATGACTAGGGTTACCAGGGTGGTCAGGAATAGGGTTATCAGGGAGGTCATGATATGGTTACAGGGTGATCATGGATATGGTTACCCGGGTGGGTCTGACTATGGTTACCAGCGTGCTCTGACTATGGTTACCAGGGTTGGTCTGGACTACTGGTTACCAGGGTGGTCAGGACTAGGGTTTTACCACGGTGATCATGACTATGTATTACCCGGGTGGTAATGACTATGCGTTACCGGGTGATCATGACTAAGGTTATCGGGTGATAATGACTATGGGTTACCAGGGTGGTTCAGGATAGGGTTACCAAGGTGATCATGCGATGGTTACCAGGTGGTAGGAACTATAGTCACAGGTTGGTCAGAGACTATGGTTACAGGGTGGTCATGGACTATGGTTACTTAGTGGTCTGGGATATGGTTACCAGGAGAGATCCATGACTATGGTTACAGGGTGGTCATGATTGGGTTAATCAGGGTGGTCATGACTATGGTTACCAAGGTGATCATGACTATGGTTACCAGGGTGGTCAGTATATAGGGTTATCGGGGTGGTATGATTGGGTTCAGGGTGGTCGTGATATGGTATAACAGGGTGATCATATTGACTTATGGTTACAGGGTTGGGCAGACCGGGTTATAGGGTGGTGGGTCATGACTAGGGTTATCAGAGGTGGTCAGGATAGGGTTACCATGTTGGTCATGACTAATGGTACCGGGGTGGTAATGACTAGGGTTAACCAGGGTGGTATAACTATGGTTACCAGGGTGTCATGATAGGGTTATCAGGGAGGTCATGATAGGGATATCGGGGTGGTCACGACTATGGTTACCATTGTTGGTCATGACTTTTAGTCTACCCGGGTGGTCATGATAAGGTTTACCGGGTGGTCAGGACTCTGGTTACTAGGGTGGTCATGACTGATGGTTAACAGGGTGTTCAGGCCTAGGGTTAAAACAGGGGGTGGTCATGACTATGGTTAACAGGGTGGTCATGACAAATGGTTACAGGGAGGTCAGGATAGGGTTAACAAGGTGGTCAGGACTAGGGTTAACAGGGTGGTCTTGACTGTTTATGGTTACAGATGGTCAGATTGGGGTTAACCAGGGTGGTCAGGACTAGGGTTATCAGGATGGTCATGACTAATGGTCCCAGGCGTTGATCATGACTATGGTTAACCAGCGGAGGTCTTGATATGGTTACCTGGGTGATATGACTATGGGTTCCAGGGTGGTCATGACTATGGTTACCAGGGTGTCAGGACTGGGTTACACCGTGATCATGATCTGGTTACAGGGTGGTCATGGGGGACTAAGGTTACCAGGGTGGACATCAACTACTGGTTACCAGGGTGGTTTAAGAACGGTTTTCAGGGTGATCATGGACTATGGTTACCAGGGTGGTCATGGACTATGGTTACAGGGAGTCATGACTATGGTTACCAGGGTGGTCATGATATGGTTACCAGGGTGGTCATGACTATGGTTCCCAGGGTGGGAGGTCAGGACTAGGTTAACAGGGTGGTCAGGACTAGGGTAACAGGGTGGTCATGACTATGGTTCCAGGATGGTCAGGAGTTGGGTTAACAGGGGGGTCAGAACTAGGGTTATCGGGAGGTCATGACTATGGTTACCAGGTTGATCATGAGACTATGGTTACTGGGTGGGGTCATGACTATGGTTACAGGGTGATCATGACTATGGATACAGGGTGGTCTGGCCTTAAGGTTACCAGGGTGGTCAGGGACATAGGGTTATCAGGGTGGTCATGACTATGGTTACCAGGTGGTCATGACTTTGGTTACCAGGGTGGTCAGGACTAGGGTTATCAGGGGGTCAGGACTATGGTTACCAGGGTGGTCGTGACTATGGTTACCAGGGTGTCATGACTATGGTTACCGGGGTGTTCAGGATAGGGTACGGGGGGTTTAAAAATTTTGGGTTCATTGGTCAGGACTAGGTTTCCCCAGGGGTGGGTTAAAGACTTTGGTTTACAGTGGGTAGGCTAGGGTTACAGGGTGGTCGGGAACGGGGGTTATCGGGTGGCATGATAGGGTTTTCGGGTTTGTAGGGGAATTTATGGTTACAAGGTGGTCTGACTAGGTTACAGGGTGGTAGATTGGTTTTACCCGGTGGCATGCTAGGGTTCCAGGGTGGTGGACTTTTGGTTTACCGGGATCATGACTATGGTACCGGGTGGTAAAAGATTGGTTACGGGGTTTTGGTTTTAGATATTTTTCCCGGGGTGTAAAGGACTATTTTTACCGGGTGGCTGATAGGTTTTACCGGGTGGTATAACTATGGTCCCAAGGTTTTTTTATGACTGGGGTTTTTCGGGGGTGGTCGGGGACTGGGGTTTTTATTCGGGGGGGGTAGCGGGGGTACCCGTGGTCATGACTAGGGTTTTCGGGTGGTCATGACTAGGGTTTACCATTTTGGGTAGACATGTTTCCAGGTGGTCAGCAATGGTTCCAGGGGGTCATGACTATGGTTCCCAGGGTCATGATTTGTTACAGGGTGGTCAGGATAGGTTACCGGGGGGGCTTGACTAGGTTTACCAGGGTTTGGTCTGACTTTGGTTCCGTTGGGTCAGATGGGGTTTAAAAAACCAGGGTGGTATGACTATGGTCCAGGGGGTCAGACGGGGTTCCCCCGGGGGGTCGACTATTTTTTCCAGGGGGTATGACTTTTTTTTTACCGGGTTTGCTTTTTGTTAGGGTTTCGAGAGGGTGTCATGACTAGGGGTTTACCAGGGGGCATATATGGTTACCAGGGGGGGTAAAGATGGGTTACCAAAGGTGTCTGATTTGTTCCCGGGGTGGTCATGACATGGTTACCGGGTGGCAGATTGGTTACAGTTTTTAGATAGGTTTTAAAGGTGGTCAGGGACTAGTGTTAAACCGGGGGTGGTATGAAAAATGGTTACGGGGTTTGGTTCTGACAGGTTTCAGGGGGTCATGACTTTTTACCAGGGTGTAAGGGACGGGGTTTAAAAGGGTGGCAGGACTAGGGTTACCAGGGTGTCATGACTATGGCCAGGGTGGTTCATGACTGGGGTTAACAGGGGGGTCATGATTTGGTTCCAGG
>NC_069408.1:17895680-17913369 GCF_026875155.1 Cherax quadricarinatus | reverse complement strand
AAATATCTTTGGAAGTGTTTTAAGTGGAAAAGGGCATAAAAAAAAAGGGGATATTAAAGTACTGAAGGTGCCCAAAACCGGGTAAAAACCAGAAAAAAAAGGTTTTTAAAGGGGGGAAAAATTTTTAGATTTAAAAAAAGGACATTGGAAAAAGTTTTGGTTTTTAAAAGGTTGGTGGGTTGCGGGAAACCCGCCCTTCCAGTGGGGGGGATGAGGTAGGCCCTGGGTTTAGTTTTTAAGAAGCTTTGGGAAACAAAATATATGAGGGGGAGCGGCTGGGTTTTTGTTTGGGTTTGTCATTGGGTCCCAGAAGTTTTTTCCCTTGGGGTTATTTGGGTAGGGTCTTTTTTGAAAAGGACCGCCTGTTGGGCCCTTTGGGGCCTTCTGCGGTTTTCCCTTAAATTTGTTCTTTTGTTTTTATAAAAGTGAAGGTTTTTTAATTTATTTTTGCTGCCAATCACCGTTAAGGGGCCCGGGTGTTACGGGTGAGATCCCTTTTGATCCAAAATATCATTTCCTTCAAAAAAAATGACCCCCCTCCCACCCCATTGCTTAGTAGCAGTATTAAAAACTTTTGGGTTTAGCTAAAAATAAATTAATAATAATTTTTTAATAATAGATAATACTGGCAGTAGGTTAGTAGACAACCACAGAGGGAGGAACTACAATTCAGAATAATTAAAGTGAAATGGAAAGTTGTAACTGTTTTATACAATGGTAAGATTGCTAGTGTTTTCTTTTTGTGCCTCATAGACGTGGAAGATGGCAAGTACATTTTGCTAATTCTTTTTATACCTATTTCATCCTACATATGCAGTTCGTAAGTACAAGTACATGAGCAAAGATTGTGAAAAGTCATGATTCAGAACAAGCTGGATGTCGTAGCTCTAAGCGAGATGGAAATATAAACACAAATGCAGTATGTGATCCTTTATTGACTACGTTTCGCCCACACAGTGGGCTTTTTCAAGTCACAAACAGAAACTACCTGGGGTGGAAGGAACGCGAGGTATTTATAGTCCGGTTCAGAATGCTGAGGTCAGGTGAAGAATGCTGCATCTGATGATGTACCGAGTGGTGTTATAGAGTCTAAAAACTTGGGTAGCTTGGAAAGGAGATTGGATAAGTTTGTGAGCAGACCTTCTACAGTGTTCTTATGTGGGATAGCGATGAAAAGTTTCTTGGCAAGTGGTTCAGCTATGTTATAGAAGCCACTATTCTGGTTGAAGTTGTCGGATATAGAAATAAGTGATGATTCCAGGATTCTTCGGTATTGAGTGTTGTCTTCTGTGGCGATAAGTCTTGAGTTTCTGTAGTTTATCAAGTGGTTGTGTGAATTACGGTGTTGTACGCAGGCATTCCTTGTGTCGTCAGACCTGCTTGCGTATTGGTGTTCTGAAATACGTGTTTGGAGGTCCCTTGATGTTTCGCCCACGTATAACTTGTTGCAGTCATTACAAGGGATTATGTATACCCCTGCAGAGGATGGAGGATTGTCCTGTCTACTACTGGTGATGTCCTTGATGGTCGTGGTTGTGGAGGTAGATACTTGGAATGATGTTTTGGCAAAGATGTTGGAAACATGTTTGGCAATGGAGTTGGTGGGAAGGACTATGTATCTCTTCTCGGCAGTGTCTTCTCTGGGTGTGTTGAAGATGTTTAATGCCCGCCGTCTGCAGTCTCTGATGAAGTGACGAGGATAGTGGAGTTTAGAAAATATTTGTTCAGTTACAGTGCATTCTTCCTCAAGGAACTCGTTGCTAAAGCAGGAAGGAGAATTTCAGTGAGGAGGTTGTTCTTCAACTCTATATATCCTTGGTTAGGCCTCATTTAGACTATGCTGCTCAGTTCTGATCACCGTATTACAGAATGGATATAAATGCTCTGGAAAACGTACAGAGGAGGATGACAAAAGATGATCCCATCTACAAGACCGGCCTCTTGTGAATCCATGCTGAGTATCTTTAATCAAGCTATGCTTATCGAGATGGCTTCTTATAATCTCAGCTATAATTGACTCTAGTAATTTGCCTACAATTGAGGTCAGGCTTATTGGGCGGTAATTTGACGGTAACGACTTGTCCCCTGTTTTAAAAATAGGAATTACATTAGCCATCTTCCACATATCAGACACTAACCTGTTTGAAGAGATAAATTAAAAATTTTAGTTCAGGGTTCAGAGTTCCATTTGCATTCCTTAAGAACCCTTGAAAAAACCTCATCAGGACCCCGGCGACTTTTTTTGCTTCAGTCTGTCTATCGCTTCACAACCATTTCACTAGTGACTGTGATTTTTGCATAATTTATCTTCTTGCCCACTAATAAAAATTAATTACTGGAATAGTGCTAGTGTCTTCCCTGTTGTAAAAACAGAGAAAATATTTTTTTAAAATCGAGCACATTTCATTCTCTTTGTCATAAGGTGCCCATAGTTTTTTTTAAAGGGGGACCTATCTTATCTCTAACTTTTGTTCTATAGACCTGGAAAAAACTTTTTGGGTTAGTTTTAGAATCCCTAGCAACTTTAATTTCATAGTCCATTTTAGCTTTTCTTATCCCCTTTTAATGTCCCTCTTAATGTCAATATACTGATTCATAAGATGACCCTCACCTCTTTTGATACGCCTATAAATTCCTTTTTTATGCCCTGTAGATATTTGAGCCTATTATCATCCTTTTTGGGGTCATTTCTATTTGATGTAATTTCTTTATATGGATAAACGTTCTTTGAGCAGCATGATATGTTCAGAAAAACTGTCATATTGATAGCTCTCTTCGTTACCCCAGTCAACAGATGATAAGTGTTCTCTAAGCCCATCGTAATCGGCTAAGCGAAAATCGGGGCTGTTACTAAGTTATCGCTATTTCGTACTTCCATTCATGCAAAATGTAATTGATTGTGGTCGCTAGCACCCATTTTCCTCTGAAATTTCTAAAATTATTAACAAGGGATTCTTTTGTTACCATAACTAAGTCAAGCGGGTTTTATTTCCCCTTGTAGGTTCTGTCACAAACTGCTTCAAAAAAACAATCCTGAACTACTTCTAAGAAGTCTTTAATGATTCTAAATTCCCAGTCAAGAAATTCCAATCAATATGACTAAAGTTAAAGTCCCCTAGAATTACTACATTATTGTGCCTTGTGGCCTTAAAAATTTTCCTCCATAGTTAATCTCCCTTTGGTCCCTATCTAATTTTGGGGGACGGTAATCACTCCTAAAATCAGTTTTTCATCCCCCTCTAAAAATTTCTATCCAAACAACTCTGTATGTGTTATTTCAGACTTAATACCCGTTTTTATGCAACAGTTCAAGCGATCTCGGACATACAATGCCACCCACCCACCTTCCCGATACTTCTATCTACTTGGAAAATTTAAAACCCTGAATATGACTTTTCCGCAGGCATGTCCCGACTTTTGATTAAACCACGTCCAGTTTAAGGCAATACATCAATGTTACCGGGCACTAGCAACTAATCTCAACTCGTCCATCTTATTCCTAGCACTACGGCAATTAGCATAATAAACATTGAAAGACTCTCCTTTCTCTTTACCCTTCCTGTCATTTCTGTTTTCTACTAAACCTATTACTGTCCTTATCACCCAAAGTCCCTGGCTTTTCAATATTTTACCTCGTTCTGCTTATTACTATTCCCCTAGAACTCGTAATATTACTACACTGGGACTTCACTGTTTTTCCTGCCAAAACCATACCACTAACTATTCCTAGTTTAAAGTCCAACTGCTCCCTCCACTGCAGTTGCCAGTGCTACCACCCAGACCTAGATAAGGGTGAACCCCATCCCTGGCATACATGTCATTCTGCCATAAAAAGAGGTCCCATTGTCAATGAATGTTACCACATTTCCTTACAGTATTTGTAAAAGCCAGCAATTGCCACCAATTGCCTGGACAACCATTCATTTCCAACTCCTCTCTTTGGCAAAATACCAAAATATGACAGGGTTCCCACCCTTACTCCTAATTATTTCTATTGCCTGACCTATACCTGCTAATCAGGTCTTCACCCCTACGTCTGCCAACATCGTTGCCTCCGGCACGGGAAAAAGTAATAGGATTGCTCCCATTACCTCTCATGATGTCACCAGACGGCTAACAATACCTCCATCCCACCCCAGGAAAGCAAACTCTCTGTCTCCTACTCCTGTCCTTAAAGCGAACGCCCTATCCTATACCTAACTTGGCTATCCCAAAAACCAATATTCTTACCTTCCTAAATGTCTTTCGTCGTGACGTTCCCAGTAGTCGACTCACATTCATCGGGTAGCACTGAGAATGTATTAGATGTTTCCACAACAGTTTTTCCACGGAGTCTTTCTTTTTTCATCGTTTGTACCTTTCCTTCGTCTTCTTGACCCGCAACTTCGTTCCCTGCTGTCAGGCACTGACCAGTTTCCCTTTTTGACCTGGGGACTCAAAACAGGAGGACTACTACGAATCTTCTTGTTTTCCTCGGTCAGCGCCAAATTTTCCCATCTTCGCCATCCTCGATTCTTCCTTAAGCTGTTGGTAAAGTTGCTCGATGGAGAGCATCTTGCTTCATTCGTAAGAGAGCGCACAAACAGGTCTTCACAGAGCTAAGTACACGTCACCACTGCAAAAAGCCCAACTCAATCGGGAGCTACTGCGCAGCACGCCCCGCACGGCCCAATAGCGATGCGAACACTGAAGGGAAGGATAAAAGGAAGCACTGGTTTGGTAATAGAGTTGTGGATGAGTAGAAAAAATCCGAGTACAGTTTTTGAGGCTAAATGTTGTGTAGTTTTAAAAATGGGTTAGATAAGTACATGAGTGGTTTTGGGTGGGTGTGAGTTGGACCTGGCTAGCTTGTGCTGCTGCTGCTTGTGGAGGTGACCAGACTGGGGGGGTTCATTGGGCTAATCCGGGGGGAGGGGGACATGGACCTGCTCCGCATGGGTCATAGGCCTGTTGCAGTGTTCGCTCTTTCTATATGTTCTTAATTAGACTGGTGTATCTGACTCAGGGGTACGGAGTAGCAGTAATAAATAAAAAGGGATTGATATGGAGAGAAAAGAGAAAAATAGGTGTTAAATTTGAAGAATTATGCAGATTAAAATAAGGTGGGATGTGAGAAGAAAGAAATATTAAGAATTCTTGCTAAGTGAATTTTTAGGAGTTTTTAAGCAAGTAAGAAAAAATTTGTTGAGTAACCTACATGTATATATACATGTCGTGCCGAATAGGCAGAACTTGCGATCTTGGCTTAAATAGCAACGCTCATCTTGCCATATAGGACAAGTGAAAATTTGTGTATGCAATAATGTCGCCAAAATCATTCTGAACCTAACGAAAAAATGTATATTTGATTGTGTTTCTTTAGTACTAAATTATTGTAAACTGTGAAGGCTTACTCAGCCCTGTAACAACTTCAGTAAGTATTACTAAGGCTGGCTCCTCCTCAGGAAAATTAATGAATAGAAAAAGAAATAATAACAAACATAAACACTTTATTATATAGAAATTTAAAATATAAAACAATTAAATATGAAATATTAATCCTACCTTAAAGAAAATGAAAAATGAAAAATATAAATGATAACTGAATTCAGTGCTAATATGTATAGGGTGTCTGGTGTTGGTGACACTGTGTTGTTGAAATCGTAGCCATTGCGGATGATGGGGGGGGGGGGGGGGGTCGCAGGTGTTGGTTACGACCCACTGGCTAGTTCTTCACAGTATAGCCTTGAGTATTCTATCCCGATGACAGGAAAGCAGGTTCTTTACCGCTGCAATGATGAGGGGTTACGTCCTGCAATTTCATACAGGTGCACAGGTAATTAAATCCAAAAAGGGGAAGTCTCAGGACGTTAGTCCATCTCCATCATTTTCCTCTTTTGATTGGCAGGTGACCCTCTCTGTCATCCAAGCTGGAAAGATAGACAGGTTACCCACTGCTTAAGAAATCACTCTCCATGATAAGTACAATACCTAAAAGACGTGGTGATTATTACAACAGTCAACTTAGAGCAAGACTGAAAGGGCTAAGTTTATTATTGGTCAAAAGTGAAGCTTTCAACCAATAAATCCACTAGAATAGAATGCAGGCATGTACTTACAGTAGTGCTGGGAGCTGTGAGTCTAGTGATTACTGTTTGGACCAGAGCCCCACACGTCACCTTTCGGGGGGGGGGGACGAAGGAGGGGAAGGGATAGTAGGAGCTAGACTGAACCTCCCTTAACGAGCAGCCAGCAGCCAAACTATCACTTTAGGGGAGGGGGAAAAAAGGCGGGAATAGCGGGAGCTTGACTTACCCTACCTTAACAAGTAGCCGGCAATGAAACTATTGTTACTATATACTCTGTCGCTACTCCTATCTATTGAACTTTTCCCTCACACTCCCCCATACCAAGACTTATAGTCAAGGAGAATAAGAAGAATAGGCGAGGAAAAAGTTCTAACATATGGAAGTCGGTAAGGCAAGAAATCTACTGACTGTCACGACTTAACCAAAGTCAGAGAAAAAATTTGGATGAACCATTGATATACACAATATGGAATTTAAAAAACCCTGGAGTGCCAATGTCCACCTCAAGGGGCGGACTGTTGGTTCCCTTAAAAGTTTCTAGGTATATCCAAGGGTTGGGTCCGTTTCTAAAATGAATTCTTTCCCCGCAATAAATTTAAGTTTGGAGATACCCCACACAAGGGGCCAAACATTCCTTTTCTATGGTGGAGTATCTCGTTTCTGCGGGAAGGAGTTTCTGGCTTAGGAAGCAACAGGGAAGGGAGTACCATCATGCATTGTAGTAGCACCGCACCTAAGCCATTTTTGGAGGCATCAGTTTTTTAAAAAAAATGTTTTTTTAATATCTGGAATCTTAAGTATAGGGTTTTCGAAAAGATACTTTTAATCTTAATTAAACTTTTCCCAAGCTACGCGGAAAGTTCAAGAGGTTCCTTCACAGACTTTTTAAGGAAGTCGGATAAGATGCCTGTAAGATCAGTAAGGTTCGGGATAAACCGTGCATAAAAAATTTACAGAACCAAGAAAGCTACGCATGAGCTTCTTGGTTTTGGAGAATTTAAATTCTAAAAAGCTTTGATCTTACTGGGGGGAGGCCCGCAAGAGTATTTGCAAGTACAGTCCAAGATATCTTAATCTTGTTATACCCAGGAAGCATTTCTTCGGCTTTGGGAGTGAGGCCATGTGAGCGAACCTATGCAAAACTGATGTTAATGTTTGGATATGTTTGCCCCACGTGGATGTCATTACGTAAATGTTTTCAAAAATAAACTAAAAATTTTGGGATATTACCCAAGACCTTTCTCATCAGTCTCACGTAGGTAGCACAGGCAGTTACCAAACCGAAGGGCATAGTTCTAAAATTGCATCAGTCCTTGGTGTGTAGGAAAGCGGTGTACTGCTTAGAAGAAGGATCTAACATTCTTGATGGTATGCCTGCGCAATATCAATCTCTGAAAAGAAGGAAGATCATAAAATTTGTGAAGATCCCCTATCTATTAAAGGGCATAGACTCAGCATCCCCCGAGTTTTTAGCATTAAACTCCTGAAGTCAATAGCAAGTCTATATGAATTTATCCTCCTTCTTAACCATGACCCACTGGTGAACAATATGAAGATGCTGAAGGTTTCAATGATCTTCAGTTTTAATAATTTGTTACTCTCGGTCAAATGCATCCCTAAGGTGAACTGGAACTGGGTATAATTTTCGTTTGATAGGATTGTCCGTCACTAAGTCAATCTTAAAGGACTACCGTGGAGGTGACACCTGGAATATCAGTAAAGACGTCTGGAAAGTTACTCACATTGAAGTAGTTCATGTCTCTTATGGTCATCCCAAAGGGTTGATTAATATTAATGTTGGTTGCGTCCGAGTGGTCAAGGTCACCAAGTCATGTAGTTCTTCATCATAGTCTGAGTTAGAGGTGTCAATTACGCACACCTTAAAATTCTTCAGTTGTCTTATCAAATTCGTGTGGAAAAACTTAGTCAAAGTTATTAAGGCAGTTAACCGAATTTCTTCGGTAATATTCTTAAGGATATTGAAAAGATAAGCTTAGGTTTCCCTTGACTTCTATGAGTTAGTCACTTTCCCCAAATTTTTAATACTTTTTATGGACCTTTCCATGCTACTAATAATTTATTTGACTTGATCGGCAAAAGTACAGAACTTCATCTCCTACTTTAAAAATTCTCTGATTTTTGGAAACAAATAGGTTTTATACTGGGGCCATTGACAAGCTTAGGTTTTTCGTAAAATATGTCAGAGGTCTCCTCATGTTTAGATCTAAGGTCAAGGAGAAACTGGTAAGAAGACTGAACCTCAGCATTTACCTCCCCATTAGTGCATAAGTCATGAAGGATGGACAGTGGACCTTGGCCTGTCTACCATAGAGAAGTTCAAAAGGTGAAAACCCCAAGAGTCACTGGGGAAATCCCTCACGGCAAACAAAGCACAGGGTAGGTAAAAGATGCCACTCCTTAGGTTTAAGGGAGCAAAGTTTCCTTAAAATGGACTTGAGAAATCGAATGCTGGCGCTCAGTCCTCCCAATTTCAGCTGGGATGATTTGGGTGTGGTGAAGAGAGGCTTCACTCCAAGAAGTTCGTATAGATGTTGCATTAAGTCAGATGGGAATTTTGTCCCCCGGTCAGACAAAATCTTCTGGATGCCACTCTGGAGAAGATGGACAAAAGGGCTTCAGCCACCTCTGTAGTAGTTATGATTTTTAAGGGAACGGCTTCAGGGGAAACTCGAAGCATAATCAACTAAAGTTATATATATCTATGTCCCCCAATGAAAGTGGAGATAAAGGGCCAACGATGGGCAAAAGCTACTCTTTCAAAAGTACCGTAAAGACTGGCATTTTGACCATAGGTACTCGCCTGGACCTCGGGAGGATGCAGTTGGCAAACTTACATGATCTACATAGGTAGTGACATCTGAGGACATTTCTGGCCAAAAATAGGTTTCCCTAAATTTTTTAAGGTTTTACGATGCGGAAATTTTCGGCCACTGGCAGGTCATGAGCCCTTTTAAGAACGTCTCTCTGCATTGACTTGGAACAACTAAGATGGAATAGTCTGTCTCATCTGAATTTTTAAATTTGAATACTGACTTGTACAAGATACCTTTTATATATTCAAATTAATTTAAAAGTTTTTCATTTGGATAACTTGATTTTGTTTACGGGATTATGGCAAAATTTTGAAGAAGGGCAATTACGTTGTAAATTGACAAAGGAGTCCTTTGATATATCGAAAGGCTTGAACTCAGGGAAAATCAAAGGATGGACAGTAGGAGAAGCCTGGGTTTTGGTCTGAGCCCTAGTCAAGACATTTATAGTATCGGAGGTGATATCTTCTCTTTCATTTAATAAGTGAACCGGTGATCCTACTACCCCGCTTTCGAGAGTAGCATCACTGGTTTTTAATCCCCCATGAATTTTCCCCGAGACATTGTCTCATCCCGACTTTCGAGGGGCTTCTCTGACTCTACAGAAAGAGGATCTGAAACCCTATGTCCATCTTTGGTGATGAAAGGTCACCTCAAAGGAAGAATGGCACCTTTACATTACCTATTAGTACAGAGCAAGAAGTGATGGGAGCAGTACGGCTTCAGACCAACCTGGAATCATTTATACCTAATGTAACAACGATGGTAGGAAAAGTGTCCGTACGGCCCAATAGTCTGAAAGTATAGCAAAAGGAATGAGTTTCTTTAAGGTTAGGGAACAGCTTATCAGAAATGACTATACATGTGCATCCCGTGTCTCGTAAAATGGTGATACATTAAGTCCTTAAAATGTTCCTGAACAGAAGGGTGCTTGGTCATTACAGTCTTAAAACATCTTCCAAGTTTTGGACCTTCTTAGAAGGACAATCTGGACGTTATGTCCCTTAACACACACAAATGACAAACAGGAATAAAAGAAGTCATTTTTACTTTCCACTAGAGGCTTTGATTTCTTAAGGTCTGATGAACCCCTTGCCCTTAGGGTTCGATCCTTTAGGTCTTTAAAAGGAATTGTGAGCCTCAGCATACAGGTCAGCAGCCTCAGCAACTTCCTCAGCTTCAATCAGGTTACGTTCTCTGATGAATGTTCGTATCTGGTGAGGAAGAGCTGTCAGGAACTGGTCAGCAACCGAAGTCTCTAAGAGATTCATAACTGTGATCAATTCCTGAACTCTCTATCCAAAAGTCGAACAAACGAAAGAGTGTTACCTGTAACTGCTGAAAGTTTTGGCCAAGCTGTAAGGTGGCATACCTGAAATCTTTCCTTTAAGAATTAGTGGTTTTTTGATATGCTTTAAGGATTGCCTTCTTTAGTAGCTTATAATTACATATATCCTGCGACAAAGTTGCATATATATTCAAGGCTGTACCAGAAAATAACAAACCTATCCTAGTAGCCCAGGTGTCAGCAGGCCAATCGCAGAGGGTAGCGGTATTTTCAAACCTGATAATGAATGAAGTTATGTCTTCCCCCTCTGTGAAGGGAGGTAAATTAGGTGTTGGAATATGTGCACTAGCTTTCACGTTGTTTTCCCTTACTCCCCTTTAAACTAATTGCTGTTGTGAGAAAGTTAACTTTTTATTCTCTAATTCAAGGCGAGCTTGTTCGAGCTCATGATCATTTTCTCTCTCCCTTAACTCATATTCTCTCTCCTTTGCTCTTTCCTCAAGTTCCCTTAATTCAACTTGTTCCTCACGTACTTTAGCTCTTTCCTCACGTTCTCTAGCTCTTTCCTCACGATCAAGTCTATCACGCTCTTTTTTGTCTTCTCTTTCGATTCTCTCTCTCTCTCCTTTTTAATTCTTTCCTGGATTTTAACACTAATGAAAGATTCTAAATTTTTTTTACTTCCAGCGTTCATCCAAAACTGGTATTCCTCCATATTTGCAAGAATAACTTAAACTACCAGGGGAAAATGAAACGGGTATTAAAGAAAACGGAGGGTTCAATTCCTGCTCTGTTCAAACTGTAAATAAATCAGAGGGCTCGATCCCTACTTCAATTAAACAATATGTATTAATGAAAACGAAATGTTCTATGCCGGCTCCGAGCAAACAGTAAGTAGAATGGGGTCCCTTGACCATCCAATCTTCTCACCAACAAATCAAGAGTGTTCTACGACAGTTCCCTTGATATAATAAAGAGTTCAATGAAACAAATTGTCACTGGAAAATCTCGGGTCCCTAGAGTCTAATCCTCCAAAGTGTTTCAAGCTCGAAAAGGGAGAATTAAATATTATATCCTGCCTGACTTGACTTACAATAAATTGAGACTATAACAATCACCAAATCTTTTAAATACCTGTATTGTAGTCCTACCATAGAGAATGATTACTCATCGCTGTTGGTAACCATCTGTGGTATGCGGCGTTGAAGTTCCAATGGTAGATTCGAGATGGAGTTGAATCTTGATTCAGTAGAGTTGATCCTGGCAAGGTCGCCACTTGTGAAGGCTTACTCAGCTCTGTAACAACTTCAGTAAGTATTACTAAGGCTGGCTCCTCCTCAGGAAAATTAATGAATAGAAAAAGAAATAATAACAGACAAACATAAACACTATTATATAGAAATTTAAAATATAAAACACTTAAAAATGAAATATTAATCCTACCTTAAAGAAAATGAAAAATGAAAAATATAAATGATAACTGAATTCAACGCTAATATATATAGGGTGTCTGGTGTTGGTGACACTGTGTTGTTGAAATCGTAGCCGTTACTGATGATGGGGGGAAGGGGGGTCGCAGGTGTTGGTTACGACCCACTGGCTAGTTCTTCACAGTATAGCCTTGAGTATTCTATCCCGATGACAGGAAAGCAGGTTCTTTACCGCTGCAATGATGAGGGGTTACGTCCTGCAATTTCATACAGGTGCACAGGTAATTAAATCCAAAAAGGGGAAGTCTCAGGACTTTAGTCCATCTCCATCAGTTTTCCTCGTTGATTGGCAGGTGACCCTCTCTGTCATCCAAGCTGGAAAGATAGACAGGTTACCCACTGCTTAAGAAATCACTCTCCATGATAAGTACAATACCTAAAGGACGTGGTGATTATTACAACAGTCAACTTAGAGCAAGACTGAAAGGACTAAGTTTATTATTGGTCAAAAGTGAAGCTTTCAACCAATAAATCCACTAGAATACAAGGCAGGCATGTACTTACAGTAGTGCTGGGAGCTGTGAGTCTAGTGATTACTGTTTGGACCGGAGCCCCACACGTCACCTTTCGGGGAGGGGGGGGGAAGAAGGAAGGGAAGGGATAGCGGGAGCTAGACTGTCCCTACCTTAACGAGCAGCCGGCCGTCAAACTATCACTTTAGGGGTGGAGGAAAAAAAGCGGGAATAGCGGGAGCTTGACTTGCCCTACCTTAACAAGTAGCCGGCAATGAAACTATTGTTACTATATACTCTCTCGGTACTCCTATCTATTGAACTTTTCCCTCACATAAACGTATTTAAAGTATGTTGAGTTGGGTTAGGTTAAAATAAATTGCTCTTGTTATAATAAGGTTAGGTAAGTTTTCTAAGATTCTTTTGGTGCAAAATTAAAAATTTTTACATTAACATTAAAGAAAAAAAACATATCTTTAAACGTATAAGAGAAAATTTCAGAAAGGACTTAATTTTAAATGAGTTCTTGCCAATTGACCAGTTTTACTTAAATTCGGCACCACACACACACACACACACACACACACACACACCACACACACACACACACACACACACACACACACACACACACACACACACACCAACCACACACCAACCACACACCGACGACACACCAACCACACCAACCACACCAACCACACCACACACACACACACACACACACATACATATATATGCAAAACAACCACTCTGAAAGAATAAGAAATTCCAAGCGCTTTCGTGACTACTCACATTATCAAGGAACTATGAAAGTAAAGCATCCAAGGAAGCTATATAAGGGGTCTGGCCGGCACCTCACTATCAGATCCCACAACGGTTTAAACACCTGACGCGCGCCGACCCAACTTGGATGGGTCCTTGGCACAACTCACCTCACAAACTATTCTACCCAAGAAATAAGAAATTTTAAAGATTATTTGTCCAGTGTATTATTAAATTCTTCCCAAATTCTATTAATTATAAATGGATCTAATTTATATAAACCAAAGGAAATATTCATATTATTGTCAAAACTGCTTTTTATGAAACAAGATTCAATTATATTCCTGTCGACCATGGACTTGCTTGATACTTGATACATGGTCGACAGGAATATAATTGAATCTTGTTTCATAAAAAGCAGTTTTGACAATAATATGAATATTTCCTTTGGTTTATATAAATTAGATCCATTTATAATTAATAGAATTTGGGAAGAATTTAATAATACACTGGACAAATAATCTTTAAAATTTCTTATTTCTTGGGTAGAATAGTTTGTGAGGTGAGTTGTGCCAAGGACCTATCCAAGTTGGGTCGGCGCGCGTCAGGTGTTTAAACCGTTGTGGGATCTGATAGTGAGGTGCCGGCCAGACCCCTTATATAGCTTCCTTGGATGCTTTACTTTCATAGTTCCTTGATAATGTGAGTAGTCACGAAAGCGCTTGGAATTTCTTATTCTTTCAGAGTGGTTGTTTTGCATATTCTGAAATCACCTGTTTACTGTGATCTTATTGCAAAAATATAAATATATATATATATATATATATATATATATATATATAAAATATATATATATATATATATATATATATATATATATATATTATATTATATATATATATATATATATATATATATATACATACATTCCTGGAAATTGGAGAGGTAGGGACAGGATTCATAGTTTAAAAAGTATATTATGGCTCTCGAAGCCAGGAAAGAGTGAAATTAATAGCAACCAGAAAGGAGGCGAGGCCAGGAGCTGAGCTTGATCCTTTGAACAACATATCGGTGATTACACACACACACACGCGCGCACACACGTACTCACACGTACTCACACGTACTCACACGTACACACACACGCGCACACATGCCCACACACACACACACACACACACACACACACACACACAACACACACACACACACACACACACACACACACAGCAAAAGTTAATGAAAGCGGATTGATATTTTAAAACACCAAATGAAATGGAGAACACTGAAATATCAGATAATGTGGCATGTGTAGAGTACGTTATAGATTACTGAATGAGAAACTCTGTTTTTAAGAAATACGAAAAGTGACACGAACTCTAGTGGGGTAGTGTGACCAGCGAGGTGCTGCATGGGGGTCAGTGTGACCAGCGAGGTGCTGCATGGGGGTCACTGCGTGTCCTTGTAATCCTTCAGAATTTTGTAAGGTACTTCTCAAAAGACTAAATATTTGAACTTCTCCCAAGTATGACAAAAATAAGTTTTCTCTGTCACCCTATCATACCTGTCACCCTATCATACCTGTCACCCTATCATACCTGTCACCCTATCATACCTGTCACCCTATCATACCTGTCACCCTATCATACCTGTCACCCTATCATACCTGTCACCCTATCATACCTGTCACCCTATCATACCTGTCACCCTATGATGCCTGTCACCCTATCATACCTGTCACCCTATCATACCTATCATGCCTGTCACCCTATCATGCCTGTCACCCTATCATACCTGTCACCCTATCATACCTGTCACCCTATCATACCTGTCACCCTATCATACCTTTTTTGAAGTCTATTTACGAATTCTGTCTCAACCACTTCTTGCTTCATCTCGTTCCACTTCCTCGTTACTCTTAGACTGAAGAAATATTTCCTATCATCAATGTGACTTGACTGGCTTTTTACTTTTTTTTCAAATGGACTGCTTCTGTCCACTCTATTAATTTCCTCTCATAATTTTGTACGTAATTATTATATCCCGTTATATATTTTTTTCCTTAACCAAACAGCAATCAATAATATGTACAATATTTACAGATATGTATAGAAAGGCAATTTTGTAAACAAGAGACACGGTATGAACCTCCTTCAACCAGATATGGAGGTAAGTCTGCAACTGTTGATTAAGAGGAGCCCAAAATAGCCTCACAACGTTGGCGGGCTACCTAGTGACTGGCTGATTTGAACCAAGGTGCTAGCATAACGAGGGAGCCCCAACTCATTGTATCCTTAGCACCTGGTTCGCTGGTTGGGAGGGAATGCCTGTATGGGTGTGTGATATACGCTGAGTGAAATATAACCTACTTTTAGCATGCCACAGTCCTGTACATTGAAACGTTTAAGAGATATTATGAGGACTTCGTCCACATAACGCAACTATGTGAAGTTGGTGGGGATGATGTTGGCGAAGCTTGCACCTTCTACGTGATCCATGTATAAGTTAGCTCAAATGACTTTACGACGGAGACGGTTAATGGTTATGGGGTTGGACTTGTGAAGAGGAGTTATATCCAAACTATTTATTTCCTTTTTCCGGGAAAGAGATGTGTCGAAGGGGTTAAGGAGATCGTTTGAGTTTTAATGGCGGGCAAATATTTCCCGGGGAACAGGAATTTTGGGGCGAGAACCCCGCAAATTTTTGTGTTGCACTCCAAAACCGTTTGTTTTGTTGAAAACATATTGTTTTGTGACCTTGGGTAGCCTGTACATATTTGGGGTTTTGGTTTGGGACAATGTAAGACGTTTTCCGATTTGTATTTGTTGTTTTAAGTAGGAAATCCTTGGTGAAGTTTTTTCACTGCCGTTGCAAAAAGGGCTCGTAAAACTAGTCGTTTTAAGGGGGCCCCTATTTTGGGGCGTTGTTTTCTGGGTTGAGAAGACGATTCCATTCTTTTGTCCGTGGGGTGACAAACTTGGGTCCTGAAGAGATTCTGAAAAGCAGTAATATCCCTCAGGAATGATTGGAGAAGACGCTCGCAGGGTGCGTTGTGTCCTGTATGAACCTTTTGGAAGTTTCTGTCACTGTGTCTTCTATGATTTCTGAAGACAGATGATTAAGTTCAGTTCGTGGTTCGGTTACGTCCGTATATGGTAAATCTGACTTACTCACCGCTTGTAACGACTGTCCAAATCAAAGATTCCTGATCCATCTTTCCTCGGGGGGTGCGCAGAGGAACTGGAGTTTGTGGTTTTCGTTTTTCTTTCTTTTTAGAGGGTTTGGGCCCTGGTGACTGTGTTGAGTGTGAGTCAGAAGTGCAGTGCAGTTACAGGTTGGCCTTTATATTTCTGGTTTATGTGGCGGTGTTGGCGAGTTCCCCGGCGCATTCAGTCAAGCAAGCTTGGATAGCAGGAGAGAATTAGTGTCTGGAATGGGATAGCCATGAAGCAGTCTTTAGCAATACCTTCTGTGCCAGACAATCACGTGCGAAGTTATGCCTATTACATTTTTTATATGAATTGAAGACTTCTATTTGCTTTAATGCAAATGCCTATATTGACTTTAGATTACTGCTAACGAGAACTCAGAAAACTTTTTCGCACTCACACAGATTAAGATCTGTAGTACTTAGTTTATAAGTACTATAATTACTTTTTTCCAATACTTAGAACTTTTCATTTATTTACAGTAAACTGCATCTGCCAGGGAATCACTCCGACCACTGCATCAATCTTTTCAGAGTGCTCTAGAGTCCTCATCAGAATTAATCCGACGGCATATTTTGATGGCATCGACAAACTTAATAATGTCGCTAGTTATTGTCTCATCTACGTAGTTTATGTATAATGTGACTTATCCCTATTCTGATTACTTCCCATTTATACAAACACACTGTTGCTTATCTATCAACCAATCCAATATCCAGAAAATAATTCCTCTCTCTTTCCGTGTGCCCCTTCTTCCCTTAGTCTCCGATGTGGAAGTCAATCAGAAGTCCATATACACAATGTCATATTTATTACCATGATCTACCTTATGAGAAATTCATAAGGTACGAACACCCATTCTGAAACTATCCTGAGATTCAATGTTGAATTTGTCTTTCAAAGTGGCTTTGAATAACCTCAGCAATTATGTATTCCACAAATGGAGGTCCTTAATTCGAAACTAAGAACTTGTCTCCTGCGTTGTAGATAGGTATCACATTTGTCATTTCCACTTATGCAGCATTTGCTAATTGGAAATATGTTAAAAAGACTCTCTCGGAGCCTGCGGCAGGTGACGAACCAGCACTGCGCTACTCTGAGAAAACTTCCTCTCACTCCTTCAATTGTTTCCTTGCAACATTGCATAGCTCCTAATGACGCAGTGAGAAGTGTGAAAGTGCGACTTGCATAGTTAAGATCGCCTGTCTCCGATCGTTTGCATATCTATATACGTCTTCGAACCCCCTATTCCTTTTTTATTAATCTTTTTAAATTAAAATATCGATTTGTTAAGTGCCGCTTCCTCTTTTCATTCGCCTGGAAATGCCTCTTTTAACCTATGAAGTGTTTTAATGTTTTGTTTATCCATTTATGGTTAATTTTGTTTTATCTAATTTTTCTGTTTGGAATATAAGTTACCTGGGCAGCTTGAACTATGCATTGAAAATGTTATATTGGCAATCATCAGAGTCTACTTGATCCACAGGATAATGACCAGTCAGGGTATTAGGTAATTCCTCATTCCTATGAAACCGGCCAGAAAAGTCATGAAGCACGGTGAAAAGCCTTTTTCCCCAAAATTCCCA
>NC_069408.1:17874267-17895180 GCF_026875155.1 Cherax quadricarinatus | reverse complement strand
GAAGGGGGGACCACTTGGTCGACCAGGGGTTTTTTAATTTTTTCTCCAATGTCACACGGGGTGACTACGGTAAACAATATGATTGTCCCCCAAAATGAGATTACGGTAGTAATAATGTTGAGGGTACATAAGGTAAGACCCTAGAAAATTTTCCTCCCTATCTTCCACTTATATTTCGATCAGGTCCCCCCTCATTCTTCTTCTAACAAGTGAATGTAACTTAAGAGTCTTCAATCTTTCTTCATGGGAAAATTTTTCAATGCTATTTTTAGTCACCTAGCTGAGTGTTTTCTAACAAATTTATGTCCATTCGTAATATGGAGACCAGAATTGAGCTCATAATCTAGGGGGGGCCTTACTAATGTTAAAAAGCTGCAGATGACCTCTGGACTCTTGCTTCCTTCTTGATTAAAAATCCCAAAACTATTTGCTTATTACCACGCTTAGGCATGTGTTTGGGTTTTTAAAGGTTGCTGTTTAAACCCCATCCCCCAAGCCCTTTTTCGCAATCTGTATGACAAAGTTTAAAAATATTTAACTTATAAGTGCTAGGGTTATGGACACTCCAGCTTCAAACCTTGCTTTACTACATTGAACTGCATTGCCACTTTTCTGACCAAGAGAGATTTTGTCTAAATCCCCTGAATTCCCCTAACATCTAGTTTGAATCAATTATCAAGGGTGGGGTCTTGATGCGGGGTGGGGTGAGAGTAATGGAAAGTCTTGATCCCGGGTGTAAGGAAACCTACTAAACGGCAACCATTATTAAACATGGGGAGTACGAAGCAGATCTATTGGCCCAGGTTAGGCAGGTCCAACTCTCAACTACTCGTTTGTCTAACCTATTTTTAAAACTACACAACCAAAGTTTTACGTTCACTTGACGAAATAAATTTTCCTTAGGCAGAATATATTACAGCCGGAAAAATTAATAACAATTCCTCAGAAATGTGGAATTAACCACATCTTCCTATATAACTTAGTCACACAGAACAATCTTTCACAAATTATTTACGTCGATGGTTCTGTTCACCAGTCCACTGGTGCAGCTGGTAGTGCTGCTGTTGTCACACAGAGTGATGGCTCTCATAAAGAAATTGGAGCACGCATCAATAACTGGGCCTCTACCCTTCAAACAGAACTGTTTGCCATACTCCTTGCACTCAAATGCATCCATGTATCTAAGGTTGACACTTTAATTGTAACTGATTCTCTGTCATCCATAAATGCTCTCAACTCATTAAGTATAAATTGTGGCATGCTTTTGTCAGAAGCCAGACATAGATATGGTAAGATTGTGGACAGTGGAGTCAGAGTGCACATGCTGTGGATTCCATCTCACATTGGTCTTCAGATGCATGATAGAACTGATAAATTGGCTAAGCTGTATGCTTTCAAAGAGGGGGCAGATTACAATCTTGGGTTGTCATTTAGCAGTTTGAGAACAATAATACGAAAAGAACTTCAAATGAACTTTATTGACTTAAGACTTAGGGAGATTGACACAAGTCAGTCCATCTATCATCATTCCATCATGCAGGAGGAGCCACATGTCTATGGTGCATCCAACAAGATAAGCAGACTCTTGGATGTCACTACTGCCCGGCTCCGGCTGGGTTACAAGTATCTTTGGCAGGTTAAATCACCACCACCAGATGTAGACCAAACGAAATGTAAACTTTGCCAGATGGACTATTGTCACACATTGCGTCATTATGTACTGGAGTGTGATAAAATTAATGAATTTAGAAACAACTCACTCAGAAGTGTTCAAGAAATGGCTAAGTATTTTATCCACAGTGGTATATTGCAGACCATTCTGGAGAAATACCCCTCTTCAAGGGGGGCTCCTTGGCGTGGTGAAGAGGCTCTTGGTCTGAGGAATTAGACCTATCGGTCTTCTTCCTCAGACCGAACCTAATTACCCCCCCAATCTCCCCCTCCCCTATCCCATCCTCCCCATCCTCCCCTTTTTCCTTTCCTCCTCCCCACTCCTCCCTTTTGCCCTTCCTCTTTTTGTCCTTTGGGATTTCTCCCACAGGCGCGCTAGTTCCTGGGTAGGAGAAAGGATACCGGGGTCCATCCCATTCCGTTGAGGTTCTTAGCGGTGGCGTAGTTTTGCCGTGGAATCTGGATCGCCTGGGGATGTCCCGATCCCTCTCCGGTATCCCGGAGTAGCTTTGGGTGTCTTTCGGGCGACGAGTGTATCTCTGGAAGCCACCTTTCGGATTCCGGGGGTGGTGGCCGAAGGAGGTATGCTTTGTGGCGGATATCCGGCCGCCCTCTCTTTTGTCCACCGAGGTAGCTCGGCAGATGTGAGGTTGCTATCCCGGATTGTTAGTTTACTAGCATGATGGGTAGGGTATGGCACGGGTTCCATGCTGCATCTGCGCTACTTGCGGTGCTGAGGTCCTCTTGGGCGCGGAGGGAGATTTCTGGCCCTTTCATTCCTCCTAGGAACTATCCCTCCCCGGTCCCCCCCCTTTTTTTCTTTTTTTTATTTTTATTTTCTTTTCTTTCTTTTTTTTTCTTAAAAACAAAAAGAAAGAAGTAACCTAACCATGGCAGCCCTAGTCCATGAACCTGGTACCCCCGGGCCCCTTCTTGATACCGCACCCCGTTCTGACCCCGCCTCGTTTTTGGACCACTCTTCAGACATTCCTCATGCCTCTGTACCTATTGCCGGTGCTGTTTCCCTCACCCACTTTTCAGGTACTGAGGCCTCGACTGACTCCTTCGATTTATCAGACCTTCGCTCTCCTCTGACTATGCTTCCGGCCTCTCCCTCTACGGTGCGGCAATTTTCAAATTGCCGACCCGTTCCACGTCGGACCAACTCTGGTCCCACGCCTAAACGTCAACGACAATTACCTGCTGATGATACTTCTCCACCTTCACCTTCTCGTTCTTCTCAGAAACGATCGAAAACGTCCTTCACTACCTTTCCACGCTCAGTTTCAGACTGAACAGTGGACTAAATTCTTCACTTTACGACCAACTTCCTCTACTGCCTATCTTTCTGACCATAGTATTGGCAAGGCACTTCTACGCCATGTTGGTAAAGATATTTCTTTTCATGCTCTTAAGAGCGGTACACGCATCATTACCGTACAGAATGCTACCCAGGCTCGTGAGCTCTCTCGTCTTTCCCATATAGATACTGTTCCTGTCACCCTTGAAAAACATCATTCCCTCAATTCTTGTAGTGGTACCGTCATTCTGCCCCATACCATAGTTCAACAAAATTTCCAGACATGTGGCACCGACATTCTAGAACAGCTGGAACTCCAAGATCTCCCAATCCTCAAGGTAGACACTTACGTTCTTCCCCTGCCCGTGGGCGGAGACAGATACCCTAGCAATGTGGCTCGTTTAACTTTTGACCAGCCGAGAACTCCCATCCTCAGTTTATATAGCAGGACATCGGTTACAAGTTCGAAAGGTGATCCCTAAAACCACAACAGTGTAGAAATTGCTGGCGATTTGGCCATCCAGCGAAATATTGCAGATCTATCGCCGAATGCCCAGTCTGTGGTGCCGATGACCATTCTAATACGTTTTGCAATCAATCTCCCTCTTGCCTTAACTGTCATGAGGCTCACCCTTCTTTACTCTCGCCGTTGTCAGGTCTATTTAAATGAGCGGGAAATCCGTTACCTCAAAGAGACAGAAGGTTCCCTTATGCCATGGCAGTTTCTCATCTCCGCCTCCAAGGGAGACTCCCACGTGTTTCTTATTCCCGTGTTTTCAAAACGTCCCCCCACTTCTGGTATCCCATCTTCTACACCCACCTCTGTGGTTACCTCCCCCATAATCACTCCTGTATCTAATCCTTTTGCTGTCCTCGGCTCAGATGTCCCTAATTCAAACGCCTCAGTCTAATCTCGCTTCTTCGAGTTCTCCTCTTACAAGCCTCAGTGTCGACGAGACCTCGTACGACACCTCTTCCCAATCGTCCCTCTACTTCTCAAAAGTCAAAAAAAGGTCCGGTAACACTCCTACCCATCTCCACCTCCTCATTTTACCCTCCCTGTCACTGTCCCTATTTTCTTCCCCTCTCACTGGCTCAGTTACAAGTGCAGAGGTTCACCCTCCTCCTCGTAATGTACCTTCCTCCCCTGTTCCCTCCCAAGTTTCTTCCTCTTCTGCCACCTCCCAGGTTCCTGTCTCTTCTGTCCCCCGCCACGCTTCTCCAGTTCCCTCCACCCTTTCGCCCCCCCCTACCTTGGTACAGTCCAATACAGTTCCAATCTTTACTCATCCTCCCCCTACCATTCCCAATATTGTCTCCCAAAACGACATCTCTGAATTCCGAAACACTTGAAGCAATCTCTGAATATATTGCAGAGACCAAACCATCAATGGACACTGATCCACCTTCCGCTCTTTCTCTCTCCTCTGCTCCATCTGCGCAACTCCTTTCTTCACAGCGCACCGTTCCTTCGCTGCTTGAACATTTTCCACTGCCTCCGCATGTGGACTTTTCAAACCCCTTCTAGTCCGTAGGAACCCTTAACCTGCGGATTTCAAGTATCTTTATCATTGCCAATCATGGCCTTTTACAGTGGAATATACGCGGCCTCAGGGGTTAATCGGGTGTAGCTTCAGATGTTACTCTCCCAGTTTTGCCCCTGTTGGTGTTTGCTTACAGGAACCAAAATTACACTCTGCTGTTATTTCTCACATCTCAGGCTATAATTTATTGTATTCTTCAGATCCTTTTCCTGATGGGACCTTTAATGAAAGTGCCCTTCTTTTCCGCACTGATATTCCGTACCATCAGCTATTTGTTCATACTTCGCTGCATTACACAGCAGCCCGTATCCACTTACATAGGTGGTATACGCTCTGTTCTTTATATCTCTCTCCTTCTCGGGCATTATCTATTCCGGATTTTTGCCTTCCTTGTTTCGTCATACCGCCACCGATTCTGTTACTTGGTGATTTTAATGCCCACCATTTCCTCTGGGGGGGTCTCACTGTGATTCCCGTGGAATTCAGTTAGAGGCTTTTCTTGCCACCCACCCCCTCCATGTTTTAAATACAGGTACTCACACCCATTTTGATCCTCGGACTCATACTCTCTCTTGCATCGATCTCTCAGTTTGCTCTTCCTCCGCCGCATTAGACTTCACTTGGTCTGTTCTCCCGAACTTACATGACAGTGATCATTTCCCAATCATTCTTACTTCCCCTTCATACTTGCCACCTCTTCGCACCCCACGCTGGCAATTTAATCGGGCAAATTGGAACCTTTACTCACACCTGACTGGTTTTAAAGAGGTTCCTTCTTCGTCCTCCATCGATGAGCTTTTACACCTCTTCTCGTCCTCCGTTTTCACCGCAGCTTCTCATTCTATACCCCAAACTCGGGCAGGCATTCTCAGAAATGCGTGCCTTGGTGGTCCCCCTGCTTGTGCTCGTGCAGTACGTTTGAAACGCGCTGCATGGGGCAGGTACCGGTACAATAGAACCACAGAGCGACTCCTTGATTTTAAACAGAAGCGTGCGATCGCTCGCCGTGTCATCCGTGACGCTAAACGCACTTGCTGGCGAGATTATGTCTCCACCATCACCTCTGCTTCCTCTATGAGTGCAGTCTGGAAAAAAGTACGAAAACTGAGTGGTAAATATTCTCCTGACCCGGCTCCTGTTCTGGCGGGTTGCCGGTGTTGATATAGCAAACCCACTAGATGTTGCCAATGAAATTGGCAATCATCTGGTCCGTATTTCTCAGGGACTCCATCTATGCCCCTCATTTCTTTCCTCAAAGTCTGCCAGAGAGTTAGCACCCTTGGACTTTTCTTCTCTCAGAGAAGAACAGTATAATGTGCCTTTTACACTTCAAGAACTGGAGGCAACACTCTTAGCTTGTCGATCATCGGCAGCTGGGCCCGACGACATTCATATTCGTATGCTACAACATTTACATCAGTCAGCCCTTGCAGTCCTATTACGCCTTTACAATCTTATTTGGTCACAAGGAGTTCTTCCACAGCTGTGGAAATCCGCCATTGTTCTCCCTTTCCGCAAACCAGGCACTACGGGACATGAAACCTCCCACTATCGTCCCATTGCTCTTACCAGTGCAGTTTGCAAAGTAATGGAACGTCTAGTAAATAGACGTTAGTGTTGGTATTTAGAGACACACAACAGTCCCCTCAACTCGTCAATATGGCTTTCGTAAGGGACGTTCTACCATAGACCCCTTACTGCGCCCTTTGGATACGTTGTTCGTAATGCCTTTGCGAATAACCACTCAGTTATTGCCATATTTTTTGACCTTGAGAAGGCATATGACACAACTTGGAGGTATAATATTTTAGCCCAAGCCCACTCCTTAGGCCTTCGAGGCAATCTACCATCCTTCCTTAAGAACTTTTTAACTGACAGGCATTTCCGTGTTCGGGTTAATAATGTGCTCTCCCCCCGGGCTTTATCCAAGCTGAAGGTGTCCCCCAGGGATGTGTTCTGAGCACAACACTTTTTCTCCCTTGCTATTAATGATTTGGCCTCTAGTCTTCCATCAAATATTTGGTCATCACTCTATGTTGATGACTTCGCTATTGCCTGTGCAGGCGCTGACTGTCACCCTCCTTACAGTTTTTTCTCCAGCATGCAGTCGACCGTGTTTCCAATTGGGCCACCACACATGGGTTTAAATTTTCCAGCACTAAAACCCACCAAATCACTTTCACTAGACGCTCTGTCATCTCCGATCATCCTTTGTACCTCTATGGCTCCCGTATCCCTGAACGTGATACAGTCAAGTTTTCTGGGCCTCCTCTTTGATCGTAGGTTATCCTGGAAACCTCACATTACCTCTCTGAAGGCAACTTGTCACAGCCGGCTGAACCTTCTTAAAACCCTTGCTCATCTTTCGTGGGGAGCTGATCGTCGAACCCTCCTTCACCTACATTCCACCCTTATTTTATCGAAACTTGATTATGGTGACCAGATCTATTCAGCGGCATCTCCTGCTACTCTCTCTAGCCTTAACCCCATTCATCACCAAGGATTACGTTTATGCCTTGGTGCTTTTCGCTCTTCCCCTGTCGAAAGCCTCTATGCAGAAGCGAACGTTCCATCCTTATCCGATCGCCGTGATGCCCATTGCCTGCGCTACTATGTACGCTCTCATGATCTCCGCAATCCTTCCATTTATAGAATGGTCACTGATATTAGTAGACATTCTTTATTTGTTCGCCGCCCCTGCTTACTCCGTCCCTTCTCTCTTCGCCTTCATTTGCTCTTGTCTTCTCTTCAACTACCACCTTTCTATGTACATGTAGCATTTCACTTTTCCCTACCCCCCTGGGAAGTTCCAGCTGTTCGAGTCTGTTCTTTCTCCCTCCCTTGCTCGAAAGCCCAACTGTCTACGGTCGCTTCCCGCTCTCTTTTTCTTGACCACTTTCACTCTCATTCTCATGCCATTGCTGTGTACACAGATGGCTCTAAGTCTTCTGACGGCGTAGGATTCGCAGCAGTGTTTCCGGACAGCGTCGTACAAGGGCATTTACTATCTTCAGCTATTTTTTTTTACTGCTGAATTATATGCCATCCTTACAGCACTTATCCGTATGCATCTATGCCTTGTCATCATTTGTGGTTGTCTCAGACTCCCTTAGTGCTTTACAGGCTATACAAAAATTTGATACACCTCACCCCTTAGTCCTCCGTATCCAACTTTGGCTACGCCGCATCTTTACTAAGCATAAAGATATTGTTTTTTGTTGGGTCCCTGGTCATGTTGACGTACAGGGCAATGAACAGGCAGACACTGCTGCGCGGTCAGCAGTACATGACCTAAACCAGTTTCTTATAGAGGTATTCCATGTTACGGACTATTTTGCTGTAATATCTTCCCACCTTCACACCCGTTGGCAACAACGTTGGTCTACTATGCTTGGCAACAAACTTCAGTCTATTAAACCGAGTATAGGTTACTGCCGTCTTCTTATCACCAGTGTCGAGGTTGGGAGACTACTCTCTCCGTCTTCGCATTGGCCATACTCGTCTTACTCATGGATATCTCATGGAGAGGCGTCTTGCTCCTCTCTGTGAGAATTGCCAAGCTCCATTATCAGTCAGCCACATTCTGTTGGACTGCCCACTTTAAACAACGAGCACGCAGAATTTACCTCTGTTTGTCGTCTTCGCCCCGCTGCTCTCTCTTTACCTTCCCTTCTCGCTGATGGACCCACCTTTCATCCGGACTCTCTCATTGACTTTTTGACAACGACTGACTGACTTCACAAATTCTGATACTTTCAGCCTTTCTACTTGAATCTCTTGCTACCCTCTACCCCCGTACTATCCCCTGCCCCGCTGTTTTCTGTAACCTGCTGATCATCCCCCCTCCCTTCTGCAATCCAATTCCCTTTCTTCCTTCCCTACCCTGCAGCGCTGTATAGCCCTTGTGGCTTAGCGCTTCTTTTGATTATAATAAAATAATAATATGGAGAAATACCCTGACTTTGCTAGCTGTAAATAAAGCATTACCACATGTGTGCGTGTGTGTGTGTGTGTGTGTATGTGTGTGTGTGTGTGTGTGTGTGTGTGTGTGTGTGTGTGTGTGTGTGGTGTGTGTGCGTGTGCGTGGGTGTGTGTGAGGGTGTGTGTGAGGGTGTGTGTGCGGGTGTGTGTGAGGGTGTGTGGGTGTGTGTGTGTGTGTGTGTGCGTGTGTGTGTGTGTGGTGTGTGTGTGGTGTGTGTGTGTGTTGTGAGTGTTTGTGAGGTGTGTGTGTGGGTGTTGGGGGTGTGTGTGGGGGTGTTGGTGTGTGTGTGTGTGGTGTGTGGTGGTCGTCCTTGTGTGTATGCATATATTTGTACGCTCGTGTGCACATGTCCGTGCGTGCGCCCTCGTGTGTGTATGTGCGCGCGCGCGCTAGTGTGGGTGTATGATCCACTTAATATTTGTATTTATAACTCATTACAATTGTGACCAGTTGTGGACGTATCAGTGGTTCATTACTTTGTAATTTGCTCATGACTGTAACCATGTATAGGAGTGAAGCTGATTCATTACCTCTGTAACTTGCCATGATTAGTGACCAGATCTACCTGAGTTCATTACCTTTGTAAACTAGTTCAGCTATCATAACTTTGGGGTCCAGTCACTGGACCCATTATGTACCTTGTAATCTTTTGACTACCGCCACAGGATGGGTATGGGTGCATAAAGATATTAAACTAAAGTGTGTGTGTGTGTGTGTGGTGTGTGTGTGGTGTGTGTGTGTGTGTGTGTGTGTGTGGTGTGTTGTGGTGTGTGTGACTCAACAATCAATATTTGCACCAATAAACTCATTACAGTTGTGACCGGGTTGGAAGTGTGAATTGCTCATTACTCTATAATTTGTTCATGATTGTAGCCAAAGTATAAACGTAAGTAAACCATTCTACAGAATTCATTACCTTTGTAACTTGTGAGCTCATTACCTTTGTACCTAGTTCAGCTATCAAAACTTTGGGGCCCAGTCCCTGGACCCATTACGTACCTCTGTAATCTGTAAATACCTTTGTAACTTGTCATGATTGTGACCAGACTTACCTGGAGTTCATTACCTTTGTAATTGTGAGTTCATTACCTTTGTAAATTGTGAGTTCATTACCTTTGTAAATTGTGAGTTCATTACCTCTGTAACTTGCTCAGCTATCAAAACTTTGGAGTCCAGTCCCTGGACCAATTATGTACCTCTGTAATCTTTTGACTACCGCCCACAGGATGGGGTATGGGTGCATAATAAACATATTAAACAAAACTAACTTCCTTTTTTCAGTAGTGTTGTAGAGGACCTGGCCAAGTTGTAGAGGACCGGGCCCAAAGTTGTAGAGGACCTGGCCAAGTTGTAGAGGACCTGGCCAAGTTGTAGAGGACCTGGCCAAGTTGTAGAGGCCCTGGCCAAGTTGTAGAGGACCTGGCCAAGTTGTATTGAGGACCGGGCCCAATTTTGTAGAGGACCTGGCCAAGTGTAGAGGACCTGGCCAAGTTGTAAAAGACTGGCCAAGTTGTAGAGGACCGGGCCAATTTGTAGGATTTGGGGGGGGGGACCTGGCCAATTGTAGAGACCTGGCCAAGTTGTAGAGGACCCTGGGCCAAGTTGTAGATGACCGGGCCCAAGTTGTAGAGAAACCTGGCCAAGTTGTAGAGAACCGGGCCCCAAGTTGTAGAGGACCTGGCCAGTTGTAGAGGCCCTGGCCAAGTTGTAGAGGACTGGCCAAGTTGTAGAGGACCTGGCCAAGTTGTAGAGGACCTGGCCAAGTTGTAGAGGACCTGGCCAAGTTGTAGGGGAAACCTGGCCAATTTGTAGAGGACCTGGCCAAGTTGTAGAGGTTGTAATAAAGTTGGTAGAATTACCGACAATATGTAAAGTAAAAGGACACAAGTGCAACTAAAGTGACATTTTTTTGTGGCAACGTTTTCGCTTCCAGGAGCTTTATCAAGCCATTACAAACAATACATGGACACAGAGGGTATATAAAGGCTCTGAGTGAGGTGCAATACTAGTGAGGTACCATTTCGATGTTCACTAGTGGGAGTAGTAGTAGTAGATTTTGTTGACTTGATTGAACTCTGTGTTAACTTACTGTTTTTCTTTCAATAACAAGCTCTACAAACAAACCTACGGCATGGGAATGGGGTCCCCAATAAGTGCCGTCCTAGCCAACTTATACATGGAACACCTAGAGTCCGAACACTTCGCCAACATCATCCCTTCAAGCGTCACTTGTTACGTTACGTGGACGATGTCCTCGTAATAAACTCCAAAACGTTTTGATGTACGGGATCTTCAGGCAAGGCTCAACGCAGCTGAACCAGCGATTCAGTTTACACTAAGAAGAAGAGTCCAATGACAAGCTACCTTTCCTCGACGTCCTCATTCACAAAGTAGACAACAACCTAAGATTTCAAGTTTATCGGAAACCCACCAATAAAAATGATCCACACACTTCTATTCCAGTCAAGATACCAAAACCAAAAGAGGCATCATCATCGGGTTTTTCCTAAGAGCATACCGAATTTGTAGTCCTGAGTTTCTGACGAGGAATGTACTTACATTCACCAAACATTCACTGAGTTACAATTTCCTTCTTTTTTCATCAAAGACTGCAAGAAAAGAGCTCTTCAGATCATCAATTCTCCACGCATCAACACCGCTCCCAACAAAGTTATAATTTTCCCAACAGCCAGGTTGCACTAAATCGTCTCAAAAGTACTTTCACAAGCTAACACCAGAGTCGCCATCGCTTCTACCACTTCAATAAAGGATCTAACCAGGACAAAACCCAAGCACCACGAACCAGTCAATGCAGGAGTTTACACACTATACCCTGTGGAGGCTGTGACAAGATCTACGTAGGTGAAACAGCAAGAAACCTCGACACACCGCCTCAATGAACACATATACGCATGTAGGAAACGACAACTTAAACAATGCCTGTGTACAACACCGAAATTCCACCAATCATCTTATGAAATTCAGAGACGCCCAATTAGTGATAAAAGAAACTAATGTCCGCACACGCAAGTGCCTTGAATCAGCACTGATCGCTGTTTCGAATACAATTAAACAAAACAACGGCAGCTTCACCATCTCCGAAGTCTTAGCAAGAACCTCCTGAAAACGGTAAACCCTGCCTTACCATTTCACATAGTCTCTCCTGTTATTACTACACAAACAACATTACAGAGAGTGAACACCGAAAAAAAAAAAACCTGCCTCTTTCCAGTTATATTTGTCCACCTATTATTTTATGTTACCAAGTAATCGCTTTATATCCCTTTTTAATCAATGTACGAATTATTTGCTCTTCCATTTTGTATTATTTTGTTACTACTACTACTACTACCCACTAGGTTACGTCGAATTAGTACCTCACTAGTATTTGCACCTAACTAGAGCATTTATATACCCTCTGTGTCCATGATGTTTGTAATGGCTTGATAAAGGCTCCTGGGAGAGCGAAACGTGGCCACAATAAACATGTCACTTAGTTGCACCTTGTGTCTTTATTTACATAGTTGTAGAGGACCTGGCCAAGTTGTCGAGGACCTGGGCCAAGCTTCGTTAGAGGACCTGGCCAAGTTGTAGAAGGGACCCTGGCCAAGTTGTAGAGGACCTGGCAAAGTTGTAGAGGACCTGGCAAGTTGTAGAGGACCCTAGCGCAAGATGTGAGACCTGGCCAAGTTGTAGAGGACCTGGCCAAGTTGTAGAGGACCTGGCCAAATTGTAGAGAACCTGGCCAGTAAATTGTATGCTTTGAAGTTCCAAAAATATTTTCAGTGGTATTGCCTTGTGGGTTTAGACGGCTTACGACTCCAGAACGTCTGTATTGAGCTTCTTGGGGGGGGGTTTGGTTTGATTTGGGTTATGCTACAGTATATATTTACTGAGACTTTGTAAGGATGAATTGATTTTAATAGACCCCCTGATTTTACCTAGACCCCCTGATTTTACCTAGACCCCTGATATTACCTAGGACCCCCATGATTTTACTAGACCCCCTGATTTTACCTAGACCCCCCCTGATTTTTACCTGGACCCCATTGATTTACCTAGACCCCTGTGTTTTTACCTAGGACCCCCCTGATTTAACTAGACCCACTGATTTTACCTAGACCCCCTGATTTTTACCTAGACACCCCCTTGATTTTACCTTGACCCCCTGATTTACCTAGACCCCCCACTGACTTTTACCTAGACCCCTGATTTTACCTAGACCCCCCTGATTTTACCTACGACCCTGATTTTACCTAGACCCCCTGATTTTACCTAGACCCCCCTGATTTTACCTAGACCCCTGATTTTACATAGACCCCTGATTTTACCTAGACCCCCCTGATTTTTCCTAGACCACTGATTTTACCTAGACCCCTGATTTACCTAGGGACCCCCTCCTGATTTTTTTCTACCTAGACCCTGAATTTTACCTAGCCCCCCTGATTTTACCTAGACCCCTGATTTTACCTAGAACCCCTGATTTATACCCTAGGACCCCATGATTTTACCTAGGACCCCCTGATTTTACCTAGACCCTGATTTTACCTAGACCCACCTGATTTTACCTAGACCCCTGAATTTTACCTAGACCCCCCTGATTTTACCTTGACCCCTGATTTTACCTAGACCCCCTGATTGTTACCGAGACCCCTGATTTTTATCTAGACCACCCATGATTATACCTAGACCACTGATTTTACCTAGACCCCCCGATTTACTAGACCCCTGATTTTAAGACCCTGATTTTACCTAGGACCACTTGATTTTACCTAGACCCCTGATTTTTACCTAGCCCCTGATTTTACTAGACCCCACTGATTTTACTAAGACGCCCCTGATTCTTAATAGGACTCCCTGATTTTACCTAGACCCCCCTGATTTTACCTAAGACCCCTGATTTTTACCTAGACCCCCTGTTTTACCTAGACCCCCCTGATTTTACCTCGACCCCTGATTTTTCCTCAGACCCACACTGATTTTACTGACCCCCTGATTTACTAGACCTCCCCTGATTTGTTCCTAGGTCCCCCCTTGATTTTACCTAGGACCCCCCCTGATTTTACCTAGACCCCCCCCTGATTGATTTTACCTAGACCCCCCTGATTTTCTAGACCCCTCCTGATTTTACCTAGACCCCCTGGATTTTATCCTAGACCCCTGATTTTTTACCTAGGAACCCCACCTGATTTTACCTAGACCCCCTGATTTACCTAGACCCCCCTGATTTTACCTAGACCCCTGATTTTACTAGGACCCCCATGTTTTACCTAGACCCCTGATTTTACTAGACCCCTGTTTTTACTAGAATCCCCCTGATTTTACCTAGACACCCCTGATTTTACTAGACCCCTGATTTTACCTAGACCCCTGATTGTACCTAGACCCCCCGATTTTACCTTGACCCCTGATTTTACCTAGAACCACTGATTTTCCCTAGACCCCCTGATGTTAACTAGACCCCTGATTTTACCTAGACGCCACTAGATTTATACCTGGACGCCCCTGATTTAACCTAGACGTACCACTGCTGATTTTACCTAGACCGAACTGATTTTAACTAGACCTCTCTGATTTTACCTAGACCCCCTGATTTTACCTAGACCCCCTGATTTTACTAGACCCCCCTGATTTTACCTAGACCCCCTGATTTTACCTAGAACCCCTGATTTTACCTAGAATCCCCCCTGATTTTATCTAGGCCCCATGGATTTTTTCTAGACCCCCTGATTTTACTAGACCCCCCTGATTTTACCTAGACGCCCCTAATATTTACTAGACCCCCTGATTTTACCTAGGACCCCTGATTTTACCTAGGGGACCCCCTGATTTACCTAGACCACCTGAATTTACCTAGACGCCCCTGATATTTACTAGACGCCCCTGATCTTACTAGGACCCCCATGATATTACCTAGACCCCCTGATCTTACCTAGGACCCCCTGATTTACCTAGACCCCCCTGATCGTACCTAGACCCTGATCGTACCTAGACCCATGATCCTTGACCTAGGACCCCCCTGATTTACCTACGACCTTTGACCTTACCTAGACTCCTTTGATTTTACTAGACCCCCCTTGATCTTACCTAACCCCTTGGTCTTTACTAGACCCCCCTGATCTTATCTAGATACCCCTGATCGAACTAGACCACTTGATATTACTAGAACCCCTGATCTTACCTAGACTCCTTTGATTTTTACCTAGACCCCCTGATCTTACCTAGACCCCCTTGGTCTTACCTAGACCCCCCTGATCTTCTTCTAGATCCCCTATTGATCTTACCTAGACCCCCTTGATCTTTACCTAGACCCCCTGATCTTGCCTAGACCACTTGATCCCTTACATAGACTCCTTTGATTTTACCTAGACCCACCTGATCTTACCTAGACCCCCTGATCTTACCTAGACCACCCTTGGGTCTCTACCTTGACCCCCTTGATCTTACCTTAGACCCCCTGTCTTACCTAGGAATTCCCCTTGATTTTAACCTAGACCCCTTGATCTTACCTAGACCCCCTTGATTTACCTAGACCCCCTGTTCTTACCTAGACCCCCTGATCTTACCTAGGACCCCACTAATCTTACCATGACCCCCTAAATCATACAGGACCCCCCCTGATCTTACATAGACCCCCTTGATCTTACCTTGACCCCCCTGCTTTACCTAGACCCCTTGATCTTACCCTAGTACCCCTTGATCTTAACTTAGACCCCCATGGTCTTACTAGAACCACCTTGTCTTACCTAGACCCCCCTGATCTTACCTAGACTTCCTTGATCTTACTAGTACCCCTTGATTTTACCCTAGACACCTTGATCTTACCTTGACCCTTTGACCTTACTAGACCCCCTGATTTCTTACTAGACTCCTTGATTTTTACCTAGACCCCTTGATCTTACCTAGACCCCCTTGGTCATACCTAGGACCCCCTTGGTCTTACCTAGACCCCTTGGTCATACTAGACCCAAGTCTGATCTTATCTAGACCCCCTTGGTCTTACTAAGTCCCCTTGATCTTACGAGGCCCCTTGATCCATACCCTAGACCCCGACCTTACCTAGACCCCCTTGGTCCTTGCATAGACCCCCTTGATCTTACACTAGAACCCTGATCTTACCTTGACTCCTTGAATTTTACATAGACCCCCTTGATCTTACCTAGACCCCCTGATCCTTACTAGACCCACCTGGTTCTTACTAGACCCCCTGATCGTACTAGGACCCCCTGGTCTTACCTAGACCCATTGATCATACCTAGACCCCTTTGTTCTTACCTAGGACACTTTGATCTTACCTAGACCCCTTGATCTTTCCTAGACCCCTTTGATCTTACCCTAGACCGCTTTGACCTTACCTAGAACACCTTTGATTCTTACCTAGACCCTGGATCTCACCTAGGACCCCCCTTGATCTCACCTAGACCCCCTGTTTCAATTAGACCCTTGATCTCACTAGACCCACCTGATTCTCACCTAGACTCCCGTGATCTCACCTAGGACCCCTTGATCTTCAGCTAGATCCCTTGATCTTACCTGGGCCCCCTGACCTTACCTTGACCTTTGATTCTTCCTATATCCCTTGATTTTACTTAGCCCCCCCTGATCTTACTAGATCCCCTTGATCATACCTAGTCCCCTTTGATCTCACCTAGAACCCCCCTTGATCTCACTAGAACCCTTGATCTCACCTAGACCCCCTTGATCTCACCTTTGAACTCCCTTGATCTCACCTAGACTCCCCTTGATCTCCACTAGAACTCCCTTGATCTCACCTAGACTCCTTGATCTCACCGAGACTCCCTTTGATCTCACCAGACTCATTGATCTCACCTAGGACTCCTTGATCTCACCTAGACTCCCATTGATCTCGCTAGACTTACTTGATCACACTAGACTCATTGATATCACCTAGACTCCCTTGATCTACCTAGACTCCCTTGATATCACTAGGACTCCCTTGAATCTCACCTAGACTCCCTTGATCTCACATAGGAAATCCCTTGACTCTCACCTAGACTCCCTTGCATCTAACCCTAGACTCCCTTGATTCACTAGACCCCCTTGATCTCTAGCTACGATACCCTTGATCGTACTGGGCCCCAGACCCTTACTAGACCCCTTGATCTTGCCTAGATCCCCTTGATCTTACCTATATCCCCTTGATTTTACTTAGCCCCCCCTGATCTTACCTAGATCCCCTTGATTCATACTAGACCCCCTTGATCTCACCGAGACCCCCTTGATCTCACCTAGACCCCTTGATCTCACCTAGACTCCCTTGATCTCACCTAGACCCCCTTGATCTCACCTAGACCCCCTTGATCTCAGCTAGATCCCCTTGATTTCAGCTAGATCCCCTTGATCTTACCTGGGCCCCCCTGACCTTACCTAGACCCCTTGATCTTGCCTAGATCCCCTTGATTTTACTTAGCCCCCTGATCTTACCTAGACCCCCTTGATCTCACCGAGACCCCCTTGATCTTACCTAGACCCCCTTGATCTCACCGAGACCCCCTTGATCTTACCTAGACCCCCTTGATCTTACCTTTACCTTCCTTCATCACACTTGCGCCGCCACAGCTCTGCAAAGTATTAAGGCCTATACCTGGAAGTATGCTGCATAGTTGTGATGTATATATATATATATAACACTTTGTAGGTCTACAATTAATTAGTTTCTATCAAAATGACTTACAGAATTAGGTGGTGTTAAGTAGGATAGGTAAGGTATAGAACTGGAGAATCTGCTATATGCATTATGAATGCATATAGCAGGGGAGAGTAATCTTCCCCGAAAACATAGACTACGTAGAACCGTGGGTCTTGGAACCCACCAACGACCTTCAGTAGCTGTGTGCAATTTATTGCACGTAGTTTCTGTGGAGATAGTGGGTTCCAGGGTTTGGGTAGTGGTTGTGGTGGGTGTTCTACGTATTTTATGTCTTTGGCTAGTCTAATGTTGCTTTGTTTAATAAGTTCACGAAACTGACACTTGGGGAGGAAGCTTGAGAATTTTGGTATAACCTGGGTTGTTTTGAGACCACTTTCGACTGCACCTGGACTTAGTTTTGATACCTTTTTCCTGGACAAGATTTCTCTAACTTTTATTATGTTTTCACATTATAAATGGTGTACATTACTAGGTTGGTAAGTCATTGTGACAGTTATCATTGATCGTGAAATGTTTCGCTTGGGAAGTAGGCTTTATCTGTCGACTACAGAGGTGATAAAGTCTTGGACACTAAACTGGAGAGTTAATTTTGAGCTCTACCCTCCAACCTTGATAAGAGACGGTCAGTCTCTTAGCCAGACTTTTTATTTAGTTCTAATTTCTTACCTAGCATTGCCCAACAGGAATATTGGAATTTCTTTTCATGTCTGTTCTAAGCTCCTGTTGAACTTTATTATTGAAGGTTAACTTGTCGCAATTTCCCCACTGTTTTTTGTACTGACACTATTTCAGATACGAATATTGTTACTGTTACTACTACCTCCACTACTACCAGGACTTACTTCTAGACTGACCACCAGCACCTCTGTTATTCCCAATACTAATACTACCACCATTAGCATTATCACTACCACCATTGGTATTACCGCAGATCTTACCAGTACTACCTATACTACTATTGTTATTGCTACTGATTTTACTGCTGCTGTCTATGCTACTACTGTTTTTTGAAACTTGGTCGCCTGACGTCCTTTGTAATTTGCCCCCCCCCCCTTCATGGTTTTTGCGACCTGTCTTGTGGTCTACTCTACTTTTTGACCCTTGGTCTGACTTTATACTCGCCCAAGAGAAAGTAAAAGATCGTTTCGAATTGCTTCTCCATTGTTGGTTTCCATAAGTGTATTGTAAGTAGTTTTATATATTTAGGTAGGTTAAGAATAGAACTGGAGCATCTGCTATATGCATTATGAATGCATATAGCAGGGGAGAGTAATCTCCCCTGAAGGCATAGATTACGTAGAACTGTTGGCCTGGGAACCCACCAACGACCTTCAGTAGCTGTCTGCAGTCTGTTATTGCACATGGTTTCCGTGGGGATGTTGGTGGGTTTCGGGCTTGGGTAGTGGTTGTGGTGGGTGTTCTACGTTTTTTATGCCTTTGGCCAAACTGTGTAAAGTTAAATATTGATTCATTGAGTTTACACAATTTCATCATTTTGGAAAATTTAAGCGACGTTCATGTTCCTATGAATATAAAAGTATTAGCGTTCAGAATTGCAGTTGGTTTGATTGTAATTATTGAAGTCTAACGCTTCTGACAGCAGACGTTAATGATGAAAATAATGAAAACCTCTGATCTGAAGTGGTGTTAGTCGGCAGAAAGGGTTCGCTAACATCTGAAGCTGATAAATATAGTTAGGGGGGTGAATGAGATTGGTATTAGTGAGAATAGGATTATTAACCCTGCTGGGTTAGAAACCCATAAAAATAGAGATTATTATTATAATCAAGGGGGAAGCACTAAACCCATAGGATTATACAGTGCTTGGGGGAGGGATGGAAGGTATTCAGGTTTAACTCAGGGAACTGGAGCACAGATCCAGTTCCCTAGATCAAGAGCCCCTCACCAGCATCAAGGAACCTTCTTTGAGGGGATAAAGAGAGGATGAGAGTAAGGGGGGGGGGGAGCTTGAATGTAGTGGTCCTCAGGTTGTGCCTAGGATGCCAGCCATAACTGTCAGGTAACGTAGGTTATGATATCAGGCTAGCACAGTAGTGTGTGTTAGGAAACTGGTATACGGCAGGCCTTCAACTGGTTAGATAATCCAGTGTTGGTTGTTAGCCTAAGTTGTGTGCTGTGAGGGACGTGGAAATGTAGGGGAAATAGTGTTGTCATAATGATCCTAACTACCTTCATGTTAAATTTGGATGCCCTTCAAGGGGTGTCTTTGTACTAGTGAAGCAACTTGTATCAAGATACCAAGTACCCTCCCCTTCCTTGGATCAAACCTGATTGCCTAACGTTCCCCAAGTTGTGTATTATTATTATTATTATTAAAGATTCGCCGGTATTCTCCCGGCCCAGGCCTTTTCCAAGTGGTGGCCCGGCCTTGGCTCCCTCTTTAGGGAGTGTCTGAGACCGAAGTCTCCCATGGGAGGAGGCACAAGTACCTCCTCATCTTTGGGACCAACTGTCCCCAGGCCTAGTCACAAGCTAGGCCTCTCTGGTCTGTCATCCCCGCCCCAAGGGGGCTAATGGGAATAACAGTCTTATGAGCTAAAAGCTCGGGCTCAGGCACCTACCCTACCCTAGAAGGGTTAGGCATGGTGTCGATCCATGTTGTGTATAATACCTATGGATAATATATCTAGTTATGGGAATTTTTTTGGGGGGTTAATATGCACCTATGTAAAATAGTTTGAATGGGGGGGGGGAGAGCGGTAAACTCCTGTGGGACAGGTTGACTTTCATCGCTCGGATTTGATTCAGAGGATAGTGCACGTTGACTTCGATTTTTTTTTTCCCCGTTAGACTCCTATATTAAGGGATATTACGAGTGGGTTTGGTTAGGTTGTATATTACGGAGTTTAATTGCAGCAGAATCATGACAAACAGGACTGGAAATAAAAGGTGATCATGTCTTAATAGTCTGTATTTACAAAATTCTTCTAACATTTCTGCGTACACAAGTCTTCGTGTAGATGTGACGTCACAAGCAGCCGTACAACACTTAAGAAATTTTGAAAATGTATAATACCTCAAACTACTACTAATGGCAGTACTGAGGCTATCCGCCTCATTACTACTATTGTTAGTAGGGTTGGGGTAGGTATATTTTTTTTTTTCTCCGAGCTTAAAGCTCCCGAATTGTGTGAATGTTATCCTCCTGCTGACAAATACAGCAGTTGAGGCTTCTCTCAAAGTTATTTACTTTTTATATTTTTTGTTCCTTTAACATTACTGTGATAAAGAAAAAATTTATTTATTACACTTTAAATTAATGCTCTTAAGGTTATTGAATCTTGTAGGTTGAAGATATAGTCCGTGTTGTAGGTAGCTGCTGTGTGGTGAAGTCCATGTTGTGGGCAGCTGTAAGTCTTCAGAGATGTCAACACCAGCAGCAACACGCCAAAACAATGTCTGCAAAGATAAAAGTATGAACTGCAGTCAGCAATAGTTTCAAGTCTATGTATTTAGAATGCTTCCTTCAACATTTTGGAGAAAGAAAACTTGCTAAAATATTTTCAAAACTGATCTATCAAAAATTACCATGAAATTGAAGCAGTTTTTTTTTTTTTAAATTACCAGAGGTTGATGGAGCTGGAGGTGTTGATGGTGTGGTGGATGGCAGAGAGAGTGACTAGTGGCGCCACTATTCTTGACCTCCATGGCTAAATGGCGCCATTGACCTTTGGGGGGGTGATGACGTCAGTGGTTGTTTTGTGGGGGGGAAGGTCGTTTGGGA
>NC_069408.1:17827082-17873767 GCF_026875155.1 Cherax quadricarinatus | reverse complement strand
GATAAGGAACAGATGGTTGCTGTGGAGTTTGTATTGCAGTGGGTGGGGGCATTGGATATGTCATGGGTGTTTTGGTTTAGAATGTTTGGTTACACTGTGTGTGTGGTGTGTGTGTGTGTGTGTGTGTGTGTGTGTGTGTGTGTGTGTGTGTGTGTGTGTGTGTGTGTGTGTGTGTGTGTGTGTGTGTGTGTATTGTCTACTTGTCATTAAATGTCAAATAAATCAATATTTGTTTTTTCAGAAGACCCAGTATGCCACGGAAAATTCAGTTGTCAGGAGCTCAACAAAGAAAGATTTCCAAAGAATCAAGCGAAAGAATTGCTGCTGTGGTCTTGGCAAAGACAAAATGCCTTACAGAATTTTTCTCTGCTTCCGTAGTGGAAAACATAGAAGGTGAACACTACTCCAAGGCTGAGGGACTAATTACCTTATCTTTTGTATATAGTTCTACTGTCTTTTAATTATGTCCTAGAATCTGTATTGATAAAGCCACTGGATGGCGAAACGTCTACAATAAAGATATCCAGATGTTGCACATGTGTCTTAACTTTCGTAGAAAGTACTAATGAAGAACCAGTACCACTACCAGATGATGTTTCTTCTGAGGACCCACCAGCATTCCCAAGTACATCTGCAGAAAATAGAAAAGAACATACCAAACCAAAACAGTAAAGGTGATGAATCACCACATTCTACAGATACTTGTGTAGACATGGACAGTGAAGCCCCACCATGTGATTCAGACCCAGCCATGTGGTTTCCTGTCAGAGAAAACCATGCGTACTTTTGGTCAACTACCACCATATAGATGCTGAAAGTGTGACACCAAAGATATAAATAAACACACATCAGTAATTATTATATATTGTAGATGGAATATATTACAAAATGAAAATTATAGTCAGTTATTCTTCAAGTCAATAAAATTGAGAAAAATAAAATCAGACGTCATGTTCGAAACCTATTTTTCGAAAACTGCTGTTTATCATTTATTTTAGTTCATTTCTTAATTGTAATTCAAGATTTCCATGTTGAACCCCCCCCTCCCCAGGTCTAAATCCGGCCCTGGTCAAAACTAAGCACTAAACTCACAAGAGATATCAAATACATAAGCCCAGATTCAATGAGACGGTTTTCAACACGAGTCCATGAACATTGGTCATTAGTATTACAAATATGTGGTAAACGAATGTCATTGGGCTAGTGTCCAGGGCGTTTCAAATATCAAGGTTCAAGTCACGTTAACACATCGTAACAAGACTTAGTCCCTTAGTAATTACCAAGTGACAACCATCCCTCTGCCCCCCCCCTCCCCATCACCCTCCCACCAGTAACAACTACTCACCCCCCAAACTCCTCCACCAGTAGCCAACCCCCGACCCTTCCCCTAACGACCTTCCCCTCCACAAACAGCCACTGACGTCATCACCCCTCCAGGTCAATGGCGCCATTTAGCCATGGAGGTCAAGAATAGTGGCGCCACTAGTCACTCCTCTGCCATCCACCACACCATCAACACCTCCAGCTCCATCAACCTCTGGTAATTTAAAAAAAAAACTGCTTCAATTTCATGGTAATTTTTGATAGATCAGTTTTGAAAATATTTTAGCAAGTTTTCTTTCTACAAAATGTTGAAGGAAGCATTCTAAATACATAAACTTGAAACTATTGCTGACTGCAGTTCATACTTTTATCTTTGCAGACATTGTTTTGGCGTGTTGCTGCTGGTGTTGACATCTCTGAAGACTTACAGCTGCCCACAACATGGACTTCACCACACAGCAGCTACCTACAACACGGACTATATCTTCAACCTACAAGATTCAATAACCTTAAGAGCATTAATTAAAGTGTAATAAATAATTTTTTTTCTTTATCACAGTAATGTTAAAGGAACAAAAAATATAAAAAGTAAATAACTTTGAGAGAAGCCTCAACTGCTGTATTTGTCAGCAGGAGGACAACATTCACACAATTCGGGAGCTTTAAGCTCGGAGAAAAAAAAAAATATACCTACCCCAACCCTACTAACAATAGTAGTAATGAGGCGGATAGCCTCAGTACTGCCATTATTAGTAGTTTGAGGTATTATACATTTTCAAAATTTCGTAAGTGTTATACGGCTGCTTGTGACGTCACATCTACTACACGAAGACTTGTGTACGCAGAAATGTTAGAAAAATTTTGCAAATACAGACTATTAAGACATGATCACCTTTTATTTCCAGTCCTGTTTGTCAGGAGGATTCTGCTGCAATTAAACTCCGTAATATACAACCTAACCAAACCCACTCCTAATATCCCTTAAATATAGGAGTCTAACGGGGGAAAAAAAAAAAAATCGAAGTCAACGTGCACTATCCTCTGAATCAAATCCGAGCGATGAAAGTCAACCTGTCCCCACAGGAGTTTACCGCTCTCCCCCCCCCCCCCATTCAAACTATTTTACATAGGTGCATATTAACCCCCCAAAAAATTTCCCATAACTAGATATATTATCCATAGGTATTATACACAACTTGGGGAACGTTAGGCAATCAGGTTTGATCCAAGGAAGGGGAGGGTACTTGGTATCTTGATACAAGTTGCTTCACTAGTACAAAGACACCCCTTGAAGGGCACCCAAATTTAACATGAAGGTAGTTAGGATCATTATGACAACACTATTTCCCCTACATTTCCACGTCCCTCACAGCACACAACTTAGGCTAACAACCAACACTGGATTATTTAACCAGTTGAAGGCCTGCCGTATACCAGTTTCCTAACACACACTACTGTGCTAGCCTGATATCATAACCTACCTTACCTGACAGTTATGGCTGGCATCCTAGGCACAACCTGAGGACCACTACATTCAAGCTCCCCCCCCCTTACTCTCATCCTCTCTATTTTTATCCCCTCAAGGAAGGTTCCTTGATGCTGGTGAGGGCTCTTGATCTAGGGAACTGATCTGTGCTCTCAGTTCCCTGAGTTAAACCTGAATACCTCCATCCCTCCCCCAAGCACTGTATAATCCTATGGGTTTAGTGCTTCCCCCTTGATTATAATAATAATCTCTACTTTTATGGGTTTCTAACCCAGCAGGGTTAATAATCCTATTCTCACTAATACCAATCTCATTCACTCCCCTAACTATATTTATCAGCTTCAGATGTTAGCGAACCCTTTCTGCCGACTAACACCACTTCAGATCAGAGGTTTTCATTATTTTCATCATTAACATCTGCTGTCAGAAGCGTTAGACTTCAATAATTACAAACTATCAAACCAACTGCAATTCTGAACGCTAATACTTTTATATTCATAGGAACAAGAACGTCGCTTAAATTTTCCAAAATGATGAAATTGTGTAAACTCAATGAATCAATATTTAACTTGACACAGTTTGGCCAAAGGCATAAAAAACGTAGAACACCCACCACAACCACTACCCAAGCCCGAAACCCACCAACATCCCCACGGAAACCATGTGCAATAACAGACTGCAGACAGCTACTGAAGGTCGTTGGTGGGTTCCCAGGCCAACAGTTCTACGTAATCTATGCCTTCAGGGGAGATTACTCTCCCCTGCTATATGCATTCATAATGCATATAGCAGATGCTCCAGTTCTATTCTTAACCTACCTAAATATATAAAACTACTTACAATACACTTATGGAAACCAACAATGGAGAAGCAATTCGAAACGATCTTTTACTTTCTCTTGGGCGAGTATAAAATCAGACCAAGGGTCAGAAAGTAGAGTAGACCACAAGACAGGTCGGAAAAACCATGAAGGGGGGGGGGGGGCAAATTACAAAGGACGTCAGGAGACCAAGTTTCAAAAAACAGTAATAGCATAGACAGCAGCAGTAAAATCAGTAGCAATAACAATAGTAGTATAGGTAGTACTGGTAAGATCTGCGGTAATACCAATGGTGGTAGTGATAATGCTAATGGTGGTAGTATTAGTATTGGAAATAACAGAGGTGCTGGTGGTCAGTCTAGAAGTAAGTCCTGGTAGTAGTGGAGGTAGTAGTAACATTAATAGTAGTAACAGTAACAATATTCGTATCCGAAATAGTGTCAGTACAAAAAACAGTGGGGAAATTGCGACAAGTTAACCTTCAATAATAAAGTTCAACAGGAGCTTAGAACAGACATGAAAAGAAATTCCAATATTCCTGTTGGGCAATGCTAGGTAAGAAATTAGAACTAAATAAAAAGTCTGGCTAAGAGACTGACCGTCTCTTATCAAGGTTGGAGGGTAGAGCTCAAAATTAACTCTCCAGTTCAGTGTCCAAGACTTTATCACCTCTGTAGTCGACAGATAAAGCCTACTCCCCAAGCGAAACATTTCACGATCAATGATAACTGTCACAATGACTTACACCATTTATAATGTGAAAACATAATAAAAGTTAGAGAAATCTTGTCCAGGAAAAAGGTATCAAAACTAAGTCCAGGTGCAGTCGAAAGGTCTCAAAACAACCAGGTTATACCAAACTTCTAAAGTTTCCTCCCCAAGTGTCAGTTTTGTGAACTTAGTAAACAAAGCAACATTAGACTTGCCAAAAACAAAATACGTAGAACACCCACCGCAACCACTACCCAAACCCTGGAACCCACCATCTCCACAGAAACTACGTGCAATAAATTGCACACAGCTCCTGAAGGTCGTTGGTGGGTTCCAAGACCGCGGTTCTACGTAGTCTATAGTTTTCGGGAAGATTACTCTCCCCTGCTATATGCATTCATAATGCATATAGCAGATTCTCCAGTTCTATACCTTACCTATCCTACTTAACACCACCTAATTCTGTAAGTCATTTTGATAGAAACTAATTAATTGTAGACCTACAAAGTGTTATAATATATATATACATCACAACTATGCAGCATACTCCAGGTATAGGCCTTAATACTTTGCAGAGCTGTGGCGGCGCAAGTGTGATGAAGGAAGGTAAAGGTAAGATCAAGGGGGTCTCGGTGAGATCAAGGGGGTCTAGGTATGATCAAGGGGATCTAGGTAAGATCAGGGGGGGCTAAGTAAAATCAAGGGGATATAGGTAAGATCAAGGGGATCTAGGCAAGATCAAGGGTTTAGGTAAGGTCAGGGGGCCCAGGTAAGATTCAAGGGGATCTAGCTGAGATCAATTGGGGGGGGGTCTAGGTGAGATCAAGGGGGTCTAGGTGAGATCAAGGGGGTCTCGGTGAGATCAAGGGGGTCTAGGTAAGATCAGGGGGGCTAAGTAAAATCAAGGGATATAGGTAAGATCAAGGGGATCTAGGCAAGATCAAGGGGTCTAGGTAAGGTCAGGGGGGCCCAGGTAAGATCAAGGGGATCTAGCTGAGATCAAGGGGGTCTAGGTGAGATCAAGGGAGTCTAGGTGAGATCAAGGGAGTCTAGGTGAGATCAAGGGAGTCTAGGTGAGATCAAGGGAGTCTAGGTGAGATCAAGGGAGTCTAGGTGAGATCAAGGGAGTCTAGGTGAGATCAAGGGAGTCTAGGTGAGATCAAGGGAGTCTATGGTGAGATCAAGGGGTCTAGGTGAGATCAAGGGGTCTAGGTGAGATCAGGGGTCTAGGTATGATCAAGGGATCTAGGTAAGATCAGGGGGGCTAAGTAAAATCAAGGGATAAGGCAAGATCAAGGGTCTAGGTAAGGTCAGGGGGGCCCAGGTAAGATCAAGGGGATCTAGCTAAGATCAAGGGGGTCTAGGTGAGATCAAGGGGGTCTAGGTGAGATCAAGGGGGTCTAGGTGAGATCAAGGGGTCTAGGTGAGATCAATGGGGTCTAGGCGAGATCAATTGGGGTCTAGGTAAGATCAAGGGGGTCTAGGTAAGATCAAGGGGTCTAGGTAAGATCAAGGGGGTCTAGGTGAGATCAAGGGAGTCTAGGTGAGATCAAGGGAGTCTAGGTGAGATCAAGGGAGTCTAGGTGAGATCAAGGGAGTCTAGGTGAGATCAAGGGAGTCTAGGTGAGATCAAGGGAGTCTAGGTGAGATCAAGGGAGTCTAGGTGAGATCAAGGAGTCTAGGTGAGATCAAGGGAGTCTAGGTGAGATCAAGGAGTCTAGGTAGAATCAAGGAGTCTAGTGAGATCAAGGGGTCTAGGTGAGATCAAGGAGTCTAGGTGAGATCAAGGGAGTCTAGGTGAGATCAAGGAGTCCCAGGTGAGATCAAGGGAGTCTAGTGAATCAAGGGAGTCTAAGTGAGATCAAGGGAGTCTAGGGGAGATCAAGGGGGGCTAGTGAGATCAAGGGGCCTAGGGAGATCAAAGGGGTCTAGGTAAGATCAAAGGGGTCTAGGTAAGGTCCCAAAGCGGTCTAGGTAAGATCAAAGGGGGCTAGGTAAGATCAAAGGGGTCTAGGAAGATCAAAGGTGTCTAGTTAAGATCAAAGGGGTCTAGGTAAGACAAGGGGTCTGTAAGATCAAGGGGGTCTAGGTAAGACAAGGGGGTCTAGGTAAGATCAAGGGGTCTAGGTAAGATCAGGGGGTCTAGGTAAGACCCGGGGTCTAGGAAATCAGGGTCTAGGTAAGATCAAGGGGTCTAGGTAAGATCAAGGGGTCTAGGGAAAATCAAAGGAAATCTAGGTAAAAATCAGGGGGTCTAGGTAAGATCAAGGGGTCTAGGTAAGATCAAGGGGGTCTAGGTAAGATCAGGGGGTCTAGGTAAGATCAAGGGTGTCTAGGTAAGATCAAGGGGTCTAGGTAAGATCAAGGGGGTCTAGGTAAGATCAAGGGGTCTAGGTAAGATCAAGGGGGTCTAGGTAAGATCAAGGGGTCTAGGTAAGATCAGGGGGTCTAGGTAAAATCAGGGGGTCTAGGTAAAATCAAAAGGGGGTCTAGTAAGATCAGGGGTCTAGGTAAGTCAAAGGTCTAGGTAAGATCAGGGGGTCTAGGTAAGATCAAGGGGGTCTAGGTAAGATCAAGGGAGTCTAGGTAAGATCAGGGGGTCTAGGTAAGAACCAAGGGGGGCTAGGGAAGATCAAGGGGTCTAGGAAAATCAGGGGTCTAGGTAAGATCAGGGGGTCTAGGTAAGATCAAGGGGGGCTTTGGTAAGATCAAGGGGGTCTAGGAAAGATCAGGGGGTCTAGTAAACAAGGGGGGCTAGGTAAAATCAGGGGGCTAGGGAAATCAAGGGGGGCTAGGTAAGATCAGGGGGGCTAGGTAAGATCAGGGGGGTCCCCAGGAAAACAAGTACCCAGACCCCCTGATCTTCTGACCCCTTGATCTTACTAGACCCCTGATCTTACCTGACCCCCTGATCTTACCTAGACCCCTGATTTCTGACCCCTGTCTTACTAGACCCTTGGTCTTACCTAGACCCCCTGATCTTACCTAGACTCCTGATTACTAGCCCCTTGATTTACCTAGACCCTGATTTACCTGACCTTGACTTCTAGACCCTGATCTTACTGACTCCTTTGATTTTACTAGACCCCCTGATTACCTAGACCCTGTCTTACTAGACCCCTTGGTCTTACTGACCCCTTGCTACTAGACCCTTGATTTTATAGACCCCTTGTCTTCCTAGCCCCTTGATCTTACCTAGCCCCTTGATTTACTAGCCCTGATTACTAGACCCCTTGGTCTTGCATAGACCCCTGTCTTACCTAGACCCTGTCTTCCTAGTCCCTTGATTTTACCTAGACCCCCTGATCTTCCCAGACCCCTGATCTTACCTGACCCCCTGTTTACCTAGACCCTGTTTCTAGCCCCTGTCTTCCTAGCCCCTTGATCTACTGCCCCTTGTCTTCCTAGACCCTTGATCTACCAGACCCTTGTCTTACCTAGACCCTTGATTTACTAGACCCTTTGACTTCTGACCCTTTGATCTTACTAGCCTTTGATCTACAGCCTTGACTACTAGACCCTTGATCTATAGCCCCTTGATCTCCCTAGCCCCTTGATCTCACTAGACCCTTGATTCACTAGACCCCTTTTCTACTGATCCTTGATTCCTGCCCTGACTCCTAGACCTTGTCTACCTAACCCCTTGATCTCCCACCTAGACCCTTGATCTACCTAGACCCTTTATCTCATAGACCCTTGTTCACCTAGACCCCTTGATCTCACCTAGATCCCTTGATCTCACCTAGACTCCTTGATCCACCTAGACTCCCTTGATCTCACCTAGCTCCCTTGATCTCACCTAGCTCCCTTGAATCTCACCAGACTCCCTTGATCTACCTAGACTCCCTTGATCTCACCTAGACTCCCTGATCTCACCTAGCTCCCTTGATCTCACCTAGACCCCCATTGATCTTTACCTAGACCCCTTGATCTTACCTAGACCCCCTTGATCTTACCTAGACCCCATTGATCTCGCCTAGACCCCCATTGATCTCACCTAGACCCCATTGATCTCACCTAGACCCCCTTGATCTCACCTAGACCCCTTGATCTCACCTAGACCCCCTTGATCTACTAGATCCCTTGATCTCCCCTAGACCCTTGATTTTCCCTTATCCCTTGATTTTACTTAGCCCCCTTTGATTTTACCTAGATCCCTTGATCTACCTAGACCCCTTTGATCTCACCTAGACCCCTTGATCTCACCTAGACCCTTGATCTCCCCTGGGACTCCCTTGATCTCACCTAGACTCCCTTGATTCACCTAGACCCCCTTGATCTCCCCTAGACTCCTTGGGATCTCACCTAGACTCCCTTGATCTCACCTAGACTCCCTTGATCTCCCCTAGACTCCCTTGATCTCACCTAGACCCCTTGATCTCACCTAGACCCCCTTGATCTCAGCTAGATCCCCTTGATCTTACCTGGGCCCCCCTGACCTTACCTAGACCCTTGATCTTGCCTAGACCCCCTTGATCTTACCTATATCCCTTGATTTTACTTAGCCCCCCTGATCTTACCTAGAACCCCCTTGATCTCACCGAGACCCCCTTGATCTCACCTAGACCCCCTTGATCTCACCTAGACCCCCCCCCCCAACCCCTTGTCTCAGCTAGATCCCCTTGACTTTCCCTTGACCTGGGCCCCCTGACCTTCCCTAAACCCTTGATCTTGCCTAGATCCCCTTGATTTTACCTTATCCCCTTGATTTTACCTAGCCCCCCTGATCTACCTAGATCCCCTTGATCATACCTAGACCCCCTTGATCTCACCGAGACCCCTTGATCTTTACCTTTCTACCTTCCTTCATCACACTTGCGCCGCCACAGCTCTGCCAAAGTATTAAGGCCTATACCTGGAGTATGCTGCATAGTTGTGATGTATATATATATATAACACTTTGTAGGTCTACAATTAATTAGTTTCTATCAAAATGACTTACAGAATTAGGTGGTGTTAAGTAGGATAGGTAAGGTATAGAACTGGAGAATCTGCTATATGCATTATGAATGCATATAGCAGGGGAGAGTAATCTTCCCCGAAAACATAGACTACGTAGAACCGCGGTCTTGGAACCCACCAACGACCTTCAGGAGCTGTGTGCAATTTATTGCACGTAGTTTCTGTGGAGATGGTGGGTTCCAGGGTTTGGGTAGTGGTTGTGGTGGGTGTTCTACGTATTTTATGTCTTTGGCTAGTCTAATGTTGCTTTGTTTAATAAGTTCACAAAACTGACACTTGGGGAGGAAACTTGAGAAGTTTGGTATAACCTGGTTGTTTTGAGACCTTTCGACTGCACCTGGACTTACTTTTGATACCTTTTTCCTGGACAAGATTTCTCTAACTTTTATTATGTTTTCACATTATAAATGGTGTACATTACTAGGTTGGTAAGTCAATTGTGACAGTTATCATTGATCGTGAAATGTTTCGCTTGGGGAGTAGGCTTTATCTGGACTACAGGGTGATAAAGTTTGGACACTAATGGGGGTTTAATTTTTTGGCTCTACCCCCCAAACCTTGATAAGGACGGTCGTCTTTAGCCAGACTTTTTTTTAGTTCTAATTTCTACCTAGCATTGCCCAACGGGAATTTGGGAATTTCTTTTCATGTCTGTTCTAAGCCTTTTGGGGAATTTATTATTAAAGGGTTTAAACTTGTCGCATTTCCCCATGTTTTTTGTACTGACACTATTTCGGATACGAATATTGTTACTGTTATACTATAAGTTCTATACCTCCACTACTCCCCAGGACTTACTTCTAGACTGACCACCAGCACCTCTGTTATTTCCATACTATATACCACCATTAGCATTATCACTACCACCATTGGTATTACCGCAGATCTTACCAGTACTACCTATATACTATTGTTATTGCTACTGATTTTACTGTGCTGTCTATGCTATTACTGTTTTTTGAAATTTGGTCTCCTGACGTCCTTTGAAATTTTTGCCCCCCCCCCCCTTCATGGTTTTTCCGACCTGTCTTGTGGTCTACTTCTTTCTGCCCCTTGGTCTGATTTTATACTCGCCCAAGAGAAAGAAAAAGATCGTTTCGAATTGCTTCTCCATTGTTGGTTTCCATAAGTGTATTGTAAGTAGTTTTATTATATTTAGGTAGGTTAAGAATAGAACTGGAGCATCTGCTATATGCTTTTATGAATGCATATGCAGGGGAGAGTAATCCCCCCTGAAGGCATAGATTACGTAGAACTTTTGGGGCCTGGGAACCCACCAACGACCTTCAGTAGCTGTCTGCATTTGGGTTATTGCACATGGTTTCCGTGGGGATTTTGGGTTTGGGTTTCGGGTTTGGGGTAGTGGTTGTGGTGGGTGTTCTACGTTTTTATGCCTTTGGCCAAACTGTGTAAAAGTTAAATATTGATTCATTTGAGTTTACACAATTTCATCATTTTGGAAATTTAAGCGACGTTCTTGTTCCTATGAATATAAAAGTATTAGCGTTCAGAATTGCAGTTGGTTTGATAGTTGTAATTTTTGAAGTCTAACGCTTCTGACAGCAGATGTTATTGATAAAAATAATTGAAAACTCTGATCTGAAGTGGTTTTTAGTGGCAGAAAGGGTTCGCTAACATCTAAAGCTGATAAATATAGTTGGGGGGAGTTGAATGAGATTGGTTAAATTAGTGAGAATAGGATTTTTAACCCTGCTGGGTTTGGGAACCCCATAAAAGTGGGAAAATTATTATTATAATCAAGGGGGAAGCAAAAAACCCATAGGATTATATAAGTGTTGGGGGAGGGATGAAGGTATTCAGGTTTAACTCAGGGAAGGGAGCACGTCAGTTCCCTAGGATCAAGGCCCTCACAGCACAAGGAACTTTGAGGGGTTTAAAAATAGAGGGTGAGAGAAAGGGGGGGGGAGCTTGAATTAGGGGTTCCTCAGGTTGTGCCTAGACCACCATAATGTCAGGTAAGGTGGTTTTGATATCAGGCAGCACAGTAGTGTTTGTTAGGAAACTGGTATACGGCAGCCTTCAACTGGTTTAAATAATCATGTTGGTTGTTAGCCAAGTTTTTTGTGCTGTGAGGGGGAGTGGAAATGTAGGGGAAATAGTGTTGTCATAATGATCCAACTACCTTCATGTTAATTTGGGTGCCCTCAAGGGGTGTCTTTGTACTAGTGAAGAAAAACTTGATAAAGTACCAGTACCCTCCCTTCCTTGGATCAAACCTGTTGCCTAACTTTCCCCAAGTTGTGTATAATACCTATGGATAATATATCTAGTTATGGGAATTTTTTGGGGGGTTTATGCACCTATTTAAAATAGTTTGAATGGGGGGGGGGGGAGGAGCGGTAAACTCCTGTGGGGACAGGTTGACTTTCATGGGCTCGGATTTGATTCAGAGGATAGTGCACGTTGACTTCGATTTTTTTTTTTTCCCCGTTAGACTCCTATATTTAGGGATATTAGGGGGTGGGTTTGGTTAGGTTGTATATTTCGGAGTTTAATTGCAGCAGAATCCCTGACAAACAGGACTGGAAATAAAAGGGGGATCTGTCTTAATAGTCTGTATTTGCAAAATTTTCTAACATTTCTGCGTACACAAGTCTTCGTGTAGTAGATGTGACGTCACAAGCAGCCGTTAAACACTTACGAAATTTTGAAAATGTATAATACCTCAAACTATTTTTTTAATGGCAGTACTGAGGCTATCCGCCTCTTACTACTATTGTTAGTAGGGTTGGGGTAGGTATTTTTTTTTTTCTCCGAGCTTAAAGCTCCCGATTGTGTAAATGTTGTCCTCTGCTGAAAAATTTACAGCAGTTGAGGCTTCTCTCAAAGTTATTTACTTTTTATATTTTTTTTTCCCTTTACATTACTGTGATAAAGAAAAAAAATTATTTATTACACTTTAATTAATGCTCTTAAGGTTATTGAATCTTGTAGGTTGAAGATATAGTCCGGGTTGTAGGTGCTGCTGTGTGTGTGAAAGTCCATGTTGTGGGCAGCTGTAAGTCTTCAGAGATGTCCAACACCAGCAGCAACACGCCAAAACAATGTCTGCAAAGATAAAAGTATGAACTGCAGTCAGCAATAGTTTCAAGTTTATGTATTTAGAATGTTTCCCTTCAACATTTGTAAAAAGAAACTTGCTAAATAATTTTTCAAAACTGATCTATCAAAAATTACCATGAAATTGAAGCAGTTTTTTTTTTAAATTACAGAGGTTGATGGAGCTGGAGGTGTTGATGGTGTGGTGGATGGCAGAGGAGTGACTAGTGGCGCCACTATTCTTGACCTCCATGGCTAAATGGCGCCATTGACCTGGGGGGGTGATGACGTCAGTGGCTGTTTGTGGGGGGAAGGTCGTTAGGGGAAGGGTCGGGGGTTGGCTACTGGTGGAGGAGTTTGGGGGGTGAGTAGTTGTTACTGGGGGGAGGGTGATGGGAGGGGGGGGGCAGAGGGATGGTTGTCACTTGGTAATTACAAAGGGGGACTAACAGTCTTGTTACGATGTGTTAACGTGACTTGAACCTTGATATTTGAAACGCCCTGGACACTAGCCCAATGACATTCGTTTACCACATTTTTGTAATACTAAGGGCCCCAAATGTTCATGGACTCGTGTTGAAAACCGTATCATTGAATCTGGGCTTATTATTTGGATATCTCTTTGAGTTTATTGCTAGTTTTGACCAGGGCCGGATTTAGACCTGGGGGGGGGGGGTTCAACAGGGAAAATCTTGAATTACAATTAAGAAATTGAACTAAAATAAATGATAAACAGCAGTTTTCGAAAAATAGGTTTCGAACATGACGTTGATTTTATTTTTCTCAATTTTATTGACTTGAAGAATAACTGATTTATAATTTTCATTTTGTAATATATTCCATCTACAATATATAATAATTATGATGTGTGTTTATTTATATCTTGGTTGTCACACTTTCAGCTTCTATATGGTGGTAGTTGACCAAAAGTACGCATGGTTTTCTCTGACAGGAAACCACATGGCTGGGTCTGAATCACTGGGGGGGCTTCACTGTCCATGTCTACACAAGTATCTGTAGAATGGGGTGATTCATCACCTTTACTGTTTTGGTTTGGTATGTTCTTTTCTATTTTTCTGCAGATGTACTTGGGAATGCTGGTGGGTCCTCAGAAGAAACATCATCTGGTAGTGGTACGGGTTCTTCATTAGTACTTTCTACGAAAGTTTAAGACACAGTGAAAACATCTGGATTCTTTATTTGTGACTTTTCCCGGCCATCCAGTGGCTTTATCAATACAGATTCTAGGACATAATTAAAATGACAGTAGAAATATATACAAAAGAAAGGTAAAGTCCCTCACCATAGTTTCACCTTCATTTTTTTTCCACTACGGAAGCAAAAGAAAATCTGTAAGGGCATTTTGTCTTTGCCAAGACCACAGCACAATTCTTTCGCTTGAATTCTTTGAATCTTTCTTTGTTGAGCTCCTGCAACGAATTTTCCGGGCATACTGGGTCTTCTGAAAAAAAATTGATTTTTTGCATTTAATGACAAGTAGACAATACAACACAACACACACACACACACACACACAAAACACACACAAACACAACACACACACAACACACACACACACACACACCACAAAACCACAGTGTAACCAAACATTTAAACAAAACACCCATGACAATCCAATGCCCCCCCACGCAATACAAAACTCCACAGCAAACCATCATGTTCCTTATCAGGTCCCCCACTTCCTCAACCCAATATACCTCCCGACCACAATCTTAAAAAAGAAGTGAAGGTGTGGTATACAAATGCAGAGGAATAACAAATAAGTGTGAGGTTGGCATGGAAGAATCAAGGAGACACCCCAAAGACATAATAGCATTCACAGAAGCAAAAACTCTCAGCAAAATTTAACAGATGAATCTTCCCATCGGATACAAATCCTCAGGAAAGACAGAGGGGGGAGAGGGGAGGAGGATTGATGCTCATAAAAACCAGTGGGGTTTTGAGAAAATGGAAGGAAGGGGGATGGCACGGCGAAAGGGACTATTAGTGGAACAATCAGTCTGAGGGGCAAAGGTGATAATTGCGTAATTAAACCCCACAGAACTGCAGGAGACCCAAAGAGGAAATACGATGAGAGAAAACAGGGGCAATGTCGACACACTTGCCGAGGGGCCAGAAGAGCACACATTGGGGGAGCAAAGTTACTGTTAGGGATGTTTCAATCTCAAGGACCTCTTCAAGGGGGGCTCCTTGGCGTGGTGAAGAGGCTCTTGGTAGAGGAATTAGACCTATCGGTTTCTTCCTCAGACCAAAACCTAATTACCCCCATCTCCCCCCCCTATCCCATCCTCCCCATCCTCCCCTTTTTCCTTTCCTCCTCTCCTCCCACCCTCCCTTTTCCCTCCTCTTTTTTTTTGGTCCTTGGGATTTCTCCCACAGGCGCGCTAGTTCCTAGGTAGGAGAAAGGACCCCGGGGTCCACCCTTTTCCGTTGAGGTTTCTTGGCGGTGGCGTAGTTTGCCGTGGTAATCTGGATTGCCTAGGGATGTCCCGACCCCTCTCCGGTATCCCGGAGTAGCTTTGGGTGTCTTTTGGGCGACGGGTGTAGCTCTGGAAGCCACCTTTCGGATTCCGGGGGTGGTGGCTGAAGGAGGTATGCTTTGTGGCGGATATCCGGCCGCCCTCTCTTTTGTCCACCGAGGTAGCTCGGCAGTTTGTGAGGTTGCTATCCCAGATTGCTGGTTTACTGGCATGAAGGGTAGGGTATGGCACGGGTTCCATGCTGCATCTGCGCTACTAGCGGTGTCGAGCCCTCTTGGGCGCGGAGGGAGATTTCTGGCCCTTTCTTTCCCTCCTAGGAACTATCCCTCCCGGTCCCCCCTTTTTTTTTTCTTTTTTTTATTTTTATTTTCTTTTCTTCTTTCTTTTTTTTTCTTAAAACAAAAAGAAAGAAGTAACTAACCATGGCAGCCCTAGTCCATGAACCTGGTACCCGGGCCCCTTCTTGATACCGCACCCCGTTTGACCCCGCCTCGTCTTTGGACCACTCTTCAGACATTCCTCATGCCTCTGTACCTATTTGCCGGTGCTGTTTCCTCACCCGCTTTCAGGTATGAGGCCCGACTGACTCCTTCGATTTATCAGACCTTCGCTCTCCTCTGACTATGCTTCCCGGGCCTTTTCCCTCTACGGTGCGGCAATTTTCAAATCGCCGACCCGTTCCACGTCGGACCAACTCTGGTCCCACGCCTAAACGTCAACGACAAATTTCCTGCTGATGATACTTCTCCACCTTCACCTTCTCGTTCTTCTCAGAACGATGACACGTCCTTCACTACCTTTCCACGCTCAGTTTCAGACTGAACAGTGGACTAAATTCTTCACTTTACGACCAACTTCCTCTACTGCCTATCTTTCTGACCATAGTATTTTGGGAAGGCACTCCTACGCCATGTTGGTAAAGATATTTCTTTCATGCTCTTAAAAGCGGTACGCGCATCATTACCGTACAGAATGCTACCAGGCTCGTGAGCTCTCTCGTTTTTACCCATATAGATACTGTTCCTGTCACCCTTGAAAAACATCATTCCCTCAATTCTTGTAGTGGTACCCTTATTCTTGCCCCCTACCATAGTTCAACAAAATTTCCAGACATGTGGCACCGACATTCTAGAACAGCTGGAACTCCCAAAATCTCCCAACTCAAGGTAGACACTTACGTTCTTCCTGCCCGGGGCGGAAGACGATAACCTAGCAATGTGGTCGTTTAACTTTTGACAGCCGAGAACTCCCATCCTCCGTTTATTATAGCAGGACATCGGTTACAAGTTCGAAAGGTGATCCCTACACCACAACAGTGTAGAAAATTTTTTGGCGTTTGGCCATCCAGCGAAATATTTCAGATTTTATTTCCGAATGCCCGTCTGTGGTGCCGATGACCATTCTAATACGTCTTGCAATCGATCTCCCTCTTGCCTTAACTGTCATGAGGCTCACCCCTTTGTAAATTTTCGCCGTTGTCAGGTCTATTTAAACGAGCGGGGGAAAACCGTTACCTCAAAGAGACAGAAGGTCTCCCTTATGCCATGGCAGTTTTCATTCCGCCTCCAAGGGAGACTCCCACGGGGTTTCTTATTCCCGTGTTTCAAAACGTCCCCCCACTTCTGGTATTCCCCTCTTCTACACCCACCTCTGTGGTTACCTCTCCATAATCACTCCTGTTCTAATCCTTTGCTGTCCTCGGCTCAGACGTCCCTACTTCAAGCCTCAGTCTAATCTCGCTTCTTCGGTTCTCTCTTACAAGCCTCAGTATCGACGAGACCTCGACGACACCTCTTCCCAAAACGTCCCTCTACTTTTCAAAAGTCAAAAAAAGGTCCGGTAAACCCTCCTACCCATCTTCCCCCCTCCTCATTTTACCCTCCCCGTCTCTGCCCCAGTTTTCCCCTCTCACTGGCTCGTTACAAGTGCAGAGGGTTTTTCCCTCCTCCTCCGTAATGTACCTTCCCCCCCTGTTCCCTCCCCAAATTTCTTCCTCTTCTGCCACCTCCCCGGTTCCTGTCTTTCTGTCCCCTGCCACGCTTCTCCCGTTTCCCTCCCCCTTTCGCCCCCCCCTACCTTGGTACAGTCCAATACAGTTCCCCAAACTTTACTCATCCTCCCCCTACCATTCCCAATTTTTGTCTCCCATACGACATCTCTGAATTCCGAAACACTTGAAGCAATCTCTGAATTTTTTGCAGAGACCAAACCATCAATGGACACTGATCCACCTTCCGCTCTTCCTCTCTCCTCTGCTCCATCTGCGCAACTCCTTTCTTCACAGCGCACCGTTCCTTCGCTGCTTGAACATTTTCCCCCTGCCTCCGCATGTGGACTTTTTTTAACCCTTCTAGTCCGTAGGGAAACCCCTTTCCTGCGGATTTCAAGTATCTTTATCATTGCCAATCATGGCCTTTTTACAGTGGAATTTACGCGGCCCCAGGGGTAATGGGGTGAGCTTCAGATGTTACTCTCCCAGTTTGCCCCTGTTGGTGTTTGCTTTCAGGAACCAAAATTACATCTGCTGTTATTTCTCACATCTCAGGCTATAAATTTTTTGTATTCTTCAGATCCTTTTCCTGATGGGACCTTTAATGAAAGTGCCCTTCTTTCCGCACTGATATTCCGTACCATCAGCTATTTGTTCATACTTCGCTGCATTACACAGCAGCCCGTATCCACTTACATAGGTGGTATACGCCCTGTTCTTTATATCCTCTCTTCTCGGGCATTATCTATTCCGGATTTTGCCTTCCTTGTTTCGTCATTACCGCCACCCATTCTGTTACTTGGTGATTTTAATGCCACCATTTCCTCTGGGGAGGGTCTCACTGTGATTCCCCTGGAATTCAGTTAGAGGCTTTTCTTGCCACCCACCCCCCCCCATGTTTTAAATACAGGTATCACACCATTTTGATCCCCGGCTCATACTCTCTCTTGCATCGATCTCTCAGTTTGCTCTTCCTCCGCCGCATTAGACTTTTCTTGGTCTGTTTCTCCCGGACTTACATGACAAATGATCATTTCCATCATTTTTTACTTCCCCTTCATATTCGCCACCTCTTCGCACCCCACGCTGGCAATTTAATCGGGCAAATTGGAACCTTTACTCACACCTGACTGTTTTTAAAGAGGTTCCTTCTTCGTCCTCCCTCGATGAGCTTTTACACCTCTTCTCGTCCTCCGTTTTCAAACCCCAGCTTCTCATTCTATACCCCAAACTTCGAGCAGCATTCTCAGAAATGCGTGCCTTGGTGGTCTCCTGCTTGTGCTCGTGCAGTACGTTTGAAACGCGCTGCATTTGGGGGAGGTACCGGTACAATAGAACCACAGAGCGACTCCTTGATTTTAAACAGAAGCGTGCGATCGCTCGCCGTGTCATCCGTGACGCTAAACGCACTTGCTGGCGAGATTATGTCTCCACCATCACCCCTGCTTCCTCTATGAGTGCAGTCTGGAAAAAAGTACGAAAAATGAGTGGTAAATATTCTCCTGACCGGCTCCTGTTCTGCGGGTTGCCGGTGTTGATATAGCAAACCCACTAGATGTTGCCAATGAAATTGGCAATCATCTGGTCCGTATTTCTCAGGGACTCCATCTATGCCCTCATTTCTTTCCTCAAAGTCTGCCAGAGAGTTAGCACCCCTTTGGGCTTTCTTTTTTTCAGAGAAGAACGTATAAATGTGCCTTTTACACTTCAAGAACTGGAGGGAACACTCTCAGCTTGTCGTCATCGGCAGCTGGGCCCCACGACATTCATATTCGTATGCTACAACATTTACATCAGTCAGCCCTTGCAGTCCTATTACACCTTTACAATTTATTGGTCACAAGGAGTTCTTCCACAGCTGTGGAAATCCGCCATTGTTCTCCCTTTCCGCAAACCAGGCATACGGGACATGAAACCCCACTATGTCCCCTTGCTCTTACCAGTGCAGTTTGCAAAGTATGGAAGTCTAGTAAATAGACGTTTATGTGGTATTTAGAGGACACACAACAGTTTTCTCCACTGTCAATAGGCTTTCGTAAGGGACGTTTACCATAGACCCCTTACTGCGCTTGGATACGTATGTTCGTAATGCCTTTGAGAATAACCACTCAGTTATTGCCATATTTTTTGACCTTGAGAAGGCATATGACACAACTTTGGAGGTATAATATTTTAGCCCAAGCCCACTCCTTAGGCCTTCGAGGCAATCTACCATCCCTTTCCCTTAAGAACTTTTTAACTGACAGGGGATTTCCGTGTTCGGGTTAAAAATGTGCTCTCCCCGGACTTTGTCCAAGCTGAAGGTGTCCCCCCGGGATGTGTTCTGAGCACAACACTTTTTTTCCTTGCTATTAATGATTTGGCCTCTAGTCTTCATTTAAATATTTTGGGCATCCCTATGTTTATGACTTTTTTATTGCTGTGCAGGGGCCGACGTCCCTCCTTTTAAATTTCTCTCCGCATGCAGTCGCCGTGTTTCCTTGGGCCACCACACAGGGTTTTAATTTTCCCGCACAAAACCCACCAAATCCTTTCACAGACGCTCTGTCTCTCTGACATCCTTTGTCCCCCTTTTGGCTCACGTACCTGAACGTATACAGTCAAGTTTCTGGGCCCCCTCTTTTATCTAGGTATCCCGGAAAACCCCACATTTACCTCCGAACAACTTGTCACAGCCGGCGAAATTCTAAAACCCTTGTATCTTTTGTGGGGAGCTGATCGCGAACCCTCCTTTACCAACCCCCTTATTTTTTCGAAACTTTATTATGGTGACCAGATCTATTCGCGGGATCTCCTGCTACTCTCTCTAGCCTTAACCCCATTCATCACCAAGGGGTTACTTTTGCCTTTGGGGCTTTTCCTCTTCCCCTTTTGAAAGCCTTTTTGCAGAAGCGAAGTTTCCCTTTCCCTTTTCCCTCGCCGTGTGCCCATTGCCTGCCTACTATGTACGCTCTATTCTCCGCAATCCTTCCATTTTTAGAATGGCACGTATTAGTGACATTCTTTATTTTTTTTCGCCGCCCCCCGCTTTTTCCGTCCCTTCTCTCTTCGCCTTTTATTCCTCTTTTCTTTTTCAACTACCACCTTTTTTTGTACATGTGCCTCCTTTTCCCTACCCCCCCGGGGAGGTCCCGGTTTGGTTGTTTTTTTTTCCCTCCCTTTCTGAAAGCCCAACTGGGCTACGGTCGCTTCCCTCTCTTTTTCTTGCCCCCCTTTCACCTCATTTCCAGCCATTGCTGTTACACAGAGGGGTCTAAGTCTTTGCGGCGTAGGATTCGCTGCAGGGTTTTCCGGGCAGCGTCGTCAGGGGTTTTTTCTTCTTCAGCTAGTATTTTTACTGTGAATTATATGCCCATCTTACAGCACTTACGTATTGCATCATGCCTGTGTCTCATTTGTGGTTTTCTCAGACTCCCCCTTTGGTTTAAGGCTTTTTACAAAAATTTTATACACCTCACCCCTTTAGTCCTCCGTATCCAAACTTGGCTACGCCGCACTTTACTAAAATAAAGATATTGTTTTTTTTTGGGGGCCCGGTCATGTTTACGTACAGGGGAATGAACAGGGGAGACACTGCTGCCGGGCAGCATTTCATGACCTCCAGTTTCTTACAGAGGTATTCCTGTACGGATATTTTTTCTGTAATATCTTCCCCCCCTTACACCCCTTTTCAACACGTTGGGCTAAATGCCGGCAAAAACTTCAGTCTATTTAAAAAGAGTTAGGTTACTGGCCGTTTTAACCAGTGTGAGGTTGGGAGACACTCTTCCCCTCTTGCATTGGCCATACTCGTCTTACTCATGGATACTATGGAGAGGCGTCTTGCTCCTCTCTGTGAGAAAAGCCAAGCTCCATACAGCAGCCAATTCTGTTGGGCTGCCCCCTTTTTTCAAGAGCACGCAGAATTTACCTTGTCGTCGTCTTCCCCGCTGCTCTCTCTTTACCTTCCCCTTTTGCTGAGGACCCCCTTCTCCGACTCTCTTTTGACTTTTTGACAACGACGATTTCTTCACAAATTCTGATACTTTTAGCCCCTTTTTATTGTATCTTGCTACCCCTACCCCCCTACATCCCCTGCCCCCTTTTTTCTGTAAAAGCTGATATCCCCCCCCCCCTGCCATCCCAATTCCCCTTTCTTCCTTCCCTCCCCGCAGCGCGTAACCCTTTTTGGGTTAGCCTTCTTTTTTATTATAATAATAATAATCAATCCCAAAGGGGATTGACGGGAAAAATGGAGCCCCATGGGGGTCCTGAAAAATGGAGAGCCAAGATGATGGGGTTTGGGATGGAAAAACCCATGCATCAACATGTTAGAGACACTACCAGAGAGAGAGGTGAGGATGATCCAGCAAGACTTGACCTTGTATTCGAGGATATCATGTATGAAAGGCCCCTAGGAGCTAGTGATCATGTGGTTCTGTGCTTTGACTACATAGTTGAGCTTCAAGTGGAGAGAGTAGCGGAATGTGTGGAAAATACTGTTTTTTTCCGGGGGAAAACGGTAAAATTTATAGGTAAATAGATGCCCTATATTGTATTTAATAAAAGTGTATTTTTAAAAAGAGGAGTCACCATTTTGTTTGAATTGAATAACACGTTGTGAATAATGGGAAGAATTTTTCGTGCTCTAGAGGTTAAAATCGGGCTGACACCTCTCAAATAGGAGGCGAAATTGTTGGATGTGCATTCCTGCATAATTTGAGAATCAGGGGACAGGACAGGACAACTCCAGGAACCTCAGATAAGCTGTCTAAATTATGTTTAATTTCTGGCCAGTAAATTCTTCATAAATGTAGGCAAAAGGGGGGGGGGTCCTGTACATGACACATTAATCTCCAGTCAAATTGGTGAGTGTTATGATTGAGTGTTATTCTCCTGTTATGTATACGTGTTTATATATATCATTTTTTAATTTAATATACAGTCCACAAATTTATATATTTACCAGCATTCCTGGTGATGTGTTTTTCATTTGTAATTAATAGGTCCAGAGCAACTTGTGGATATGACAGTGATAGGTATCGAAGGGGGACATTTTTTGCGACCTAGGTGTCCCAAATTCCTACTTGTCTAATTGATAAATAATAATTATCTTTGTTCATTTACTGTTATGTAAATAATGATACATCCAAGTAAATGTAATTTTCCGCAAATAGGATGGGAAAAACCAAAATACAAAAGGGGGAACTACTCAGGCATGAAACTTCCTGAAAGACATTCAGTGGGAGAGGGAACTGACAGGAAAACCAGTACAAGAAATGGACTATGTGGCAACAAAATGCAAGGGGGCGGAGGAGAGGTTTGTTCCTAAGGGAAACAAATAATGGGAAGAACAGAACGAGTCCTTGGCTCACCCAAAGGTGTAGGGAGGCAAAAACTAGGTGTACTAGAGAATGGAAAAGGTACAGAAGACAGAGAACTCGGAAAAATAAAGAGATTAGCCGAAGAGCCAGAAACGAATATGCACGGATAAGAAGGGAGGCTCAGCAACAATATGAAAATGACATAGCCTCGAAAGTCAAGTCTGACCCGAAGCTGTTGTATAGCCACACCAGGAGGAAAACAACAGTCAAGGACCAGGTAATCAGACTGAGGAAGGGTGATGGAGAGCTCACAAGAAACGGCCGAGAGGTATGTGAGGAGCTCAACAGGAGATTTAAAGAAGTATTTACAGTGGAAACCAGTAGGACTCCAGGAAATCAGAACAGGGGGGTACACCAACAAGTGCTGGATGAGGTACACATAACCGAGGAGGAGGTGAAGCTGCTATGTGAACTTGACACCTCAAAGGCGTTGGGACCAGACAACATCTCTCTGTGGGCCCTTAGAGAGGGAGCAGAGATGCTGTGTGTGCCATACAAAGTCTTCAAAAATCCATTTAAACTGGGCAACTCCCCGAGGGTAAAGGGAAAAGTGAAGTATCCCCCTTTTTTAAAAGGGAGACAGACATGAGGCACTAAAAACAGACCGTATCACTAACGTGTATAGTAGCAAATCTGGAAAGATCATCAGGAGGAGATGGTGGAGCCCTGGGGAAAAAACAAGGTTAAAAATTGACAATCGCACGGTTTCAGGGAAGGAAAATCCCGTTTCACAAACCCACTAAGTTTTTGATAAGGGGACAGAATAAGACAAAGAGAAGGGTGGGTCGACTGCATTTTTTTTTGGGCGCAAAAAAGGCCCTTCGACACAGCCTCACAAGAGGTTCGCAAAAACTAAAGGTCAGGCACACATAACGAAAAGGGACTGCAATGGATCAAGGGGAAAATCTGACAGGGAGGCAAAAACGATCATGGTAGCGACGAGGTGTCAGGGGGGCGCCTTACAAGCGGGGTTTCCCCAGGGGGCGGTCCAGGACCGTCTGTTTCTGGTATATGTGAAGCATAACGGAGGGATAACTCAGAAGTGTCCCTTTTTTGCAGATATGTGAAGTTAATGAGAGAATTAAATCGGAAGGATCAGGGAGGCTACAAAGAGCCTGGACAGGCTACAAGCCTGGTCCAGCAAACGGTCCTGAGTTTAACCCTGCCAAATTTCAAAATCTGAAAATTGGGGAAGGGCAAAAAAGACCCCCAACACAATTAGTCTAGTACAAAGACTGCAAACCCACTCAAAAGGAAAAAGATCTGGGGGGGATATAACACCCAGATATCTCCTAGGCGCTATCAATCGATAACTGCTGCGCATACGGGGGTCTGGCAACCCACGGATACGTTCCGATACCTCAGTAAGGGAACATTTAAGCTCAACCATTTACGTCAGGCCATACGGTGTTGCAGCCCAGTTTGGGAACCCACACCTGGTCAAGCACGTCAAGAAATTAGAGAAAGTGCAAAGGGTTTTGCAACAAGAAGTACCGGGCAAAGGGGGTTTCCCCTACAAAAAAGGGTTTGAGGAAATGGCCTGACGACACTGGAGGACAGGAGGGTCAGGGGAGCAAGAAAACGACAATAAAATACTGCGCAAAAATAGACGAGGGGGACAAAAGACGGGATGTTCCGAGAGGGAACAGAAACAAAGGTCCAGTTAAGTTGAAGATCGGGTGAATCAAAGGGTGTTAGGAAGTATTTCTTCGTCAAGATATCCCGGCCCTAGAATAGCCTGAAAGGACGTAGTGGGGGGGGAACCATACATATTTTAAGGGGAGGTAGATAAAGCTCTGGGGAGGGAGAGGGGACCTAGTAAGTCAGTGAAGGGCGGGGCCGGAGCTATGAATCGACCCGCAACCACAAATAGGTGAGTAAACACACACACACACACACCACACACACACACCACACACACACACACACACCACCAACAACCCCAACAAACACACAGTGGATTAACATTGTCATTAAAAAAACAAAAAAATCTGAAAATAATAAAAAACTGGACTCGGGGGGGGGGGTAATATAAAATGGAACCCGGGGGGGAATAAAATGGCTCAGGGGTAATTAAAGGATCGGGGGAATAAAACTGGTCGGGGGGAATAAAACGGACCGGGGGGGAATATAAATGGACTCGGGGGTTTAAAATAAACTGACTCGGGGGTAAAAATAAACTGGATGGGGGGTAATATAAACTGGCGGGGGGTAATTAACGGGGATGGGGGGGAAATTTAAAAAAGGACTGGAAGGGTAATATAAACTGGACGGGGGGTGTAATAAAAGGACTCGGGGGGGGGTTTAATATAAACTGGACTCGGGGGTAAATAAACGGGATCGGGGGGGGGGTAATAAAAATGGACTCGAGGGGGGGGGTAATATAAATGGACTCGAGGGGGTAATATAAAAGGGTCGGGGGGGGTAATAAAAAAACGGGCCCGGGGGGTAATATAAACTAACTCGGGGGGGGGTAATAAAAACGGGACTCGGGGGAATATAACTGGATCGGGGGGGAAGGGTAATTAAACTGGACTGGGGGGGGGGGGGTAATTAAATGGACTCGGGGGGGAAATATAAAGGGACCGGGGGTAATACCTCTTCAAGGGGGGGCCCCTTGGGGTAGAGGCTTTTGGGTCTGGGGAATTAGCCCTGTCGGTTTCTTCCCCAACCCAACCTAATACCCCCTTCTCCCCCCCCACCCCTCCTCCCCATCCCCCCTTTTTCCTTCCCCCTTCCTCCTCACCCCCCCTTTGCCCTTCCCCTTTTTTGCCTTCGTGATTTCTCCCACAGGCGCGCTAGTTCTTGGTAGGGGAAAGGACACCGGGGTCCATCCCATTCCGTTGAGGTCTTGGCGGTGGCTAGTTGCCGTGGAAATCTGGATTGCCTCCCTAGGGATGTCCGATCCCTCTCCGGTATCCCGGAGTAGCTTTGGGTGTCTTTTGGGCGTGGGTGTATTCTGGAAGCCACCTTTCGGGATCCGGGGGTGGTGATGAAGGAGGTATGCTTTGTAGGCGGATATCCGGCGCCCCTCTCTTTTGTCCACCGAGGTAGCTCGGCAGAGATGTGAGGTTGCTATCCCGGATTGATGGTTAACTGGCTGAAGGGTTAGGGTATGGCACGGGTTCCATGCTGCAGCTGCGATACTAGCGGTGTCGAAGTCCTCTTGGGCGCGGAGGGGAGATTTACGGACCCTTTCATTCCTCCTGGGAACTACTTCCTCCCGCTCCCCCTTTTTTTATTCTTTTTTTATTTGATATTTTCTTTTCTTTCTTTCTTTTTCTTTTAAAACAAAGCAAAGGGAGTAACCTAACCATGGCAGCCTAGTCCATGTAACACTACCCCGGGCCCCTTCTTGATCCCGCACCCCATTCTGACCCTGCCTTGTGTTAGACCACTCTTGGACACCTCTGTGCCCCGTACGCATGCTGGTGCTGTCTTTCCCACCCGTTCAGTACCGGGGCTTCGACTGACTCTTCGATTTGTCTGAAACTCCAGCTCTCCTTTGACTATGCTTCCGGCTTCTCCCTCTACAGTACGGCAATTTCGATTCGCCCACCCATTTCATGCCGGACAACTCCGGTCCTACTCCTAAACGCCAACGTCAATCTCTGATGTATGCTCCGTTCGTTACTTCCATTCTATCGGAAACCGACGACACGTCAAGCACTCCCTCTCCCACGCTCAGTTTCGTTTCAGGACCACACATGACTAAATTCTATTTACTATAAGGCCAACTTCTTTTCTGCCTTCCTTTCTGACCATAGTATTGCCAAAGCGCTCCTGGTCATGTTGCAGAGATAATTTAATTTCACGCTCTCAAGAGCGGTACGCGCATCGTTCACTGTCCTGAATGCTACCACAGCTCATGATCTTTACTCTCCTTGCGAATATCGATACTTACTCCTTACTATGAAAAACATCTTTCTCTCAATTCTTGTGTGGTACTGTCATTTCTGCCCCATACCATAGTCCAACAGAATTTCCTGTTGTGGCAATGACTTTTTGAACAGCTGGAAACTCAGGATCTCCCAATCCTCAAGTAGACACTTATGTCCTTCCGGCCGGGGGCGGAGACGTTACCCTTGCATGTGCTCGTTTAACTTTTGACTGACGAGAACTCCGTCCTCTGTATATGTCGCGGGACATCGGTTACAAGTTCGAAAGGTGATACTTACACCGCAACAATGTAGAAAATTGCTGGCGTTTTGGTCACCCAGCGAAATATTGCAGATCTATGCCGAATGCCGTCTGATTGGTGCGACGGACCATTCTAATACATCGTGCAGTCAACTCCATCTTGCTTTAATTGTTAATGAAGCTCAACCTTCGTACTCCGCCGTTGCCAGGTTCTACTTAAATGAACGTGAAATCCGTTGCCTCAAAGAGGCAGAAGGTCTCCCTTATTGCTATGGAGTTTATCATCTCCGCCTCCAAGGTGAGGACCTACCCCGTGTTTCTTATTCTGTGTTTCCTCAACGTCCCCCCACTTCTGGGTCCCAATCTTCTGCAGCCTCCTCTGTTGTTTACCCTCCCATAGCCATACGGCATCTAATCCTTTGTGTTCCTTGGCTCTGACGTCCGACTCAACTCGGTCTGTTCTCACATCGTCGCGTCCTTCTCACAAGCCCCAGTATGACAAGGACCTCGTACGACACCGAATACCAATCGCCCCTTATCAGAAGTCAAAAAAATCCACCATTGCTCTCTAAATCTTCTTTGCCGTTCCTTCCCCTTCTTCCGCCTCCACACTTACCCTTTCCAGTCTCGTCTAGTTCTTCCTCTCTCTGGTCTTATTACAAGCTGTGGAGATTACCCTCCTCCTCGTACTATGCCTTCCACCCCCTTCCCTCCAAGTTTCTCCCTCTTCTGTCACCTCCCAGGTTTTGCTTTCTGTCCCCCCCCCACACTTCATCTCCAGTCCCTTACACTTTTCCTCCCCCTCTACTTTTGGTACAGTCCATTACTGTCCCAATCTTTACTCACCCTCCTCCTCCTATCTTCCAATAGGTTCCATACATTCTATGAATTCAGAATCAATTGAAGCCATTTCAGAATATATTGCAGAAGAGACTAAACCTTCAATGGGACACTGATTCACTTCCTGTTTCCTTCTCTTCCCTCTCCTCCGTCTTCACAACCCATTCTTCGGCAACGCTCCGTTCCTTCGCTACTTGAACATCTTCCATGCCACCTAACACGTTGACTTTTCTAACCCCTCTAGTCCGTAGGTGCCTTTACTACAGATTCCTGAAAATTTTCTTCATCGCCCAATCATGGCCTATTTACAGTGGAATTATCCGCGGCCTCAGGGGTATCGAGGGGGTGAGCTTCAGATGTTGCTTTCCAGGTTTTTCCCCTGTTGGTGCTTTGCTTACAAGACCAAAATTACACTCGGTGTTTCCAACCTATTAGGCTATAATTTATTGTATTCTTCGGATCCTTTCTAGATGGGACCTTTAATGAAAGTGCCCTTCTTCTACGCATGATATTCCGTACTGTCAACTATTTGTCCATACCTCGCTGCTTACACTGCAGCCGTATCCACTTGAATTAATGGTTTACAATATGTTCTTTATATCTCTCTCCTTCTCGAGCATTTTCTATCCCAGACTTTGCCTTCTTGTTCATCCTTACCACCACACTTCTGTTACTGGTGATTTTAATGCCCACAATTTTCCTCTGGGGGGGGTCTCATTGTGACTCACGTGGATTCAGTTGGAGGCTTTTCTTGCCTCTCACCCTCCATGTTTTAATTACGGGTACTCCCACCCATTTGATCCTCGTTACTCATACTCTCTCTTGCATCGATTCTATCAGTCTGCTCTTCCTCCACTGCACTTAGACTTCACCGGTCTGTTCTACCAGACTTACATGTCAGCGATTCATTTTCCGATCATTCTTACTTCTCTTCCTATTCACCACCTTTCGGTAGCCCTCGCTGGCAATTTTGATCGTGCAAATGGGATCTTTACTCACACCTCACTGCTTTTAGTGGGGTTCCTTCTTCATCCTCCATTGATGAGTCCTACACCTCTTCTCGACTCAGTTTATACGCAGCTTCTCATTCTATACCCCAAACCTCAGGCAGGCATTCTTCAGAAGTGCGTGCCTTGGTGGTCTCTGCTTGTTCACGTGCAGTACCTTTGAAACGTGCTGCATGGGGCGTACCCGGTTACAATAGAACGCTGTGAGCTTTTTTTTTGATTTTAAGCAGAAGCGTGCGATCGCTCGCCGTCATCCGTGAAGCTAAAGCACTTGGTTGGCGAGACTATGTTTCCACCATCACCTTGCTTCTTCTATGGTGCAGTCTGGAAAAAAGTGAGAAAAAATTGAGTGGTAAATACTCTCATGACCCGGCTTCCTTGTTATACGGGTCATGGTGCTTGTATAGCAAACCCTCTCTGACGTTGCATTGACAACTTGGCACACATCTGGTCCGTATGTCCGAGAGGGCTCCATCTATGGCCCCTCGTTTCTTTCCTCAAGTCTGCCAGAGAGTTAGTACCCTTTGACTTTTCTTCTCTCGGAGAGAACAGTATAATGTGCCTTTTACACTTCAAGGGAAACTGGAGGCATCGCTCTCAGCTTGCTGATCATCGCAGCGGCCTGTGAACATTCATATTCCCGTATGTTACAACATTTACATCGGTAGCCCTTGTAGTCCTCTTACACTCTTCATCTGATTTGGGCACAAGGAGTTCTCCCAGCTGTGGAAATCTGCCATTGTTCTCCCTTTCGCAAAACCGGTTAACAGGACATGATGCCTCCCACTATCGCCCATCGCTCTTACAAGTGCAGTTTGCAAAGTGATGGAACGCTCGGTAAATCGACGTTTAATGTGGTTATTTAGATATTTAGAGACTCACAACAGTCTCTCCGCTAGTCAAATATGGGCTTTCGTAAGGGGTCGTTTACCATAGACCCCTTACTTGCTTGGATACGTTATGTTCGTAATGCCTTTGCGAAAAATCATCAGTTATTGCCATATTTTTTGACCTTGAGAAGGCATATGACACAACTTGGAGGTATAATATTTTGGCCCAGGCCCTTCCTTTAGCCTCGAGGCAATCTACCCATCCTTCCTTAAGAACTTTTTAACTGACAGACATTTCGTGTGTTCGAGTCAATAATGTTCTTTCCCGGACCAATCCCGACCCCCCGGTGAAGGTGTCCCTCAGGGATGTGTTCTTAAGCACAACACTTTTTTCTCCTTGCTATTAAATGATTTGGGCCTCTGTTCTTCCACCAATATTTGGGGTAATCACTCTATGTTGATGACTTCGCTATGCTTGTGCAGGGGACGTGAACTGTCACCTTATTGCAGTTTCTCTCCAGCATGCGGTTCGACCGTTGTTTCCACTTGGGCCACCAACATGGGTTAAATTTTTCATGTACCAAAAACTCACCAAATTACTTTCACTAGACGCTCTGTTATCTCCGATCATCCTTTGTATTCTTGGCTCCCGTATCCCGAGCGTGATACAGTCAGGTTTCAGGCCTTCTCTTTGACCGTCGGTTAACCTGGAAACTCACATTACCTCTCTGAGGCAACTGTCAAGCCGGCTAAACCTTCTTAAAACCTTGCTCTCTTTCCTGGGGAGCTGATCGTCGAAACTCTGCTTCGCCTACATTTCAGCCCTCGTTTTGTATCGAAACTCGATTTTGGTGACCTGATATGATTCCGCGGCCTCTCCTGCTACTTCTGCTCTAAGCCTTTAGCTCTATCCCATCACAAGGCTTCGTTTGTGCCTTGGTGGCTTTTGCTCTTCCCCTGTTGAGAGCCTCTATACAGAAGCAAATGTTCCATCCTTGTCTGATCGCCGTGATGACCATTGCCTTCGTTTTATGTTCGCTCCACGATCTACACAATCCTTCCATTTATAGAATGGTCACCGATATTAGTAGACATTTCTTTATTCGTTCCCGCCCCTGTTGCTCCGTCCTTTTCTCTTCGCCCTACAGTCACTTTGTCTTCTCAGTTACCACCTCTTTATATGTCATGTAGCATCTCATATTTCCCTGCCCCCCTGGGGAGTTCCAGCTGTTCGGGTCTGTTTCTTTCTCACTCCCTTTGCTCGAAAGCTCAACTGCCTACGGTTGGTTCCCGCTCTCTTTTTCTTGATCACTTCCACTCCCATTCTCATGCCACTGCTTGTGTACAAGATGGCTCTAAGTCTTCAGACGGCGTCGGAATTCGCCGCACGTGTTTCCGTGACAGCGTCGTACATGAGGGCATTTACTATCTTCAGCTGCATTTTTACTGCTGAACTGTATGCCATTCTTTGCAGCATTTTTCGGATCGCATCTATGCTGTGTCATCATTTGTAGTAGTCTCAGGACTCCCTTAGTGCCTCTACAGGCTATACGAAATTTGAACATCTCATCCCAAGTTCTCCGTATCCACGTTGGCTACGCCGTATCTCTACCAAACATAAAGATATTGTTTTTGTTGGGTCCTGGTCATGTCGACGTTACAGGGCAATGAACAGGCAGACACTGCTGCGCGGTCAGCAGTATATGACCCTACCAATTTCCTATGAGGTGTTCCATTTCTGGATATTTTGCTGCAAAATAGCTACCCACCTTCGCACCGTTGGCAAACGTTGGTCAACTCAGCTCGCGTAACAAACTTCATTCTATTAAAACGAGCATAGGTTACTGGCCGTCTTCTTGTTCATCAGTGCCGAAGTTGGTGAGCACTCTTCTCCCGCCTTGCATTGGCCACACTCGTCTTACTCCTGGGTTTTCATGGAGAGGCACCCCTGTCCCTCTCTGTGTGCGTGTCACTTTTCCAGTATCGATTAGCCACATTCTGTTAGACTGCCCTCTCTATCAACGAGCAGCACGCAGAATTTACCTCCCATCGTAGGTTCTTCGTTCTCTACTCTCTCTTTTACCTTCCTTCTTGCTGTTGGACCTCCTTTAATCCTGACTCTCTCATTGGGACTTCTTGCAAAACGGGGGACTGATTTTACTCCACTAACTCTGATGATATTTTTTCGCCTCCCTCAGCCTTTCTGGTTCGTCTCTTCTGCCTTTCCCCTTTCCCCATCCACGGCCCCCTTTACCCCTAACCTGTTGCTACCTTTCCCCTTTTTTGCCCCCTGATCCCCTCGCTTCCTTCCTGCCCTGAGCCTTATAGTCCTTGGGCTTAGCGTTTTTTTTTGATTTATAATAATAAATCGGATGACATCTTTGGTGTCCCCCGGGGTGACATCTTTGGTGTCACCCGGGGGGGCATTTTGGTGTCACTTCCATGAAATCCAGGGGCGGGGGTAGGGGGTAGTAAACCCCAGTTCATCATTTTGGGAATGACAGTGACTAATGTTTAGAATGAGAACGTTTTAAAGGCCATAACCAAACTTTATTAATTATTAAATAATCGTAGTAAAATTGAGGGAACAAAAAAATATCACTTCGAGTACGGCAACAGATCCTACTTTCATTCATTTAAACAATAAAAAAAAAAAAAAAACGTGAAAAAAAAAGAAAAACCCTAGTTCCGATTTAAATTTTGAGTACGGGAAACATCTCAAAAATTTGTATTTCTTTTTTTTGCCTTTAAATCCGCAAAATCATCTATCACATCAAAAAACAAGATTTTTTTCCCCATATGGCCTATTTGTACTCATAATCCTATAAAATCTTTATAGAAACGAAGGGTTTTCCTCTTATGTTATGCGCATGATTTTTGGGCATTAGTGTCACCTTTAGAGGCTTTATGGGCACCCCTTAAAGGTGTCCCCCGGGGGGGGGGTTCCCCCCCCCCCCTTTTCGACGCCCCTGATTTAGTTTTTTTAATTTTTGTGGCATAGCCACAAATTTTTTACAGTGGATTAAGGGCCACACATTTGGTTTGGGGACATAAAAGCCCCATGTTTTGAATTACCTTGGATAACCCCGTAGGCTATGTGACCTATTTCCAAGGGGGCCCTGTTAATTTAAATACGCAAAACAATTCACAGAATGGGTGAGTTTGGCCCCCGGCTAGCCGTTTTAAAAACCAGAAAGCCCGTGCATTAACCACTGTGCCATGCCTGCTAAATGTTTAAACCAGCAAGGTATATTTCTATACATACAACGCAGGTTGGCATGGGCATTGCTAAACTCAAGAGGGTTATACAGAGCTGCGGGAAAGGGGATGTGTGAGAGGGGGAATGCCCTAAGCTGATTAGGGAGTGAAGTGCAGGAGTATAAGGACGGATTTAGAAGAGGAAAAGTAAAATTACAGTTGGTATAACAAATTAGTTTTTGTTAAAGTTAAGAGTGTGACATCAGAGGTAGAACATTCAGCAAGGAGGGGGGGTGGGTGGGTTTGTTTTGGAGCGGCAGAGACAAACAGAAGTGAATTCTGTGGGCCCGCTGATAAGGCTGAACAACCCTAAGGGTGCTGAACTAGAGCGCAGCTGCCAATCCCTCCCCAGGGTGCCAGTGTTTTTCCCCTAGGTTACCCTGAGGTGTGTGACCAATACTAGATTAGAAGAGTGGGAAGACGGCTAGAAACCAAATTGTGGTTTGACAATAAAATTTGTGCACCAGCACTACCGTTGGTTGTTCAGTCGTCGAGAAATCACTTGGATAATCTGAGCAAGGAATTCCTGTTAGAAATTGAAAAGTCAAGAAAAAGCTGATTGAATCGTTACCCTAACATCGACGTGTCCCAGAGGCAAAACCCAAAGTTCATTATTATAATAATCAAGGGGGGAAGCGCTAAACCCGGGAGGATTATACAGCGCCTGGGGGGGGATGTGGAAGGCATTCAGGCTTAATTCGGGGAACTGGACACAGATCCAATTCCCTAAATCAAGAGCCCCTCACCAACATCAAGGAACCTTCCTTGAGGGGAACCAAAGTTCAATGCAAAGTATGAGGGGAGTCGAATTTTTGGATAGCCTATGATGATTGACACTACTACAAATGAAAAAGGGAGGCATCTATGCAATGTGCATTATAGCTCTGAGAATCGCATATAACTCACCTGTGAAAACACTGGCAGAGTCTAGTAAATGTTTTAGATAATTGTTAGGAAAAATTCTGCATATCCAACACCAACCAGGGGACTTAGACATCATGTACACTGCAATACCCATGAGAATGGAAGTGATCAAAAACTGTGAAATTATGGGGAAAGTGATCAAAAAAGTGTGAAATTATAGAAGGCAAGTGAGGTTTCGCACATGGGAGGGGGAAAAGAGCAACATGAATCGCCGGGATTTCCCCAAGGAGGGAGAGAAAAGTAAGATGCAGGTGAAGGTAGAGGGGAGGTAAATTATGGGAAACCAAGAGAGCAAATACGGAGAGTAAAGGAGTGTAATAAATGGGGAGGGCAATTCAACAAAGCCTTACTAACATCCGCTACCCCTCTATCCCTGGAAGGATCATGAAGGTCATAAGGACGGACAAACTAGGGGAGAAAAACTTTGTGATGAATTACATAGAGGCGCTCAACTGGGGAAGAGCAGAAAGCTCCTAAAACAAACGTAACCCATAAATAAGATCAGTAATGTGGGAGGCTGCAGGTATGGATGGTCACCATAGTCTAGTCTAGATAAGGCGAGGGGGGGGTTTGAATGCAGAGGTTTGTCTATCAGCCCCCAAGAAGGGTGGGCCAGAATTTTTAAGGAGGTTTAGAAAACTGACATGGCAGCTTTCAGAGGTTATGTGACGCTTCCAATTATTCGGTAATCAAACTAGAAGACATATTTTTTATATCCTGACAGAAGACATAATATTTATTGTTATCTTGACAGAAGACATAATTGATTGTATCCTGACGGAAGACAAAATTGATTGTATCCTGACAGAAGACAAATTGATTGTATCCTGACAAGACATAATTTGATTGTATCCTGACAAAGACAATTTGATTGTATCCTGACGGAAGACGTAATTTGATTGTATCCTGACAAGACGTAAAATTTTACTTTCCTGACAGAAGACAATTGATTGTATCCTGACAGAAGACAAAAAATTTGATTGTTATCCTGACAGAAGACATAATTTGATTGTATCCTGTTCAGGGATACAGAAAACATGAAAATGTAGAACAGTCTGAGGAACAACATGACATCTTGTGAAAGTAAGCTGTGTTTCAGCAACATAAAATTTAAACCCATGAGAGGTGTGCCCCGGGGGGAAGCACAATTAAATAGTATTCTGGAGAGGCTGCTACAAGGTGACAGTCAGCAACTGCACATAAAGAGACTACCAAATATTGGAAGGAAGAACAGTGATGGTTATTAATAGCAAGCAGGAGGAGGGACACCTTCAGTCTGGGTGAAGTCAGGGAAGAGACTTATAACATGGATGCAGAAGTTTCATTCTGATAAATCCCCAAGGAAAAGCAGCAGATTGCCTTAGAGGCTCAAGGAATGGGCTTCGGCCAAGATGTAATGCCAGGTATCTTAAACCTTTTTTAGAGAGACTACAATAACCAAGTGACCATTAACGAAGGCATTGCGAACACAAATATCCAATCAGATTATGGAGTAGATGGTAGAGCAACCCTTACAAAAGCCAAATTGAAGAGAGAAGAGATGATTATGGTGTTTCCAAGTGCGTACCATACTAAAAGCTTGTTAACCAAGAGTACTATCCACAAAGCGCATTAGTAATGAAAGGTGTCATGCACCGAAGTACCTTGCCTGTGAAAAGGGAGGACATCAGCAGTTTTCTATTGTAGTAGGAGAACCTCTTGGGATGAAAAAGAGATTGAAAAGGCATGAGGATAAGCACCATAGGGTGTAAATGCTGATGCATAGGGACGTGGAATGGCGAACTTGAAGGTCATGTATAAGGTTCCATAATGTGATTAGAAAAATTCAGAGGGGCCGACTCCCTCTCAGGTTTGGAGGACAGATATAAGGGAGAGAAATGGAGCCCTTGATAATGGCTGCAAAGTGCAAATGTAGTGATGGTGGCAATTCAAAACCTAAGAGAAGCTGTGAAATGCTTCCCAGTTAGTGAAAAGTGCAAATTCTAGACTTATTTTGCACAATTTATTGATTAAACTTTATCATAGGTATGTATGTAAACAAAAAATGACATATATAAGGTTCACTACTATCCACAGTTTCAGGTACCCATGGTAGGTCTTGGAACGTATCCCCTGAAGATATGGGGGGCTACTGTAGTTGCATTTGAGGAGAGATGACATAAGTTGCATCATCTGCAATTCGGGAGATCATTGATGAAAAATAAGAGGAGAAAAGGGGCCAAGGACCTGCTTTGAGGTACTTGTACGTTTTACAGGCAGAGTTGATGATTACCCATTGGTGGAGACACTGGTATCAGTCGCTAATTATTATTATTATAATAAAAAAGAAGAGCTAAGCCACAAAGGCTATACAGCGCTGGTCAGTCGCAAAGATGAGACTTTAGGTATACAGGAATATGTCCTGTTTCCCATAATGTTTTAGTTTAAGGTTCAGGGTGTTGTGGTTCACTGTATTGAAAGTTTTCTGCACGTCTATGAAGAGCCCCCAGGGGATATTCATTTTTCAGGAGTTTGCATAAAGCAGTTGAAGAATTTTTATAATTACATCATTTTTTTTTTGGAAGTTGGATATTGCCCAAATAGTTATTTACATCAGTTGGATCGCCTCCTTAAGGATTAGGGGACCCTTGTTACTTTAAGTATTGTTGGGAAAGTTGTAGTTTTTAATGATTTGTTGAACAGAGTTGCAATAGTGGGTGACAAGACATTGCTTTTTTATACACGATATTGCAACCACCCCTTGAAACTATTGCTTCTGGTAAAACCTTCCCCTTGTAAGCATGTACAAATAAACTAAGAGATGGTAATGCCCATGTATAAAACTTCAATGTCAAACTGATGTGTAGCATGCAATAAATGACCATCCTTACTATTTACCTTTTTTTACTGCATATATTCTAAAAGCTTAAATTTACAATGATGTTAACTCTTTGTAATGATACTGTTACAGGCTCACTACACAACATGTACCTGAACGTGAACTTAACTCCGCCGCCAAACAGCGGCTGGTGAGGCCCTGCACTACACCCAAAACACCGGGGATCCTCAACTCCCTCATCAACCTGACTAGTCCCCCCCTGCCACACTATTCTCAATACCAAAATCAGGTTAGTGCCACATTATTCAATAAGAAGTGCTAAACCCATGGGGGTCGTGCAGTATGTGGGGAATTAAAGGTAATTGGGTTTGATAAAAGGAAGGAGAGGATAACTCTTGTTTGAAAGTGTTATTCACCAGCATGAATAAAGCCCTTTTTCCTTGAAAGGGTTCATAGTAGCTTACTGACAGTGTCTTCAGTTGAACTGAAGGATCCAAGGTCATTCCTGGAACGAGTCGAGACTTTTGGACATAATTTCCTCACCTAGCAGTAAATAAGTGCTTGGATATCATTGAATCAAATTTATAAAATACCAGCAAGTTGAAGAATAAACATGTCAAACATTTGAATATCTGTGAGAGATGTTTCATGCTATAGGGGGTTTAATTAATCTTCAGTGTTAGCTGACTGTTGTGGGTTACATCCTGAGAGAGTGGTAGTATGCTTTAGATAGATCTAGGCTTGATAATTGATTTCCACTTTGCACTTACCTATCAATATAATAATTTATGATATTTCCCAAGAGTGTACAAAAATACTAAACATTATTGAAAAGAACAAAGCTCAGATAATGTGGTGCATAATTTGGGCTTTATTTTCTTTTCAATAATGTTTAGTACTTTAGTGGTATATTTGTTTCGTATATTAACAGCTTTTAGCCTGTAAATTCAACAGTGTAACAACAAAACCTGATGAATGTTATTTAATTGTATAATGTTTTACTCTGCTTTTCAGTCTTGCATAAAGCCCTTAAATATTAGCTTCCTAATTCTACTACTTGGAAAACATTCTTATATTTTAGTAGTTGTCTTAGATTTTATAAATTTATCTTCTCGTATAAATTTTAAATTCATAAAACAAGTTTGGAATGCTACTTTGGTGTTGCAGGTGGAAGGTGGGCTCTACTAAGTCCTATTAGTGACATGAGCAGCCCTGGTGAAGAGTCCACAGTCACATCCCTGAGCAGCATGTGCCATGGCAGAGAAGACTCCATAACACGACGGATGAGTGATCCTGTGGCTGCCAATGGTGGCTTTCCTGCGCGGTGGGGGTGGTGGAGGTGGCTTGGTGGGCGGGTCCCCCGGCACCTCAGGTATGGGCGGCCCCCTGGCTGGGGCATCGCCCCCCTCCACCCCTGACTTGCCTTCACCTGTCAATACAGTGGAAGCTACAAAATCAGCTCTTATCAAAGAGGGTCTCAAGCTACAAATACGTACCAAATTGCAAGCTGCTGGCGTCGATACTCCTGAATCCATCCTCGAAGACACCAAATATATCAAGGATGAAAATAGCGATGTAAGTATCATAGCTTTACACATCATATCAATATAAAATATGAATGACTTAAAGTTAAATCACAATAGCTTTGGAAAAAAACTACAAGTGGGAAAGTCATTAACTTAGCATCAGGAGCAGGAATGAGTTGTAGATTGATGAAAAAGTATCATAGTTTATAGTCAGTATTTGTTAAAATTCACAATCATATATCTACCACACAAATTCCAGGCAATACTAGGATTTGTTTGTTTTGCTTTTTACTGCCACCTAATTTTCCTAATGTTACTGTACAAGGGACATGGAGAGTTTATCAGTATAAACTGAGTTTTGCCCTCTGTATGCTAACATAATTCAAATCTGTGCATGACATGACTTGTTATATTCAAGGGAAAATGCTAAATCCATAAAGATACACAGTTTGAACAAAGGACTGCGAGATTACCTCGAATTCCTGGTTTCAAATCCCTTTAACATCAAAGAAATCTCCCTTCAAAGGGAATGTAATATAGAATTATTACAAAGGCAAACTTAAAAACTAGTTAAAAACAAATCTCAATGCAGTGCCCTCAGTTTAATGGACTGACAAGGAAGGAGGTGTCTGTTGAAGGCAATTGTCCATTGAAACCAAATTATAAAATAGATTTTCCATTATCATAGAATAAACAGATAGTCTGGAAGCAGTGGACCTGGTTCATTATTTGGAAGGTATGAGGACACTATTGTTACCCAACAATTCCTTAAACATCATTGTCTGTTGGATCGAGAGACTACCGGACACACTAAGAGTAACCTGTAATACAGTATGGTTCTTATTCTAATGTACATGTATATTAAAGTACAGTACTTTTACTTGCCTTTTTTTGGTGAATGTACAACACTAAATTGTGCTACAACCTCTTCTAGTGCATGCCGTAAATTTGCCGTTGATTTTATGGTTATCAGACACTTTCTTTACACCATATTCCTCACAAGACACATGCCACTAAAATAACGACTGTCACCTTATTAGTTCATATTTCTGATTAACACTGATTCACATGTATGCTCATGGTGTCACCACTTACTTTTGAGGCCATTGTTAATAACACTGTATACTTAAAATGTTAATACAGCCTCTCCTCACTTAGCAACGTACTCGTTTACTGACGATTCAGACTTACGATGGGCTCTCTGAGCAGTAAGCAAACCTAAATAATGTATATTAGAGCTGATTTCCTCTATTCTGTTTACTGAGATAAGCAGTATACTGCTGTATAAACATTTAAAAATATACCACAGATGTTATAAATGATGCAAAGGTGACATTACAGCCTACTAGACGCCTACTAATAATGAAGACTGGATACAACAGACTTGGTCCATTCGTAACATCACCTCTAATGGACAAAATCCAGACCCAGTGGATTAAATCTATTGGATCCAGCTTTTGTCTAGCCAAATTTTGTCCATTGCATCCAAGATTCATTAAATTGGGTCTTTAAATTTAGGATTTATTGGTTTAATTGCATCATTTAATCTAATCTAAAAGGCAGTCACTTTATTAGTCCATACAGATATTATCCAGTATTAGGGTGAGGACATAATCTTACACACACAAGTTTTTAAACATAATTACCTTACCATTGCTCACCTCAGTAGAGTTCAAACATCTGTATCAAGCCAAACATCAGAACTGAGTGATAGGGTTAAATTGAGTTTTGTTTAATAGGTGACATAGTAGAGCATTGAACTCTTGACTGAATTAACCCAGGTGGGACAAGACAACTGGGGAGGTGCTAAATCCATAGGGTCATACAGTGTCCGAAGAATGGGACATAATCAAGTATAATACAAGGAAAGCGTGGGTAATTCCAATTCCTTGGATCAAGTGTTTCATAACCAGCATCCAGACAACCCTGCCTTGAGAGCACAGTGAACTAGTTACCTAGGTGTTAATTGGCTGTTGTGAATCACATCCTCCTAGGCAATAACTGAATGGAAACAAATCGTACAAGGAAGCTCGAATAGCTATTCTAGTTAGTGCACACCTCAGAGACGACTTCATGAAAGCTGCAGATACCATGCTGGTGGTTACTAGTCCTCCTGCTAGCAAAACTAGGATACCTGGGTGGCAGACACTGAGTGACAGGCTGGAAGTAACACTATTATCACAACAGGTGGTAGTGACGAGCTAGTGTGACCTGGTGTGAGGAGGTGACGTGATGCTAGTGACGTGCGGTGATTCCCGTCATGTTAGTAACATGTTTGTCACAACAGCTGACTGAGGAGGATGAGGAGCGGAGACGACGGCGGCGAGAGAGAAACAAGATAGCAGCCACAAAGTGTAGGAACAAGAAGAAGGAGAAGACCATTGTGCTCATGACCGTAAGTCACTCTCTCTCGTGCTTTTTCTCATCTCTCTCTCTCTCTCTCATCATGCTTTCTGTCTCATGCTCTCTCACTCAGTGTGTGCTCACCAAATTGTGGTTGCAGGGGTCAAGTCTCAGCTCCTGTGTATGTGTGCACACATGCAGGCAACCTTTGAAGCTCCCATTACTGATGATCCCTTAGTGGAATGCTTGATGATGTCCTCATTGCCCCAACTTGGGTTTCCAAGCTCAGGCTGACAGATTTCAAACTGTGTATAACCCCCATCCTGTGTGAGGGAATATGACAAGGAAACATACCTAGCTTTTGTTCCCACCATGTGATTATCATATAGAAAAGAGTAGCAGCACACTACTGTCCTGTAGCTCGATTGCTAGCGCACTCTGCTCACACACTTAAGTCTATGGTTCGATCCACAGTATAGGTGGAAATATTAGGACATGTTTCCTTAAGACACTTGTTGGCCCTTCACTATCAGTAAAATAGGTACATGGGTGTTAGTTGACTGGTGTGGGTTGCATCCTGATGACAAAATTGACCTTATTTGCCTGAATTGCTCTGCATAACAAGGGACTTTCTATAAAGTAAGTAGTATGTTACTGATGTCGGTTAATGGTTTGTATACACTGTACATGTACTTGTATAAATAAAAGATGTTGATTATTATGTATCCAGTGTTAAAAATGTTGCTTTCTCTCTCTTTCTCTTTGCAGTGTGTTCACACATAACCCACTCCCCTCCTATCCCCCATAAATTGGATATGAAAATTGATCAATATTTTGGCCCATCCTGAACTTTTGTGAAGTCCAGGGTTATTTAATGGTCTGTGATTACCAAGATTTTGCCAATTTTCATTTCAAATTTGTTGGTTAGGTGCAAGTTCTTCATTAAAGTATTAACCTTTACTCAGTCTCCATTTTCCCCTCACATACATATCTAATTTTGATCATTTGTTGTCTTGGTGTGGCTATCTTTATCTTCATTATTGTCCATTCATTTGAACTCTTGCTGTTCATTAATGTCATCTTTCTACTCTTCTGTCTGGCCATCCTTTCCTGTCTATACATTTGTCTGTCTCTTCAATTTTTATATTAAAAGCTAAATCTGTTTAGGCCATACTGTACTTGTCATTCTTTCACGCTTAAATGCAAACTAAACATAATAATTATAATAATTACATATGAAAATTGGATTACAAACCAAGATAGGCTAATAAGGTAAAATATTTCTAAAACTAGCATTATCCTATGAGCAATTTTAATAATGTGCAAACTACTATAAGTAACTTTGGTCAACAGAAGTTTTCTCAAAGAATAAAATTAGTTCTTTCTCCATGTTTAGGAATCGGAGTCGGTGGAAGATATGAATGTTAGGCTCAAGACGGAGATACAGAGGCTGACCACAGAGAAGATGAACTTGGAGAAGCTGCTTGAGGACCCAAAACATCTTGCATTCTGCCGCCATTCCCCACGTTGTTCCAAGCCCTTACGACCACCACTTGTTATAGTCACACCAGCAGACTCTCCTGACACCACCTCGAGCTCTTGTTCATCCTCTCCTACTTCCTCAAACCTCGTCTTCTTCCTTGGACAGCCCTACCTCCCCACCCCTCACCAGTCCTAACAGCTATAAGGCTCCTCCCCAGACTGCTCCACCTGCTACCCAAGTCTCCTCAACCATGATAACTCCTAGTGCAACTTCCTGTGCCTCATCTTCATCGCAATTTCTGGCACCAAAATACAGCCCTTTCTCAGAACCTGAATCAAAGGCATCATCCATACCAGTGCCCAGGTCGCTTCTCAGCAGCCCTCAGCTGCCATGGGGAGAGAAACCACTTTATGGAAGTCCACCCTCTCCCACTGGCACCCACAATAAGCCTGCTTACAGCAGCTATTTCAGCATGGGAGTACCTCGGACTCTAGAATTTTTACCACCAAATCCACCATCTCAGAAGTCAGTATATACAACACCCAAGTCACGCAATAGTACTTTAGTGCGTTATAATCCATACAATGGACGTTCTCCGCCTGTACCATCCCCACTGGTCACCCATGCCCACCCACAGCCAGGGCCACTGCCTTGTGGGGACACATATATTCAGTCAAACAATAACAATGGGTGCGGACGTGAGGACCAGCAAACCTACGTGACAGACACTCGCACAAATCAGTTCTTTCCTCCATGCTCATACAGCAGCATGTGACCCACAGCCGGGGTAATTTAACCCCAGCTGGTTTTTGGTTCTAGATTAGCATGTTATTCTGTATGAGTGACATGCCTTCCAAGGTGGGCTTCTTGTAAAAGTGTTGTACATTACCACAGGTTATTTTTTTAAGGTTGCTCCACTTCCTGGAGGTTAATGCCAGTCTCTCAAGGCTGCTGCACAAGTTTGCTTTAATCCTGGCCTGTAATTTTGGGGTAAACTTTATACAAGTTCGCTTGCCTTGTATTTTATTTTTTTTTTTTTTTTTTGCTGAAGGATAAGTTTTGTTGTTGCATGTTGTTTGTATTAGACCTCGTATTTTCTGATGGTATTGAACACTTAGCCAAGAAGCAAGATTGCACCATGTCAATATTGTGTTAGTTGTTGCCCTGTTCTTGGTAGTGCTGGGTTTGTGTGTGTGTGCGTGCGTGTGTGTGTACGAACGAGAGCTCCAGAGCCTGGTCACTTAGGAATAGCACCTCTCTTAAGACATATCTGTTATATTTCTCAAGTGTCCTGGTTTACGTGATCCATACATATATATTTTTATTAGCTTTATTTTCATAACTGAAATGTTGGCAAATATATAACATGATGCTAAACGATTTAGGTACAAAACTCCACATTCCTCTCTCCCTGTATCACGGTGAAGGACGTATCAGAGTGTGGCCACTCCAGGTCTTGTGGTCCCCACCACCAGCAGGTCTGTAGTGCCACTCCAAATGGACCACACTCCTGCAGTGTTGGCCACACTCGCTCAGCAGCTGCACTTAAATGTCAACAGCTTGCCAAGTGCAGTTCTGTACTATTACCCATCATCAGTATTCCACCTGCTGTTACCTGACTTTGAATTAGTGTGATCTCTCTATGGAGGCAACACAATATTTAAGACTATCTCATTGCAGACAGTGAGGCCATGTTTGTGTGTATCGCACCCTTCGTGTTTGTGAAGGTGTTTGTATACTGTACATTATCCTTTTTATGTATTGTCAGTCACTAGGCATCGGCCGCTGGTGTCCCAAGTGAAGAGCCTGGGAAGGCCTGGTGCCCGTCTGATGCAATTAGTGATTGACAGGTGGTGGGGCTGCCTGGGAGGCCAGGTGCCCCTGCTGCTCCCACACCTGAACTGCTCCCTACCCTACCAGCCCCAAGTTCCAAACAGCTGGCTGTTAGGGAACTATATTGTCCATTGTTTTGTCTTGGTATACTGCTCAGATATCCCATCCCCTACCTAAAACATGCTGCATTGTCTATGAAACACTATCAGTAACTGCAGGTATCATGCCAGCTTGAATGTACATGACTACTGAGCCATTAGGTTATATTTGACTACACAAATTTTACGAGGTCTGAGACCTTGTGCAGATTCATTTTGTTGGCATTGCCATTATGAACATATTCTGAGGCTTTAGCACGATTTGTTTTACAACCCTTTTTTTTTTTTGAATTAATTTTCTTTCCTGCTCATCCATTTCCTAATCCTTACTGAATGTCTGTTGCTTATGTACTGGCAGTAGAACCTGACTTTTTTACCTGCCCCTTGCTGCTTCCAACTTTTGAGCAAGATATGGAGGAAAGGGCAAAAGGCCAATGGTGTCAGGTGCTAAAATATAGTCTGCTTCCCTGGCCGCCATGACCCTACTGTCGCAGTTCTATGCACCAGTAGTTTACTAAGCCGTCCAGCTCTACCTGCTGCATGGCAGCATTGAGTCCTATCATGCAAAACCACGAACTCGATCATGTTTGATAAATCTCACGAAAATTAATTAGGTAAGATATGTACTCTGTTTTATTGGCTTTATAAAGGAAACATAGGGGTAGAAATTACAGCAAGAAATATAAAATAAATGTGAAATGTTTGGATGAGTTTATATACAGTTTTTCAATAGTTACTCATTTAAAAACTAATTACTTAATTCAACAGAAATGGCGGCCGCGGTGGGTGAGGCAAAGTTTTGTAAACAAGTTACCCACTCACATTTGGCAATACTGCCGACGCTGCCCCACACTACCGCCACACTCGATCACACGCAACTGAACGACTTAAAACGAAACTACAACGAAAACGACATCACTGATCCAGTACCCCTCACCGCCGGGAGCACCAGCCATTGACCCTGTCGAGGCTGAGGGCTGGTGCCCCATGCCCTTTCCCATGAGCGGTGACATTCCAGTGTGGGGGGTACTTGTGATCTTGGTGACACTGACCTACACATCAACTATGTCTTCCTCCTGCAAATATATGTGGGAAAATCTGATTGCGATATGTACATTATTCTGCTATTGAAAATGCAATGAGAGAAACGTTACATTGGCATCATATTAAGTTGGGCATGTATATAAAAAGACATTATCTAAGCATTTACTATCCACTGCTAAGTGCTATCAAATATTTTTATAAAACTGCTTCACTGAAGACAAAGCAGATTAATAAATTTGCAATATACTTATTCCTGTTCATGATTTTCCTTGAGACTACCAGGTAAATTTAGGATAGTAATTTACACATGGTATCAACTGTTTATTATATGTACTTTTATTCAGCAATGCAGTGCAAGACACTTATGTTTCAGGCATTTTAAAAACAGTACTATAGGATTCTGTTACACAATACTGAATCCAATAACTAAAATTAGAGCTTTAGAAATATTGCTCAGACATTTTTACTATTAGAAAATATTACCTTAAATACAAATTGAATTATACTCCATAATCAGCCAGTTTTGTGGCAGGCAATTTGGAGTGTAAGGTCAGTGTACATTATTATTATTATTATAATCAAGGGGGAAGCGCTAAACCCGGAGGATTATACAGCGCCTGGGGGGGGATGTGGAAGGCATTCAGGCTTAATTCGGGGAACTGGAGCACAGATCCAATTCCCTAAATCAAGAGCCCCTCACCAACATCAAGGAACCTTCCTTGAGGGGGGTCAGTGTACAGTGGTATGATTATGCACTGACTATTTCTACTCTTCCCATCCCATCCTTCAATGGGGAAAGGGGTAACCTTGTCATTGAGGCTATTATGTAAGCATGAATGCCTTTATTCCCAAGGCACTATATGACCCCTATGAATTAAAGTGCTCCCCCATGAAATGTAATAATAATGAAGCTATTCTTCTTTTGAATCAGTTGCACTTACTTCCCACTCCACAAGTATATTCTGCCATTGTCTATTCCTTCCCAATTATATAATGCTTAAAAATGTAATAAAATTAGTGTCTTACACCACCTTTAAAACTAAAGAGCAAATGTGCTGCTGTTCATCCCTTAAATACACTCGGTAAACTCCCCATATGATGGACTAGGGAAATAGGGACCAAAATATCTGGACTCATAGATTAGGGAAAAAATGAACTCATACACTACAAAAACATTCTTCTATTAAATGTTACCCACTCTTCCCTGTTGTTGGGTTAGATGGAGGGTTTAGGGGACTTGGACAGCAGAAACCCTTTCCCAGCTAAACCTAATTTGGACAGTTTTGTAATAAGAATTTTATAGTACTGATCATTTGAAACTCTAAGGTGGCAGTGAACATTCCAGGTACTAACAATAATGAACTACAACACTACATTATCAAACAAATTCGGATAAAATAAATATTGGACTTAACTAAGAAATGCTACATTATAGGTGAATTATTTTAAAAATATTTGCCACATAAAAAGGATTTCAAGTAATTTCTTTTAAAATATCAGGACTACAAAGGAGATTAAGCACACTAAGATCACAGTGAACTAAAATTTAACAGACGACCACACTGACCACACTTTTCAGGGTTAAGCACATTTTTCATAAACGGACAGCTCCTGGACAGATGCCCAAAGGACATTTCACTGAATGGACAAAATGGCATTCATCAAACCCAACCTAACTTAATTTTCTGCTCAGCTAAATTTTAGTCGGTGAAATTCTGTCGGCCAAGTGTCCATTGATCATGTGTCAGCCATGAACAGGACTTGCACCAACTACCCTGAATGATCCGAGTATTCAACTAAAATTAATGATAACCATGGTCCCGACTGCAGTATTTTATTAATATTTCAACCTTGAAAAATGGCAAGCACTATAGTAATGCCTAGGCCATAATAAATTATATATTTATAAATTATTTCACCACATACAAAGCCATACAAAGTGCCATAATTTAAACCAAAATCCATTCAGCAATCTAGACCATTCCAAATACTTTAAGAAGTGCTGCATACCAAATATTATTTTTAAAGTGCCCAGCCAAGAACTGATGAACCTAAATATGCATTTCCCCCAAAGGGGGCATTTGAGAATATTATACCTTTCAGTGCTAACCAATCTTTACATTAATAAGTAACTACATAAGTCAGCCCGACTTGAGTCGGAGGTGGGAAGTACGGTGCCTGCACTTTAAAGGAGGGGTGGGGATATTAGCAGTTTTGGAAGGGCATTTTGAATTGCATTATTACATGCCTCTGCCAAGACAGTGATAGTATAAACAGTATGAAAGAGTTTATTTTTGGGTCCTCTACCCCGGTGGGAGGTGGCCG
>NC_069408.1:17778359-17826582 GCF_026875155.1 Cherax quadricarinatus | reverse complement strand
CCTTTCCTTTTCTTCCTCCTCCTCTCCCCAATCCCCTTCTTGTTTTCAACCTTTGGGGTTCCTTTCCTCAGGTATTCTAGTTTCTTGGTGGGGGGGGGGAGGTACTGTGGTTCATACACTTTAATAACTCTACTAGTCCGTAGACACCTATTGCTTCATGTAACTTATATACTCGCAAATCATGACTTATTTTCAGTGGGATATGCGTGGCCTCGGGGGTAATCGGGGTGAGCTTCAGGTGTTCCACTCCCAGTTGTCCTCGATTTGTGTCCGTTTACAAGAACCTAAATTATGCTCTGTTGTTATCCATCCCATCTCGGGCTATGTTTTCTTGCATTCATCAGATTTTTATCCCGATGGAGCTTTTAATGAAAGTGCACTTCTTGTACGCACTGGTATACCATACCATCAGATCTTTGTTCATACTTCGCTACATTACACAGTAGCCTGCATCTACTTGAACAAGTGGTATACAGCATGTTCTTTGTATCTCTCTTCTCGAGCATTATCTAAGATGTTGCGTTTCTGGTTTCTTTCTTACCGCCACCTGTTCCGTTATTACGTGATTTTAATGCTCATTTCCTCTGGGGAGGTCTCACTGTGACTCCCACGGCGATCAGTTAGAGGCTCTTCTCACTTCTCTTCCTCTCCATGTTTTAAATACTGGTACTCCCACCCATTTTGACCGCACTCAATCTCTCTCTTGCATGGATCTCTCAGTTTGCTCCTCGTCATCTACACTTGACTTTACCTGGTCTATACACCCATATTTACATAACAGCGATCATTTTCCTATCCTCCTTACTCGCCCTCCTCGAAGCCCACGTTGGCAATTTGAAAGAGCAAATTGTAACCTATACCCGCGCCAAACTGCTTTAAGTGAGGACTCTTCTTCGTCCTCTACTGATGAGCTGTTACACTTATTTTCAACCTCAGTTTTAACTGCAGTTTTACATTCTATTCCTCAAACCTTGAACAAGCATTCTCAGAAATGAATGCCTTGGTGGCCTGCTTGTGCTTGTGCAGTACGTTTGAAACGTGCTGCATGGAGCCGATATCGTTACAATGGGACCACAGAGCATCTCCTTGATTTTAAATGGGCGAGAGAGGTCGCCCGACGTGTCATCCATAAAGGTAAATGCACTTGCTGGCAGGATTACGTTTCTACCATTACTTCGACATCCTCTATGAGTGCAGCTTGGAAAAAAATGAGGAAATTGAGTATCAAGTACTCTCCAGACCCGGCTCCCATTCTTCAGGTTGACGGTGTCAGTGTTGCAAGCCCTCTCTCTTGAACTTGCCACGGAAATCGAAAATCATCTTGTCCGTATCTCTAAAGGGCTCCATCTAAGCCCCTCGTTTCTTTCCTCCAAGCCTACCAGAGAGTTACTGCCCTTAGACTCTTCTTCTAGCAAAGAAGAGCCTTCTAATGTGCCTTTTACACTTACAGAACGAAGAGTCCACACTTTCTGCTTGCCGATCATCGGCAGCTGGGTCTGATGGCTTCAGCATTTGCATCCGTCAGCCCTTACAGTGCTCTTAGTCTTTTCAATCTTATTTGGTAGCAAGGAGTTCTTCCCCAGCTGTGGAAATCTGCCATAGTTTAGACATGATGGCTTGCATTGTCGTCCCATTGATCTTACCGGTGCAGTTTGCAAAATGATGGAACGTCTGGCAAATAGACACTTGATATGGTACTTCGAGACAATAGTCTCTCCCCTCATCAATACGGTTTTTGTAAGGGTCGCTCTACCACTGATCACTTAATGTGCTTAGATAGGTATGTTCGCAGGGCCGGATTACGGCATAGGCAAACGAGGCATTTGCCTAGGGCCCCGCGCATTTGGGGCTCCGTGGTCCAAGGGGTTCAGGGGCTCATCCAAGACTGCGCACATGGTGCAAGTGCAAAGGGGTCCCTACCTAAAAAGTTCAAGTGTTTGGAGAGTAAAATTGATTTTTAAAAATTAATCAGAACAAAAATAAATAATAAAATAAAATAAAAATAAATAAACCTAACCATAGATGGCAACACTCAACACGCCTTTGTTTACATCAGAACAGCTGTGTTTTCCCGCTAATGGGTGAGTATGGGAGATTCCTCTCCAATTTTCTGTAGTAATTACACGTTATCTAGACTTGTACTGTGACAAATTAACTGAAGTGTTGTTGATAGACATTGATGTGTATGGATAAATGTTTGTTTTCGCCTCTAAATGTTAAGGGAGGTATCTGATAGGGTTACTTGACCAGTAAAGACGCATGGACCAGTAAAGACGCATGGACCAGTAAAGACGCATTTTTGGTAAAAATACTATAAAGAAAAACCTAAAAACGCAAACTGACTTCCGTTTGTAGGTTTTAAAAGCACTTTGTCCTGTCTTTAAGTCTTTATCATTTCAATGACAGATCTCAATTGATTGATGTTCTACATCACTTCCGTCGCAAATGCTTAGTTTTCAAGTTGCGACGGAAATGATGTAGAACATCAATTAATTTACTACATATTTCCCCAGAAACACATAAGCCACATCAGAAAATCGTTGGTTGGGTGAAACTGAAAATTGTCCCTGCATTCTTTAATTCTCATGTCCTTATCTATGGTGGTAGGCCATATATCATGCAAAACATAATGATTAGTTTAGTTATGAAAATGGTAATATAAATACCATTGTGCATTGTTCTTGGGCTCGGTATGATTTCTGTTTAAGTAAATTGGAGATCAAGGAGGATGAATTAGTAAAATATTCGTTGCCCAAATCACTAACCTAATCTATGGTAAAAGTTCTGTATATGACTCCTTTCTGGTAACTTTTGAATTTTTAGATGCGCAGCCAGAGGAAAGGGGGCTACAAGGGCCATATCCCCCCAATTGACAGAAAAAAAATTTAATAATTAAAAAATAATAATAATTGATAATGAAAAATTTGTATTTGCATGATTACAGACAGTGATACATCCTCATTATGGCATCTCGTGAACGTGATGTTGGACGTTCTTATGCGAGTGGGTCACAGAAAAGAAAGAAGAAAATTCAAGAAGAAGAACAGAAAAAGAAAGATGTAGGAAGCTGCAGAAAGATCACAGACATGCTCACGAAAACAGTTTCTGATGTTACCAGTACAGTTGAATCTGCAGATACGTCAGATCATACAGGAAGCACCACTCACAAGAGCTGCATTTTAGCCTGTGTATTTCGTGCACAGAAAAAAGGCTTATTGGATTCTCATTTGGAAAATCAAACTGAAAAAGAGCGCACTTATTGGAGAAAAGTTCTAGAAAGAGTTGTTGCTGTTGTAAAATTCTTAGCTCTAAGAGGACTTGCTTTCCGTGGAGAAAATGAGGTTTTTGGTCCGGAAAACAATGGTAATTTCCTAGGGATCATAGAACTGTTAGCACAATTCGATCCATTCTTAGCAAATCATGTGTCACGCCTTGGGAATGCAGGAAGAGGCACTGTATCTTACATGTCATCTACTATATGCAATGAATTTATTGAACTGATGACTAAGAAGGTCCTCGATAACATCATAGCAGCTGTGAAAACTGCAAAATACTTTGCAATAAGTGTATGATCAACACCAGATATTTCACATACAGATCAATTGACATTCATTGTTCGCTTTGTCGACTCCAGTGGTAAGCCTGTAGAGCGCCTTTATAAAATTCATTCCTCTTTCAGGCCATGATGGAGAAAACAATGATGAATGTAGTACTGGATACTCTGCTTGAACATGATCTCTCTATTATGGATTGCCGTGGCCAGAGCTACGACAATGCAAGTAACATGTCGGGTAAATATAATGGATTGCAAGCCCATATCAAGCAAATCAACCCACTTTCTGAATATGTGCCCTGCTCAGCACATTCTCTTAATCTTGTTGGGTCATGTGCTGCGGAGTGTTGTGTCGCTGCAGTTTCATTTTTTGGACTTTTACAAGCACTCTTTAATTTTTTCTCTGCTTCAACGCATCGGTGGAGTATACTCAAGTCATGGAGATGTCATCAAATCATTATCAACAACAAGGTGGTCAGCGCAGCATGATGCAACACATGCTTTGAAAGACAGCTTTGCTGAAATACGTTTCTGCTTTGATCCAAATAGCAGAGGATGAAGACCAGACAGCAACTACAAGAAGCGAAGCAGCCAGCTTAGCATCAAAATTGGAAGATTTTGAATTGGCCTTATTTGTATGCTTTGGGACTGTATACTGGAACGGCTAAAATGCCACGACAAGACACTTCAGAAAATTGAAATTGAAATGGCTACTTGTGCTAACCTCTATGCAGACTTAGTGGAATTTGTAAGCTCACTTCGCAATGATGAAGCTTCTGAAATGTTTGAAGAGAAAGCTAAACTGCTGGTGAAAGACTACAGTTACCGGGCTGATCATCAGCGGTCAAGGAAGAGGAAACGCAATTTTGAAGAGCCAGACAATGAAATTGTGTTGCTACCAAGGCAGAAATGTAAGACAGCTACATACTTCGTCATTCTGGATTCACTGATTACAGAATTGGTGAAAAGAAAAGAAATCTACCAGAATCTCAATGACAAGTTTGGATTTCTGTTCAAAATTACTACTATGCCAGATGCAGAATTGAGAGAAGCTGCATTAAAGTTGCAACAACACCTTTCAGCAGATGTTCAGGACACATTTGTTGAAGAAATAGTTCATTTTTCTGGGTATATGAATCAGATTAAAGCTCCACCTGAAAAATGTGCGCCCTCAGCTGCTTTGAAACATTTAAGAAATGCAGGTATCTCAGAAACCTTCCCTAATGTTGACATAGTGTATCGCCTTTACCTAACACTTCCAGCTACTAGCTGTGAAGGAGAACGTTCATTTTCTGTTTTAAAAAGAGTGAAAAAACAGCTCCGTTTAACAATGAGCCAAGACAAATTGTGTAACCTAGCCTTGTTGACCATTGAGTCTGATCTAACAAGAAATATTGATTTTCAGAATATAATTGATGATTTTGCCAATATGAAATCCAGAAAAAAATTTATTTAAGAAGTGCCTGTGAATATATACAATTCTTTACTTTCTTGAGTTTATATGATTTGATAGTCTTATGCATGATGCAATGATAACAATAATGGTCAGTGATTTATAAAGGGAATAATAGTGCTGTAGTGGTTATGCTGAATATAATAGGTACATGATGTCACTACTTTAATAGCCTAATCTAGTAATACCTGGAGTTGAGGATTTATTAAGTTCCTTATCTGAAGAACTTGTTAATCACGATTTACTATTTCCAGTTCCTACTATCATTAAACTTATTAAACTTTGCATTGTTGATGCAAAATTTGTATTTAATGATAAGTTTTACACTCAGAAGTTTGGTATGGGCAATGGGAAATCCTCTTTCACCTGTTCTTAGTAACCTATACATGGAATTTTTTGAAACAAGATTGCTTAACACAATCCTCCCTAATAGAGCTAAATGGTTCAGATATGTTGATATTTTGCCTTATGCCTAAGAATGTAGATATAGACCATTTCCTTGTTAAATTAAATGGCTTAGCACATTCTATAACCTTTACAGCTGCATAACCCTTGTGGTTTAGCGCTTTTTTTTATTACAATAATAATATAAACTTTACTGTTGAGTTCGAAGCAAATAACTCATTTATTGCCTTTCCTAGATGTTTTAATTATTAAGGGTAACAATGACTTTAAAATTAAAATTTACAGAAAACCTAAAAATAACTGTTCCTATGTGCACTATTATTCTTCACATCAAGATAAAGTTAAACTGTCTGTTTTCTCATCATGTTTTTGAGAGCTTTACATATTTGTAGTCCAGAGTTCATAGATGAGGAAATATCCAAAATTTACGAAATAGCTAATGAACTGAAATAGCCAAGAAACGTAATTGATAAAACTTTTAAAATTGCTAGAAATACTTTCTACAATTCAAAAAGGGACAACCAACCTTATTCAACTAAAAATATGTTGGTTCTCCTTACCATGAAAACTTGGTTGATATGCCTTCTCTTCTTAAGACTTTTAATATCAAAGTTGTATTTAAAAATCTTGATACAGTAAAATAAAACTTGATAAAGAATTCCTCCCAAAATACTGATGGATGTGTCTATAAGATTCCTTGTAAAATTTGCAATAAAGTTTATTACGGTCAAACTGGTAAAAATATCGAACTAAGATTAAAACAACATAAATATAGCATTAGAACTGGACAAGATTCCAATGCTCTGTTTATTCATGTAAGAGATTTTAACCATCCAATTGATTTTCAAAAAGTTGAGAAAGTAGTATCAAGCAAGTCCATGGTCGACAGGAATATAATTGAATCTTGTTTCATAAAAAGCAGTTTTGACAATAATATGAATATTTCTTTTGGTTTATATAAATTGGATTCATTTTTAATTAATAAAATTTGGGAAGAATTTAATGATACATTAAACAAGTAATAAATCTTAATTCTTGGGTAGAGTATTAAGTGTGTTTCACAGAGTCATATTTTCTCTTTATAGTTCCTTGACTGACACTGGACAAGCACCTAAAGTCGGTACCTGACCAGCCGGGCTGTTGTTCATACGTTGGGTTGCATGCAGCCAGCAGTAACAGCCTGGTTGACCAGGCCCTGATCCACCATGAGGCCTGGTCAAAGACCGGGCCGCGGGGGCGTTGACCCCTGGAACTCTCTCCAGGTAAACTCCAGGTGATAATGTGAGAAGTCACGAAAGCGCTTGGAATATCACTATTCTTTCACAGTGGTTGTTTTGTGTGTGTGTGTGTGTGTATATATATATATATATATATATATATATATATATATATATATATATTATATATATATATATATATATATATATATATATATATATATATATATGCAATAAGATCACAGTAAACAGGTGATTTCAGAATATGCAAAACAACCACTCTGAAAGAATAGAGAAATTCCAAGCGCTTTCGTGACTTCTCACATTATCACCTGGAGTTTACCTGGAGAGAGTTCCAGGGGTCAACGCCCCCGCGGCCCGCTTGGAATTTCTCTATTCTTTCAGAGTGGTTGTTTTTACATATATAATATATATATATAATATATATATATATATATATATATATATATATATATATATATATATATATATATATATATAATGTCGTGCCGAATAGGCAGAACTTGCGATCTTGGCTTAAATAGCAACGCTCATCTTGCCATATAGGACAAGTGAAAATTTGTGTATGCAATAATTTCGCCAAAATCATTCTGAACCTAACGAAAAAAATATATTTGATTGTGTTTGTTTAGTATTAAATTATTATAAACGTATTTAAAATATATTAAGTTGGGTTAGGATAAAATAAATTGTTCTTGTTATAATAAGGTTAGGTAAGTTTTCTAAGATTCTTTTGATACAAAATTAAAAATTTTTACATTAACATTAATGAAAAAAATATATCTTTAAATGTATAAGAGAAATTTTCAGAAAGGACTTAATTTTAAATGAGTTCTTGCTAATTGACCAGTTTTACATATTCGGCACGACATATATTATATATATATACATTATATATAATATATAATATAATATATATATATATATATATATATATATATATATACACATATCAGCACAAGGCGATTCAAAAAAAAAAAAGAAATAAAAAAACTTTCATTACTCAACACTTTCACCATCAATTACACATAATCACTGTGTTTGCAGAGGCGCTCAGATACGACAACTTAGATGTTACTCCAAACAGCCAATATCCCAGACCCCTCCTTTAAAGTGCAGGCATTGTACTTACCCCCTCCAGGACTCGAGTCCAGCTAACCGGTTTACCTGAATCTCCTCAGAAAATATTACCTTGCTCATACTTAACAGCTCGTCAGGTCTCCATTCATGCCAAACATGCTCACGCATGCTTGCTGGAAGTCCAAGCCCCTTGCACACAAAACCTTTACCCCCTCCAACCTTTCCTAGGACGACCCCTACCTTGCCTTCCTTCGACTAGATTTATACGATCTCCAAGTCATTCTACTTTATTCCATTCTCTCTAAATGACTAAACCACCTCAACAACCCCTCTTCACCCCTTTGACTAATACTTTTAGTAACTTCACACCTCCTCTTAATTTCCACACTACGAATTCTCTGCATAATATTTACACCACACATTGCCCTTAGACACAACATCTCCACCGCCTCCAGCCTCCTCCTTGCTGCAGCATTTACACCCCATGCTTCACACCCATATGAGAGTGTTGGTACCACTATACTCTCGTACACTCCCTTTTTTGCCTCTATGGATAACGTTTTTTGTCTTCACAGATACCTCAAAGCACCACTCACCTTTTCTCGTTCATCAATTCTGTGGTTAACCTCTTCTTTCAGAAACCCATCTGCTGACCACATTCACTTCTTCCATACATCCTCCCTCCAATATGATATCCATTTTTTTCTAAATTGTTTGATACCATCATCGCCTTATTCTTATCTGTGTTCACTTTCAACTTTCTACCTTTACACACCCTCCCAAACTCGTCCTCTAACCTTTGCAACTTTTCTTAAGAATCTCCCAAAAGCACAGTATCATCAGCAAAAAGTAACTGTCAACTCCCATTTTGTATTTGATTCCCCATAATTTAATCCCACCCCTCTCCCCAACACCCTAGCATTTACTTCTTTTACAACCCCATCTATAAATATATTAAACAACCATGGTGACATTACACATCCCTGTCTAAGACCTACTTTTACTTGGAAATAATCTCCCTCTGTTCTACACACCTTAACCTGAGCTTCACTAACCTTATTCTGTACACTTGCAACATCTGCCACATTGCTTCCCTGTCCACCCTATCACATGCCTTTTCTAAATCCATAAATGCAATGAAAAGTTCCCTACCTTTACCTAAATACTGTTCACATATGTGCTTCGATGTAAACACTTGATCTACACATCCCCTACTCATTCTAAAGCCTCCTTGCTCATCTGCAATCCTGCTGTCTTTTTTACCTCTAATTCTTTCAATAATAATCCTACAATACACTTTACCTCGTAAACTCAGTGAACTTATTCCCCAATAATTTTTACAATCTCTTTTGTCCCCCTTCCCTTTATATAAAGGGACTATACATGCTCTCTGTCAAACCCTAGGTACCATCTCCTCTTTCATACATTTTTATTTTATTTTATTAACACATCAGCTGTTTCCCACCGAGGCAGGGTGGCCCAAAAAAGATAAACTTTCATCACTCACTCCACTGTCTTGCAAGGGATGTACTTACACTACAGTTATAAAACTACAACATTAACACCCCTCCTTCAGAGTGCAGGCACTGTATTTCCCATCTCCAGGACTTGTTGCAATATTCACAACCCACGCTTCACACCCATATAAGACCATGGTATAACTATACTCTCATACATTCCCCTCTTTGCTTCCATGGACAATGTTCTTTGTCTCCACAGACTCCTCAGTGCACCATTCACCTTTTTCCCCTCATCCATCGTAGATCCCTCTGCTGACACGTCCACTCCCAAATATCTGAATACATTCACCTCCTCCACATGCTCTCCCTCCAATCTGATACCCAATCTTTTGTTACCTATTTTTTTTATCCTCATCACCTTACTCTTTCTTATATTCACTTTTAATTTCCTTTTACATACCCTACCAAACTCATCCACTAATTTCTGCAACTTCTCTTCAGAATCTCCCAAAAGCACAGTGCCATCAGCAAAGAGCAACTGTGACAATTCCCACTTTGTGTTAGATTTTTTATCTTTTAACCCCACACCTCTTGCCAACACCCTAGCATTTACTTCTCTTACACCCCAATCTATAAAAATATTGAACAACCATGGTGACATCACACATCCCTGTCTAAGGCCTACTTTTACTGGGAAATAACCTCCCTCTAACCTGAACCTCACTATCCTCATAAAAACTCTTCATTACTTTCAATAACCTACCTCCTATTTCACACATTTGCAACTTCTACCACACTGCTTCCCTATCCACCTTATCATATGCTTTTTCCATATCCATAAATGCATCAAAAACCTCTACCCTTATCCAAATACAGTTCACCTATGTTTCCCTGTAAATACTTGGTCTACTTACCCCACCTTTCCTAAAGCCTCCTTTTTCATCTGCTATCCTGCTCTACCTTTTACTCTTAATTCTTGCAGTAATAACTCTACCGTACGCTTTACCACGTATACTCGACAGATTTATTCCCCTATAATTTTTACACACTTGTGCTCTCTGCCAATACCTAGGTACCGTACTCTCTTCCATACATTTATTAAATAAAAGCACTAACTTTTATGGTAGGTAAGACACATAGGCAACAGTTAGGCAACTTTATTCCGAAACGTTTCGCCTACACAGTAGGCTTCTTCAGTCGAGTACAGAAAGTAGGCAGGAACAGTAGAGATGTGAAGACGATGTAATCAGTCCATCACCCTTGAAGTCGTAGAATTTGAGGTTGTCAGTCTCTCGGCCTGGAGAAGTTCAGTTCCATAGTCAGGAACTATCAGATAGTTCCTGACTATGGAACTGAACTTCTCCAGGCCGAGGGACTGACAACCTCAAATTCTACGACTTCAAGGGTGATGGACTGATTACATCGTCTTCACATCTCTACTGTTCCTGCCTACTTTCTGTACTCGACTGAAGAAGCCTACTGTGTAGGCGAAACGTTTCTGAATAAAGTTGCCTAACTGTTGCCTATGTGTCTTACCTACCAACCTGTCGGTATTGTATACCATTTTGATGTTCACTAACTTTTATGATTATGATTAACTTTCCACAACAACTCTTTGCTGACGACACAACTTATGTCATCTCCCACCTTAATCTTGCCTCACTCAACACTATTATTAATAAAGAGCTTGTAAAAATATCAACCTGGATGACTGCCAATAAACTTACACTTAATATTGACAAAACGTTTTACATTACGTTTGGGAGCAGAACTGGTGGTGTCCAGCTGAACATTATGATTGACAACACTCTTACTGGTAAACATAATGAGGGCAAATTTCTAGGTCTGCACCTTGACAGCAACTTGAAATTCAACATCCATATCCACCACAACAAAAAAAAAGTATCCAAAACAGTTGAGATCCTCTCAAAGATACGTTATTATGTACCACAATCAGCCCTACTCACATTATACTATTCACTCATCTATCCCTACCTCACCTATGCTATTTGTGCCTGGGGACCAACAGCAGCAACCCACCTGAAGCCAATAATAACCCAACAAAAAGCTGCAGTAAGAATTATCACACAATCCAGTACTAGACAACTCCCCCCCCCTCCCCCAACTCTTCAAAGAGCTTAACCTATTCACACCTACTACTGTGTAACCTACATTTACAGAACCATAAATTATAATATTAAACCTGAACTAAAAAACTTTCTTGATAGCTGCAACAGAACCCAGACACAATACCAGACACAAAAATCTCTGACATTCCTCGTGTCCGGCTACATCTCTGAACAAAAACCCAATGTACATAAAAGGGTCTAAAATCTGGAACTCCCTCCCTGAACTCTCTAGAACCACAGACTCAACCAGCATGTTCAAAACCACCTTATCTTCCTAACACACTCCATCATCAGCTATGTGAAAACCACACACGTTATTTTCTGTATCATGAACACATCCAAAACAAAATAGTCTTACTCTTATTATCTGTAATACTTCAGTTTTACACTTACACTCACCCAAATGACTTTAAACATAAAATTCCTAATAGTTATTGCCTAATTAATCTTAAGTTAGTCCTAAGTTTGTCTGAGATACTCTGCCAATATAGGAGCTCTTATGGAAACAGTGTATCATGCTAAGATAAGACCATTCCCATTACTAAATTTACTAATGGTAATACTGTTATATATTTTGAACTATCTCACTATTATTAATTTTATTAATGATAAACTTTTAATTACCTAACTTTTATATCAATATTCATTGATGAACATTAAAATGTACTGTTCCAAAACCTGTGTCAATATAGAGTAGTCAGTAAGAATTAGGATTAGTCTGCCCGAAATGCCTAAGCATGCTAGTGGCTTTCTTTGTAATTAATATTTTGTAATATGTAAACCACACATTGTAAGATTTGCAAGGAAACAAATATTTTCATTTTCTTTATCCCATCAATCCCAGCTGCTGTATCCCCTTTTATTCTACCACTGCCTCATACACTTCCCCCACACTCATGACTGGCCCTTCCTCACTCCTACAAGATGTTATTCCTCCTTGCCTTATACACGTAATCACAACTTCACTATCTTCATCAACATTTAACAATTCCTCAAAATATTCCCTCCATCTTCCCGATACCTCTAACTTTCCATTTAATAACTCTCTTATTTTTAACTATCAAATCCATTCGTTCCCTAGGCTTCCTCACCTTATTAATCTCACTCCAAAACTTTTTCTTATTTTCAACAAAATTTGTTGATAACATCTCACCCATTCTCTCATTTGCTCTCTATTCACATTCCATCACCACTCTCTTAACCTCTCTTTTTCTCTATATATACTCCTCCCTCCTTGCATTACTTCTTTGTAAAAATCTCTCATTGCTAACTTTTCCTCTCTTAGTACTCTTTACATCATTCTACTAATCGCTCTTCTTCCCTCCCGCACCCACTTTCCTGTAACCACAAACTTCTGCTGAACATTCCAACACTACATTCTTAAACCTACCCCATTGCCTATACTCTCACTAGTCCATCTATCCTCGAATATTGTTATTTATATCTTGCCCTAACTGGCTCTTCCTCTAGTTTATAAACCCTCAAATCACTCTTACTCGCTGCTTCCACTTTCCTTGTATCCCATCTACCTTTTACTCTCACTGTAGCTACAGCTAAAAAGTGATCCGATATATCTGTGGCCCCAATACGTAGTCCAGCAAACTACTGTCATTACGCCCTAGAACATATCTTGTATACTTATTTATCCCTTTTTTTTCTTAAAATATGTATTACCTATAACCAAACACTTTTCTATACAAAGTTCAATCAAAGACCCTGCATTATCATTTATACTTGGCACCCAAACTTACCTATCACACCCTCTCTAAATTATTCTCTTACTTCAGCATTTAGGTCCTTTACCACATTTACTCTCTCTTCAAAAGTTCCTACACACTTAACATCTCCCAAAATTTCTCTCTCCTCTACATTCCTCACTTCTTCAGGTGCATACGCACTTATCATGACCCACTTTTTGCATCCGACCCTTATTTTAATCTACATAATCCTTGAATTTATACATTTATATTCTTTCTTTCCATAACTGATCCTTCAACATTGCTATCCGTTCCTTAGCTCTAACTCTCTCAGATACTCCCGACTTTATCCCATTTATAATAAGGCAAATAGATTACTGGAATTTGTATCAAGAAGTGTAAGCAACAGAAGTCCAGAGATCATACTGCAGCTTTATACATCATTAGTAAGGCCTCACCTAGATTATGCAGCTCAGTTCTGGTCTCCGTATTACAAAATGGACATAAATTCGTTAGAAAACATTCAGCGTAGGATGACTAAATTAATACATAGCATTAGAAATCTTCCTTATGAAGAAAGATTGAAGACTCTTAAGTTACATTCACTTGTTAGACGAAGAATGAGGGGAGACCTGATCGAAGTGTATAAGTGGAAGATGGGTATTAATAAAGGGGATATTAATAAGGTCTTGAGGATGTCTCTCCAAGAGAGAACCCACAGTAATGGATTTAAATTAGATAAGTTTAGATTTAGAAAGGACATAGGAAAGTATTGGTTTGGAAATAGGGTAGTTGATGAGTGGAACAGTCTACCTAGTTGGGTTATTGAGGCAGGGACTTTGGGTAGTTTCAAATTTAGGTTGGAAAAGTACATGAGTGGGATTATTATTATTATTATAATCAAAAAGAAGCGCTAAGCCACAAGGGCTATACAGCGCATGAGTGGGAGGGGTTGGATTTGAGTGGGACTTTCACATCAGAGCTTGTTTCTTGGGTGGCATTGAAAATTGGGTTGGGCAAATGTTTTGTTAGTGGGATGAATTGTAAAGGACCTGCCTAGTATGGGCCAGCAGGCCTCCTGCAGCGTTCCTCCTTTCTTATGTTCTTATTTATTTCTCCCCACTGAAACTCATCGACCCTCTTCAGCTTTTTCACTTACAGCTAGGATATCCAACTTCTTTTCATTGATAACATTAGCAATCATCTTTCTTATCCACACTACATCCACGCACGTTCGAACATCCCAGTTTTATAAAGTTTTTCTTCTCTTTTTTAGTAGTTTATATAGAAGGGATTATTAACCCATTGCTTCCAGCATTTTAGTCACCTCCTATAACATGTATGACTTATGGAGGAAAGATTTTTTTTCCACTTCCCCATGGAGAATAGAGGAAATAAAGAAGAACAAGAACTATTAAGAAAAAACAAGAAAAACCAAGATATGTATATATATGCATGTGCACACCTGTGCAGTGTGACATAAGTGTAAGTCGAAGTAGCAAGATATACTTGTTATCCTGCATGTTTACGAGACAGAAAAGGGACACCAGCAATACTACCATCATGTGAAACCACTACAGGTTTCCGTTTTACATTCACTTGGCAGGACGGTAGTACCTCTTTGGGTGGTTGCTGTCTACCAACCTACAACCATACATTTGTTGAACAAAAATACCAACCACTCCAACACTATATCTCCCCTGCTTTTAACATTTCTGTCATGATCCCATCAGTTCCAGCTGCTTTACCCCCCTTTCATTCTGCATAATGCCTCACCTCTCCCACACTCATGTCCAGCTCTTCTTCACTCCTAAAAGATAACATAAGAAAGGAGCACTGCAACAGGCCCACTGGCCCATGTGAGGCAGGTCCAACTCACACCCACACATGTGCTTATCTATCCTATTTTTAAAACTACCTCCCTGGCCAGTGCATGAAATTACTGCCTCTCTGGAGTTTACCTGGAGAGAGTTCCGGGGATCAACGCCCCCGCGGCCCGGTCTGTGACCAGGCCTGGTGGATCAGAGCCTGATCAACCAGGCTGTTACTGATGGCTGCACGCAAACCAACGTACGAGCCACAGCCCGGCTGGTCAGGAACCGACTTTAGGTGCTTGTCCAGTGCCAGCTTGAAGACTGCCAGGGGTCTGTTGGTAATCCCCCTTATGTATGCTGGGAGGCAGTTGAACAGTCTCGGGCCCCTGACACTTATTGCATGGTCTCTTAACGTGCTAGTGACACCCCTGCTTTTCATTGGGGGTTTGTTGCATCATCTGCCAAGTCTTTTGCTTTCGTAGTGAGTGATTTTCGTTTGCAAGTTCGGTACTAGTCCCTCTAGGATTTTCCAGGTGTATATAATCATGTATCTCTCCCGCCTGCGTTCCAGGGAATACAGGTTTAGGAACCTCAAGCGCTCCCAGTAATTGAGGTGTTTTATCTCCGTTATGCGCACCATGAAGGTTCTCTGTACATTTTCTAGGTCAGCAATTTCACCTGACTTGAAAGGTGCTGTTAGTGTGCAGCAATATTCCAGCCTAGATAGAACAAGTGACCTGAAGAGTGTCATCATGGGCTTGGCCTCCCTAGTTTTTGAAGGTTCTCATTATCCATCCTGTCATTTTTCTAGCAGATGCGATTGATACAATGTTATGGTCCTTGAAGGTGAGATCCTCCGACATGATCACTCCCAGGTCTTTGACGTTGGTGTTTCGCTCTATTTTGTGGCCAGAATTTGTTTTGTACTTTGATGAAGATTTAATTTCCTCGTGTTTACCATATCTGAGTAATTGAAATTTCTCATCGTTGAACTTCATATTGTTTTCTGCAGCCCACTGAAAGATTTGGTTGATGTCCGCCTGGAGCCTTGCAGTGTCTGCAATGGAAGACACTGTCATGCAGATTCCGGGTGTCATCTGCAAAGGAAGACACGGTGCTGTGGCTGACATCCTGTCTATGTCGGATATGAGGATGAGGAACAAGATGGGAGCGAGTACTGTGCCTTGTAGAACAGAGCTTTTCACCGTAGCTGCCTCGGACTTTACTCTGTTGACGACTACTCTCTGTGTTCTGTTAGTGAGGAAATTATAGATTCATCAACCGACTTTTCCTGTTATTCCTTTAGCACGCATTTTGTGCGCTATTACGTCATGGTCACACTTGTCGAAGGCTTTTGCAAAGTCTGTATATATTACATCTGCATTCTTTTTGTCTTCTAGTGCATCTAGGACCTTGTCGTAGTGATCCAATAGTTGAAACAGACAGGAGCGACCTGTTCTAAACTCATGTTGCCCTGGGTTGTGTAACTGATGGGTTTCTAGATGGGTGGTGATCTTGCTTCTTAGGACCCTTTCAAAGATTTTTATGATATGGGATGTTAGTGCTATCGGTCTGTAGTTCTTTGCTGTTGTTGCTTTACTGCCCCCTTTGTGGAGTGGGGCTATGTCTGTTGTTTTTAGTAACTTTGGGATGACCCCCATGTCCATGCTCCCTCTCCATAGGATGGTAAAGGCTCGTGATAGGGGCTTCTTGCAGTTCTTGATGAACACGGAGTTCCATGAGTCTGGCCCTGGGGCAGAGTGCATGGGCATGTCATTTATCGCCTGTTCGAAGTCATTTGGCGTCAGGATAACATCGGATAGGTTTGTGTTAACCAAATTCTGTGGCTCTCTCATAAAAAATTAATTTTGATCTTCGACTCTCAGTCTGGTTAGCGGCTTGCTAAAAACTGAGTCATATTGGGACTTTAGTAGCTCACTCATTTCCTTGCTGTCATCTGTGTAGACCCATCTTGTTAAGTAGGGGCCCAATACTGGACGTTGTTCTCGACTTTGATTTGGCATAGGAGAAGAAATACTTTGGGTTTCTTTCGATTTCATTTATGGCTTTTAGTTCTTCCCACGATTCCTGACTCCTATAAGATTCCTTTAGCTTAAGTTCGATGCTTGCTATTTCTCTGACCAGTGTCTCCCTACGCATTTCAGATATATTGACCTCTTTTAGCTGCTCTCTTATTCTTTTCCGTCGCCTGTAAAGGGAGCGCCTGTCTCTTCTCACTTCAACATTTAAAAGTTCTTCAAAATATTCCCACCATCTTCCCAGTACCTCCAGTTCCCCATCTACTAACTCCCTTACTCTGTTCTTAACTGGCGAATCCATTCATTCCCTAGGCTTTTGTAACTTGTTTATCTCACTCCAAAAATTTTTTTTTTTTTAGGCAAAATTTGTTGAATCCCCAACCCCCACTCTTCATTTGCTGTTTTTTGCACTCTCTCAAAATTTTAAACCCTTTTTTTTAACTTTTCCCATTATCTGCCCTTTTTATATCAATTTTAATTTAAAAAAAACCTTTCCTTAAGTGCCTTTTTCTTTTTATGCCCCCTTTTCCCTCATCATTCCACCATTCACCTATTCTCCTGCCCCACCCTCCTAAGCCCCAAACTTTTCCCCTACTCTAGCTTGCGTTTTTAAAACTATCCCAAAACCCCCTTTAAAACCCCACCTACTAACTACAACCCACTTTTGCCATTGTTGTTTATTTCACCCAACTTCCCCCTCATTAAATTTTTTAAACTTTCACCCTTCTTTCTTGCTGTTGCCCTTTTTTTGCCCCCTCTACCCCTAACTCTAACTGTAGTGAACAAAAAATTTATCCAATTATCTGTACCAGTTCACCATCAAAACTTTGGGGCCCTCCCGGACCTTATGTACCTCTGTAAACTTTTGGACTACCGCCCCCCCAGGATGGGTAGGGGTGCAAAATAAACATATTAAACTATCGTTGCCCCCCATAAAATGCATCCAGAGCCTACCATCAACATTTTATCCCCAGTAAAATAACCTAAAAAAAACTAAATTTTATTAGTGTTAATATATTGGAAAATTTATTTGGTCCCTAAAATTCACGGCGATCCAGATGGGTAATGGAACGGGGGAGCGGGTGGCTTAACCCCCCCAAACAAACAGCATTCCTTAGTTTGGGGTGGATTTTTGGTAGGCATTATTTAATTTTTTTGATTTTTTCCCCTTTAGGGGAAAGGGTAGGGAGTTTTACTGGGAGACACTAATATTAGGTTTACTAAGGCAACTGTAGATAATAATAATGTAGACCTAAGACCTTAACATAGGTAGTAATAGGCCGATAATGTAGGCAAACACTAGGATAAGTTAGCTAGGGAGAACTGGCAGCCCTAGTTTGAATGAAGAGACGAGGGTCTGGAAGAGAGACCAGCTCGTTCTTCTTAAGACAGACACCAACTGGACAAGACGTGCCGTGATCAGCAGACGGTGCCCCCCACGTGTCTTCACATTTGAGACCTGGGGAAATCTGGTAGAGGGCACCTCGATTTACCGTAGATGACCTCCGTCAGGCCCATACAGTAAGACAAGACCTCCACTTTATCTCGTAGATTTTTGGCCAGTGTCTGGGGAGAATTGTGAGTGAGTTTGATCTGTGGGCCCGGTGTGCAACATGCAGTGCATGCCCAGTAAGTACCAGTGTCTCAAGGCAGTCTGGAAGCTAGTGTCCGTGTCTGCATAGTTATACTAGGGGATACATACCCTCTTGGATATAGGAATTTCTGAGGTGCAGGCAGGTCACTAATAACAATTGAATATTGCAGGAATTAAGGCTCCCGGTTGCACGTGGTTTCTGAGGGGAAGTCCAAAGGGGCTAAGGCTAAGCTTAGGGAAGTTGAAGATCAGGATATATGCTGAAACACCAGGTAAGTTAGTCCTTTACGCGTGCATGCAGGCGAGTTTTCTTGCAACAACAATCATTTGTGAAAATCTGTCCTATAAGCCACTTGTGAGGCTGAGGTACCCACCTCAGAGCTCGGTGTCAACAGAGTTTGCCAGGGTAGGCGACTCACTTGGAGGCAGTCCACACAAATTTTCACATCATACCTTGTATACTTATATATCCTCTTTTTCATAAAACATGTATTATTACCAAATCTCTTTCTACACATAGTTCAATTAAAGGACCCCCCCCTATTTTCATTTACACCTGGCACCCCAAATTTACCTAATACTCCCTCCACAACATTTTTACCCACTTCACCATTTAGGTCCCCAACCGCATGTAGTCTCTCGGTTCAAAACTCCCCATGCACTCGACATTTCGAAAAAATCTCTCTCTTCAACACATCTCTCTTCTCTAGGTGCATAAATGCTTACTCTGTCTCAACTATTGGATCACTACGACAAGGTCCTAAATGCACTAGAAGATAAAAAGAATGCAGATGTAATATATACAGACTTTGCAAAAGCCTTCGACAAGTGTGACCATGGCGTAATAGCGCACAAAATGCGTGCTAAAGGAATAACAGGAAAAGTCGGTCGATGGATCTATAATTTCCTCACTAACAGAACACGGAGAGTAGTCGTCAACAGAGTAAAGTCCGAGGCAGCTACGGTGAAAAGCTCTGTTCCACAAGGCACAGTACTCGCTCCCATCTTGTTCCTCCTCATATCCAACATAGACAAGGATGTCAGCCACAGCACCGTGTCTTCCTTTGCAGATGACACCCGAATCTGCATGACAGTGTCTTCCATTGCAGACACTGCAAGGCTCCAGGCGGACATCAACCGAATCTTTCAGTGGGCTGCAGAAAACAATATGAAGTTCAACGATGAGAAATTTCAATTACTCAGATATGGTAAACACGAGGAAATTAAATCTTCATCAGAGTACAAAACAAATTCTGGCCACAAAATAGAGCGAAACACCAACGTCAAAGACCTGGTAGTGATCATGTCAGAGGATCTCACCTTCAAGGACCATAACATTGTATCAATCGCATCTGCTAGAAAAATGACATGATGGATAATGGAGAACCTTCAAAACTAGGGAGGCCAAGCCCATGATGACACTCTTCAGGTCACTTGTTCTATCTAGGCTGGAATATTGCTGCACACTAACAGCACCTTTCAAGGCAGGTGAAATTGCTGACCTAGAAAATGTACAGAGAACCTTCACGGCGCGCATAACGGAGATAAAACACCTCAATTACTGGGAGCGCTTGAGGTTCCTGAACCTGTATTCCCTGGAACGCAGGCGGGAGAGATACATGATTATGTACACCTGGAAAATCCTAGAGGGACTAGTACCGAACTTGCACACGAAAATCACTCACTACGAAAGCAAAGACTTGGCAGACGATGCAACATCCCCCCAATGAAAAGCAGGGGTGTCACTAGCACGTTAAGAGACCATACAATAAGTGTCAGGGGCCCGAGACTGTTCAACTGCCTCCCAGCATACATAAGGGGGATTACCAACAGACCCCTGGCAGTCTTCAAGCTGGCACTGGACAAGCACCTAAAGTCGGTTCCTGACCAGCCGGGCTGTGGCTCGTACGTTGGTTTGCGTGCAGCCAGCAGTAACAGCCTGGTTGATCAGGCTCTGATCCACCAGGAGGCCTGGTCACAGACCGGGCCGCGGGGGCATTGACCCCCGGAACTCTCTCCAGGTAAACTCCAGGTAATAACCCACTTTTCACATCCAACCCTTGTTTTACTCCACATAATCCTTGAATTTAAACATTTATATTCCTTCTTCCTGCCATAACTTACCCTTCAACATTATTGCCACTCCTTCCTTAGCTCTATCTCTGTTAGAAACCCCTGACCTAATGCCATTTATTTCACCCCACTGAAACTCTCCCACCCCCTTCAGCTTTCTTTCACTTAAGGGCCAGGACATCCAGCTTCTTTTCATTCATAACATCCACAATTATCTCTTTCTTATCATTCACACATCCCACTTTGATGGTTTTCTTCATATTATTTTTAGTAGCTGTATGAGAAAAGGGGTTACTAGCCCATTGTTCCTGGCATTTTAGTTGACTTTTACAACATGCATGGCTTAGAGATAAGATTCTTATTCCACTTCTTCATGGATTTGACAGGAAAAGTAATAAGAACAAGAACTATACAGTGGACCCCCGGTTAACGATATTTTTTCACTCCAGAAGTATGTTCAGGTGCCAGTACTGACCGAATTTGTTCCCATAAGGAATATTGTGAAGTAGATTAGTCCATTTCAGACCCCCAAACATACACTTACAAACGCACTTACATAAATACACTTACCTAATTGGTCGCATTCGGAGGTGATCGTTATGCGGGGGTCCACTGTATATATAAATATATATATATATCTAGGTAGTAGGTTGGTAGAGAGTAACCACCCAGGGAGATACTATCGTCCTGCCAAGTGAGTGTAAAACGAAAGCCTGTAATTGTTTTACATGATGGTAGGATTGCTGGTGTCCTTTTTTTCTGTCTCATGAACATGCAAGATTTCAGGTATGTCTTGCTACTTCTACTTACACTTAGGTCACACTACACATAAATGTACAAGCATATACAGTGGACCCCCGCATAACAATCACTTCCGAATGCGACCAATTATGTAAGTGTATTTATGTAAGTGCGTTTGTACGTGTATGTTTGGGGGTCTGAAATGGACTAATCTACTTCACAATATTCCTTATGGGAACAAATTCGGTTAGTACTGGCACCTGAACATACTTCTGGAGTGAAAAAATATCGTTAACTGGGGGTCCACTGTATATACACACCCCTCTGGGCTTTCTTCTATTTTCTTTCTAGTTCTTATTCTTGTTTATTTCCTCTTATCTCCATGGGGAAGTGGAACAGAATTCTTCCTCCGTAAGCCATGCGTGTTGTAAGAGGCGACTAAAATGCCGGGAGCAAGGGGCTAGTAACCTCTTCTCCTGTATATATTATTAAATGTAAAAGGAGAAACTTTCGTTTTTCCTTTTGGGCCACCCCGCCTTGGTGGGATACGGCCGATGTGTTGAAAGAAAGAAGAATATATATACAGTGGACCCCCGCATACCGTTGGCATCACATAACGTTAAATCCGCATACCGATACATTTTATCGCTAAGATTTTGCCTCGCATACCGCTAAAAAACCCGCTCAACGCTAATCGTCCGAGATGCGTCTAATGTGCGGCCTGAGCCAGCCTCACATGTTCCGCCAGTGGCATTGTTTACCAGCCAGCCTCCGCGGTAACATCCAAGCATACAATCGGAACATTTCGTATTATTACAGTGTTTTTGGTGATTTTATCTGCAAAATAAGTGACCATGGGCCCCAAGAAAGCTTCTAGTGCCAACCCTACAGGAATAAGGGTGAGAATTACTATAGAGATGAAAAAAGAGATCATTGCTAAGTATGAAAGTGGAGTGCGTGTCTCCGAGCTGGCCAGGTTGTATAGTAAACCCCAATCAACCATCGCTACTATTGTGTCCAACAAAACGGCAATCAAGGAAGCTGTTCTTGCCAAAGGTTCAACTGTGTTTTCGAAACAGAGATCGCAAGTGATGGAAGATGTTGAGAGACTCTTATTGGTATGGATAAATGATAGCAGGAGATAGCATCTCTCAAGTGATCATAAGTGAAAAGGCTAGGAAGTTGCATGAGGATTTAATTAAAAAAATGCCTACAACTAGTGATGATGTGAGTGAATTTAAGGCCAGCAAAGGTTGGTTTGAGAGATTTAAGAAGCGTAGTGGCATACATAGTGTGATAAGGCATGGTGAGGCTGCCAGTTCGGACCACAAAGCAGCTGAAAAATATGTGCAGGAATTCAAGGAGTACATAGACAGTGAAGGACTGAAACCTGAACAAGTGTTTAATTTGTGATGAAACAGGCCTGTTTTGGAAGAAAATGCCAAGCAGGACCTACATTACTCAGGAGGAAAAGGCACTCCCAGGACATAAACCTATGAAAGACAGGCTTACTCTGTTGATGTGTTCCAATGCTAGTGGTGATTGCAAAGTGAAGCCTTTATTAGTGTATCATCAGAAACTCCCAGAGCGTTCAGGCAAAAGAATATCCTCAAGGCTAATTTGTGTGTGCTGTGGAGGGCAAACAGTAAGGCATGGGTCACTAGGGACTTTTTCTATGACTGGTTACACCATGCATTTGCCCCCAATGTGAAAGATTACCTAACTGAAAAGAAATTAGACCTTAAGTGCCTCCTGGTGTTAGACAATGCCCCTGGTCATCCTACAGACGTGGCAGAGCGACTTTATGGGGACATGAGCTTCATTAAGGTGAAGTTTTTGCCTCCTAATACCACTCCTCTCCTGCAGCCCATGGACCAGCAGGTTATTGCAAACTTCAAAAAACTACACAAAAGCTGTGTTTGAAAGGTGCTTTGTAGTGACCTCAGAAACTCAATTGACTCTAAGAGAGTTTTGGAGAGATCACTTTAATATCCTCAATTGTGTAAACCTTATAGGTAAGGCTTGGGAGGGAGTGACTAAGAGGACCTTGAACTCTGCTTGGAAGAAACTGTGGTCAGAATGTGTAGACCAAAGGGATTTTGAAGGGTTTGAGGCTAACCCTGGGAATCCTATGCCAGTTGAGGAATCCATTGTGGCATTGGGAAAGTCCTTGGGGTTGGAGGTTAGTGGGGATGATGTGGAAGAGTTGGTGGAGGAGGACAATGAAGAACTAACCACTGATGAGCTGCTAGATCAACTTCAACAGCAAGAGGCCAGACCTGAGGAAACTGCTTTGGAGGAGGGGAGAGAGTAATTGAAGAAGTTGCCTACTTCAAAGATTAAGGAAATGTGTGGAATGTGGCTTAAAGTGCAAACCTTTTTTGATGACAATCACCCTAACACAGCTATTGCAAGCCGTGCTGGTGACTCTTACACTAACACTGTTGTGAAACACTTTAGGAAAGTCATAAAGGAACGAGAGGTACAGGCCACTATGGACAGATATGTTGTGCGACAGAAGTCCAGTGACTCTGAAGCTGGTCCTAGTGGCATTAAAAGAAGAAGGGAAGTAACCCCAGAAAAGGACTTTACACCTCAAGTCTTTTAAAGGAAGGGGATTCCCCTTCTAAACACTAAGACTCTCTCCTCCTCCCATCCCATCAATCATCACCAGATCTTCAATAAAGGTAAGTGTCATGTAACTGTGCATGCCTTTTTCAGTTTGTGTGTATTAAAATTAATATTTCGTGTGGTAAAATTTTTTTTTCATACTTTGGGGCGTCTTGCACGGATTAATTTGATTTCCATTATTTCTTATGGGGAAAATTCATTCGCATAACAATGAGCTCTCAGGAATGGATTAATATCATTATGCAGGGGTCCACTGTATATTATGTATAATTATATACAAATTTTTTAACACACTGGCCACCTCCCACCGAGGTAGTGTGACCCAGAAAATAAACTCTTTCATCACTGTTTATACTATCACTGTCTTGGCAGAGGCATGTAGATAATACAATTCAGATGCCCTTCCATAACTGCTAATATCCCCACCCCTCCTTTAAAGTGCAGGCACCGTACTTCCCACCTCGACTCAAGTCTGGCTGACTTATGTAGTTACTTATTATATGTAAAGATTGGTTAGCACTGAAAGGTATATATTCTCAAATGCCACCTTGGGCATGCATATTTAGGTTCATCAGTTCTTGGCTAGGCACTTAAAAATAATATTTGGTATGCTAGCACTTCTGAAAAGTATTTGGAATGGTCTAGATTGCTGAATGGATTTTGGTTTGATTATGGCACTTTGTATGGTTTTGTATGTGGTGAAATAATTTATAAATATATAATTTATTATGGCCTAGGCATTACTATAGTGCTTGCCATTTTTCAAGGTTGAATATTAATAAAATACTGCAGTCTGACCATGGTTATCATTAATTTAGTTGAATACTCGGATCATTCAGGGTAGTTGGTGCAAGTCCTGTTCATGGCTGGACACATGATCAATGGACACTTGGCCGACAGACATTTCACCGACTAAAATTTAGCTGAGCAGAAAATTAAGTTAGGTTAGGTGATGAATGCCATTTTGTCCATTCAGTGAAATGTCCTTTGGCCATCTGTCCAGGAGCTGTCCTGTTTATGAAAAATGTGCTTAACCCTGAAAAAGTGTGGTCAGTGTGGTCGTCTGTTCATTTTAGTTCACTGTGATCTTAGTGTGCTTAATCTCCTTTGTAGTCCTGATATTTTAAAAGAAATTACTTGAAATCCTTTTTATGTGGCAAATAGTTTAAAATAATTCACCTGTAATGTAGCATTTCTTAGTTAAGTCCAATATTTATTTTATCCGAAATTTGTTTGATAATGTAGTGTTGTAGTTCATTATTGTTAGTACCTGGAAATGTTCACTGCCACCTTAGATGTTTCAAATGATCAGTACTATAAAATTCTTATTACACACTGTCCATTAGGTTTAGCTCGAAGGTTACTGCTGTCCAAGTCACTAAACCCTCCATCTAACCGAACAACAGGGAAGAGTGGGTAACATTTAATAGAAGATAGTTCTGTAGTGTATGAGTTCATTTTTTCCCTAATCTATGAGTCCAGCATATTTTGGTCCATATTTCCCTAGTCCATCATATGGAGAGTTTACCGAGTGTATTTAAGGTAGTGAACAGCAGCAGCATTTGCTCTTTAGTTTTAAAGGTGGTGTAAGACACTTAATTTTATTACATTTTTAAGCATTATATAATTGGGAAGGAATAGACAATGGCAGAATATACTTGTGGAGTGGGAAGTAAGTGCAACTGATTCAAAAGAAGAATAGCTTCATTATTATTACATTTCATGGGGGAGCACTTTAATTCATAGGGGTCATATAGTGCCTTGGGAATAAAGGCATTCATGCTTACATAATAGCCTCAATGACAAGGTTACCCCTTTCCCCATTGAAGGATGGGATGGGAAGAGTAGAAATAGTCAGTGCATAATCATACCACTGTACACTGACCTTACACTCCAAATTGCCTGCCACAAAACTGGCTGATTATGGAGTATAATTCAATTTGTATTTAAGGTAATATTTTCTAATAGTAAAAATGTCTGAGCAATATTTCTAAAGCTCTAATTTTAGTTATTGGATTCAGTATTGTGTAACAGAATCCTATAGTACTGTTTTTAAAATGCCTGAAACATAAGTGTCTTGCACTGCATTGCTGAATAAAAGTACATATAATAAACAGTTGATACCATGTGTAAATTACTATCCTAAATTTACCTGGTAGTCTCAAGGAAAATCATGAACAGGAATAAGTATATTGCAAATTTATTAATCTGCTTTGTCTTCAGTGAAGCAGTTTTATAAAAATATTTGATAGCACATTAGCAGTGGATAGTAAATGCTTAGATAATGTCTTTTTATATACATGCCCAACTTAATATGATGCCAATGTAAGTTTCTCATTGCATTTTCAATAGCAGAATAATGTACATATCGCAATCAGATTTTCCCACATATATTTGCAGGAGGAAGACATAGTTGATGTGTAGGTCAGTGTCACCAAGATCACAAGTACCCCCCACACCTGGAATGTCACCGCTCATGGGAAAGGGCATGGGGCACCAGCCCTCAGCCTCGACAGGGTCAATGGCTGGTGCTCCCGGCGGTGAGGGGTACTGGATCAGTGATGTCGTTTTCGTTGTAGTTTCGTTTTAAGTCGTTCAGTTGCGTGTGATCGAGTGTGGCGGTAGTGTGGGGCAGCGTCGGCAGTATTGCCAAATGTGAGTGGGTAACTTGTTTAACAAACTTTGCCTCACCCACCGCGGCCGTCCATTTCTGTTGAAATTAAGTAATTAGTTTTTAAATGAGTAACTATTGAAAAACTGTATATAAACTCATCCAAACATTTCACATTTATTTTATATTTCTTGCTGTAATTTCTACCCCTATGTTTCCTTTATAAAGCCAATAAAACAGAGTACATATCTTACCTAATTAATTTTCGTGAGATTTATCAAACATGATCGAGTTCGTGGTTTTGCATGATAGGACTCAATGCTGCCATGCAGCAGGTAGAGCTGGACGGCTTAGTAACTACTGGTGCATAGAACTGCGACAGTAGGGTCATGGCGGCCAGGGAAGCAGACTATATTTTAGCACCTGACACCATTGGCCTTTTGCCCTTTCCTCCCTATCTTGCTCAAAAGTTGGAAGCAGCAAGGGGCAGGTAAAAAAGTCAGGTTCTACTGCCAGTACATAAGCAACAGACATTCAGTAAGGATTAGGAAATGGATGAGCAGGAAAGAAAATTAATTAAAAAAAAAAAAGAGGGTTGTAAAACAAATCGTGCTAAAGCCTCAGAATATGTTCATAATGGCAATGCACAACAAAATGAATCTGCACAAGGTCTCAGACCTCGTAAAATTTGTGTAGTCAAATATAACCTAATGGCTCAGTAGTCATGTACATTCAAGCTGGCATGATACCTGCAGTTACTAATAGTGTTTCATAGACAATGCAGGCATGTTTTAGAGTAGGGGATGGGATATCTGAGCAGTATACGCAAGACAAAACAATGGACAATTAGTTCCCCTAACAGCCAGCTGTTTGGAACTTGGGGCTGGTAAGGGTAGGTAGCAGTTCAGGTGTGGGAGCAGCAGGGGCACCTGGCCCCCAGGCAGCCCACCACCTGTCAATCACTAATTGCATCAGACGGGCACCAGGCCTTCCCAGGCTCTTCACTTGGGACACCAGCGGCCGATGCCTAGTGACTGACAATACATAAAAAGGGATAATGTACAGTATACAAACACCTTCACAAACACGAAGGGTGCGATACACACAAACATGGCCTCACTGTCTGCAATGAGATAGTCTTAAATATTGTGTTGCCTCCATAGAGAGATCACACTAATTCAAAGTCAGGTAACAGCAGGTGGAATACTGATGATGGGTAATAGTACAGAACTGCACTTGGCAAGCTGTTGACATTTAAGTGCAGCTGCTGAGCGAGTGTGGCCAACACTGCAGGAGTGTGGTCCATTTGGAGTGGCACTACAGACCTGCTGGTGGTGGGGACCACAAGACCTGGAGTGGCCACACTCTGATACGTCCTTCACCGTGATACAGGGAGAGAGGAATGTGGAGTTTTGTACTAAATCGTTTAGCATCATGTTATATATTTGCCAACATTTCAGTTATGAAAATAAAGCTAATAAAAATATATATGTATGGATCACGTAAACCAGGACACTTGAGAAATATAACAGATATGTCTTAAGAGAGGTGCTATTCCTAAGTGACCAGGCTCTGGAGCTCTCGTTCGTACACACACACGCACGCACACACACACAAACCCAGCACTACCAAGAACAGGGCAACAACTAACACAATATTGACATGGTGCAATCTTGCTTCTTGGCTAAGTGTTCAATACCATCAGAAAATACGAGGTCTAATACAACAACATGCAACAACAAAACTTATCCTTCAGCAAAAAAAAAAAAATAAAATAAAATACAAGGCAAGCGAACTTGTATAAAGTTTACCCCAAAATTACAGGCCAGGATTAAAGCAAACTTGTGCAGCAGCCTTAAGAGACTGGCATTAACCCTCCAGGAAGTGGAGCAACCTTAAAAAAATAACCTGTGGTAATGTACAACATTTACAAGAAGCCCACCTTGGAAGGCATGTCACTCATACAGAATAACATGCTAATCTAGAACCAAAAACCAGCTGGGGTTAAATTACCCCGGCTGTGGGTCACATGCTGCTGTATGAGCATGGAGGAAAGAACTGATTTGTGCGAGTGTCTGTCACGTAGGTTTGCTGGTCCTCACGTCCGCACCCATTGTTATTGTTTGACTGAATATATGTGTCCCCACAAGGCAGTGGCCCTGGCTGTGGGTGGGCATGGGTGACCAGTGGGGATGGTACAGGCGGAGAACGTCCATTGTATGGATTATAACGCACTAAAGTACTATTGCGTGACTTGGGTGTTGTATATACTGACTTCTGAGATGGTGGATTTGGTGGTAAAAATTCTAGAGTCCGAGGTACTCCCATGCATGAATAGCTGCTGTAAGCAGGCTTATTGTGGGTGCCAGTGGGAGAGGGTGGACTTCCATAAAGTGGTTTCTCCCCCATGGCAGCTGAGGGCTGCTGAGAGCGACCTGGGCACTGGTATGGATGATGCCTTTGATTCAGGTTCTGAGAAAGGCTGTATTTTGGTGCCAGAAATTGCGATGAAGATGAGGCACAGGAAGTTGCACTAGGAGTTATCATGGTTGAGGAGACTTGGGTAGCAGGTGGAGCAGTCTGGGGAGGAGCCTTATAGCTGTTAGGACTGGTGAGGGGTGGGGAGGTAGGGCTGTCCAAGGAAGAAGACGAGGTAGAGGAAGTAGGAGAGGATGAACAAGAGCTCGAGGTGGTGTCAGGAGAGTCTGCTGGTGTGACTATAACAAGTGGTGGTCGTAAGGGCTTGGAACAACGTGGGGAATGGCGGCAGAATGCAAGATGTTTTGGGTCCTCAAGCAGCTTCTCCAAGTTCATCTTCTCTGTGGTCAGCCTCTGTATCTCCGTCTTGAGCCTAACATTCATATCTTCCACCGACTCCGATTCCTAAACATGGAGAAAGAACTAATTTTATTCTTTGAGAAAACTTCTGTTGACCAAAGTTACTTATAGTAGTTTGCACATTATTAAAATTGCTCATAGGATAATGCTAGTTTTAGAAATATTTTACCTTATTAGCCTATCTTGGTTTGTAATCCAATTTTCATATGTAATTATTATAATTATTATGTTTAGTTTGCATTTAAGCTTGAAAGAATGACAAGTACAGTATGGCCTAAACAGATTTAGCTTTTAATATAAAAATTGAAGAGACAGACAAATGTATAGACAGGAAAGGATGGCCAGACAGAAGAGTAGAAAGATGACATTAATGAACAGCAAGAGTTCAAATGAATGGACAATAATGAAGATAAAGATAGCCACACCAAGACAACAAATGATCAAAATTAGATATGTATGTGAGGGGAAAATGGAGACTGAGTAAAGGTTAATACTTTAATGAAGAACTTGCACCTAACCAACAAATTTGAAATGAAAATTGGCAAAATCTTGGTAATCACAGACCATTAAATAACCCTGGACTTCACAAAAGTTCAGGATGGGCCAAAATATTGATCAATTTTCATATCCAATTTATGGGGGATAGGAGGGGAGTGGGTTATGTGTGAACACACTGCAAAGAGAAAGAGAGAGAAAGCAACATTTTTAACACTGGATACATAATAATCAACATCTTTATTTATACAAGTACATGTACAGTGTATACAAACCATAACCGACATCAGTAACATACTACTTACTTTATAGAAAGTCCCTTGTTATGCAGAGCAATTCAGGCAAATAAGGTCAATTTTGTCATCAGGATGCAACCCACACCAGTCAACTAACACCCATGTACCTATTTTACTGATAGTGAAGGGCCAACAAGTGTCTTAAGGAAACATGTCCTAATATTTCCACCTATACTGTGGATCGAACCATAGACTTAAGTGTGTGAGCAGAGTGCGCTAGCAATCGAGCTACAGGACAGTAGTGTGCTGCTACTCTTTTCTATATGATAATCACATGGTGGGAACAAAAGCTAGGTATGTTTCCTTGTCATATTCCCTCACACAGGATGGGGGTTATACACAGTTTGAAATCTGTCAGCCTGAGCTTGGAAACCCAAGTTGGGGCAATGAGGACATCATCAAGCATTCCACTAAGGGATCATCAGTAATGGGAGCTTCAAAGGTTGCCTGCATGTGTGCACACATACACAGGAGCTGAGACTTGACCCCTGCAACCACAATTTGGTGAGCACACACTGAGTGAGAGAGCATGAGACAGAAAGCATGATGAGAGAGAGAGAGAGAGATGAGAAAAAGCACGAGAGAGAGTGACTTACGGTCATGAGCACAATGGTCTTCTCCTTCTTCTTGTTCCTACACTTTGTGGCTGCTATCTTGTTTCTCTCTCGCCGCCGTCGTCTCCGCTCCTCATCCTCCTCAGTCAGCTGTTGTGACAAACATGTTACTAACATGACGGGAATCACCGCACGTCACTAGCATCACGTCACCTCCTCACACCAGGTCACACTAGCTCGTCACTACCACCTGTTGTGATAATAGTGTTACTTCCAGCCTGTCACTCAGTGTCTGCCACCCAGGTATCCTAGTTTTGCTAGCAGGAGGACTAGTAACCACCAGCATGGTATCTGCAGCTTTCATGAAGTCGTCTCTGAGGTGTGCACTAACTAGAATAGCTATTCGAGCTTCCTTGTACGATTTGTTTCCATTCAGTTATTGCCTAGGAGGATGTGATTCACAACAGCCAATTAACACCTAGGTAACTAGTTCACTGTGCTCTCAAGGCAGGGTTGTCTGGATGCTGGTTATGAACACTTGATCCAAGGAATTGGAATTACCCACGCTTTCCTTGTATTATACTTGATTATGTCCCATTCTTCGGACACTGTATGACCCTATGGATTTAGCACCTCCCCAGTTGTCTTGTCCCACCTGGGTTAATTCAGTCAAGAGTTCAATGCTCTACTATGTCACCTATTAAACAAAACTCAATTTAACCCTATCACTCAGTTCTGATGTTTGGCTTGATACAGATGTTTGAACTCTACTGAGGTGAGCAATGGTAAGGTAATTATGTTTAAAACTTGTGTGTGTAAGATTATGTCCTCACCCTAATACTGGATAATATCTGTATGGACTAATAAAGTGACTGCCTTTTAGATTAGATTAAATGATGCAATTAAACCAATAAATCCTAAATTTAAAGACCCAATTTAATGAATCTTGGATGCAATGGACAAAATTTGGCTAGACAAAAGCTGGATCCAATAGATTTAATCCACTGGGTCTGGATTTTGTCCATTAGAGGTGATGTTTACGAATGGACCAAGTCTGTTGTATCCAGTCTTCATTATTAGTAGGCGTCTAGTAGGCTGTAATGTCACCTTTGCATCATTTATAACATCTGTGGTATATTTTTAAATGTTTATACAGCAGTTATACTGCTTATCTCAGTAAACAGAATAGAGGAAATCAGCTCTAATATACATTATTTAGGTTTGCTTACTGCTCAGAGAGCCCATCGTAAGTCTGAATCGTCAGTAAAACGAGTACGTTGCTAAGTGAGGAGAGGCTGTATTAACATTTTAAGTATACAGTGTTATTAACAATGGCCTCAAAAGTAAGTGGTGACACCATGAGCATACATGTGAATCAGTGTTAATCAGAAATATGAACTAATAAGGTGACAGTCGTTATTTTTAGTGGCATTGTCTTGTGAGGAATATGGTGTAAAGAAAGTGTCTGATAACCATAAAATCAACGGCAAATTTACGGCATGCACTAGAAGAGGTTGTAGCACAATTTAGTGTTGTACATTCACCAAAAAAAGGCAAGTAAAAGTACTGTACTTTAATATACATGTACATTAGAATAAGAACCATACTGTATTACAGGTTACTCTTAGTGTGTCCGGTAGTCTCTCGATCCAACAGACAATGATGTTTAAGGAATTGTTGGGTAACAATAGTGTCCTCATTACCTTCCAAATAATTGAACCAGGTCCATGCTTCCAGACTATCTGTTTATTCTATTATAATGGAAAATCTATTTTATAATTTGGTTTCAATGGACAATTGCCTTCAACAGACACCTCCTTCCTTGTCAGTCCATTAAACTGAGGGCACTGCATTGAGATTTGTTTTTAACTAGTTTTTAAGTTTGCCTTTGTAATAATTCTATATTACATTCCCTTTGAAGGGAGATTTCTTTGATGTTAAAGGGATTTGAAACCAGGAATTTGAGGTAATCTCGCAGTCCTTTGTTCAAACTGTATATCTTTATGGATTTAGCATTTTCCCTTGAATATAACAAGTCATGTCATGCACAGATTTGAATTATGTTAGCATACAGAGGGCAAAACTTAGTTTATACTGATAAACTCTCCATGTCCCTTGTACAGTAACATTAGGAAAATTAGGTGGCAGTAAAAAGCAAAACAAACAAATCCTAGTATTGCCTGGAATTTGTGTGGTAGATATATGATTGTGAATTTTAACAAATACTGACTATAAACTATGATACTTTTTCATCAATCTACAACTCATTCCTGCTCCTGATGCTAAGTTAATGGATTTCCCACTTGTAGTTTTTTTCCAAAGCTATTGTGATTTAACTTTAAGAGTCATTCATATTTTATATTGATATGATGTGTAAAGCTAGGATACTTACATCGCTATTTTCATCCTTGATATATTTGGTGTCTTCGAGGATGGATTCAGGAGTATCGACGCCAGCAGCTTGCAATTTGGTACGTATTTGTAGCTTGAGACCCTCTTTGATAAGAGCTGATTTTGTAGCTTCCACTGTATTGACAGGTGAAGGCAAGTCAGGGGTGGAGGGGGGCGATGCCCCAGCCAGGGGGCCGCCCATACCTGAGGTGCCGGGGGACCCGCCCACCAAGCCACCTCCACCACCCCCACCGCCAGGAAAGCCACCATTGGCAGCCACAGGATCACTCATCCGTCGTGTTATGGAGTCTTCTCTGCCATGGCACATGCTGCTCAGGGATGTGACTGTGGACTCTTCACCAGGGCTGCTCATGTCACTAATAGGACTTAGTAGAGCCCCACCTTCCACCTGCAACACCAAAGTAGCATTCCAAACTTGTTTTATGAATTTAAAATTTATACGAGAAGATAAATTTATAAAATCTAAGACAACTACTAAAATATAAGAATGTTTTCCAAGTAGTAGAATTAGGAAGCTAATATTTAAGGGCTTTATGCAAGACTGAAAAGCAGAGTAAAACATTATACAATTAAATAACATTCATCAGGTTTTGTTGTTACACTGTTGAATTTACAGGCTAAAAGCTGTTAATATACGAAACAAATATACCACTAAAGTACTAAACATTATTGAAAAGAAAATAAAGCCCAAATTATGCACCACATTATCTGAGCTTTGTTCTTTTCAATAATGTTTAGTATTTTTGTACACTCTTGGGAAATATCATAAATTATTATATTGATAGGTAAGTGCAAAGTGGAAATCAATTATCAAGCCTAGATCTATCTAAAGCATACTACCACTCTCTCAGGATGTAACCCACAACAGTCAGCTAACACTGAAGATTAATTAAACCCCTATAGCATGAAACATCTCTCACAGATATTCAAATGTTTGACATGTCATTCTTCAACTTGCTGGTATTTTATAAATTTGATTCAATGATATCCAAGCACTTATTTACTGCTAGGTGAGGAAATTATGTCCAACGTCTCGACTCGTTCCAGGATTGACCTTGGATCCTTCAGTTCAACTGAAGACACTGTCAGTAAGCTACTATGAAACCCTTTCAAGGAAAAAGGGCTTTATTCATGCTGGTGAATAGCACTTTCAAACAAGAGTTATCCTCTCCTTCCTTTGATCAAACCCAATTACCTTTAATTCCCCACATACTGCACGACCCCCATGGGTTTAGCACTTCTTATTGAATAATGTGGCACTAACCTGATTTTGGTATTGAGAATAGTGTGGCAGGGGTGGACTAGTCAGGTTGATGAGGGAGTTGAGGATCTCCGGTGTTTTGGGTGTAGTGCAGGAGCCCTCACCAGCCGCTGCTGGCGGCGGAGTTAAGTTCACGTTCAGGTACATGTTGTGTAGTGAGCCTGTAACAGTATCATTACAAAGAGTTAACATCATTGTCAATTTAAGCTTTTAGAATATATGCAGTAAAAAAAAGGTAAATAGTAAGGATGGTCATTTATTGCATGCTACACATCAGTAGTGACATTGAAGTTTTATACATGGGCATTACCACCTCAGTTTATTTGTACATGCTTACAAGGGTAAGGTTTTACCAGAAGCAATAGTTTCAAGGGGTGGTTGCAATACTCGTGTATAAAAAAGCAACTCGTCTTGTCACCCACTATTGCAACTCTGTTCAACAAATCATTAAAATCTACAACTTTCCCAACAATACTTAAAGTAACAAGGGTCACCCTAATCCTTAAAGGAGGCGATCCAACTGATGTAAATAACTATTGGTCAATATCCAACTTGCCAAAAAAAAAATGATGTAATTATAAAAATTCTTCAACTGCTTTATGCAGCTCCTGAAAAATGAATATCCTCTGGGGACTCTTCATAGACGTGCAGAAAACTTTCAATACAGTGAACCACAACACCCTGAACCTTAAACTAAAACATTATGGGATCAGGACATATTCCTGTATACCTAAAGTCTCATCTTAGCGACTGACCAGCGCTGTATAGCCTTTGTGGCTTAGCTCTTCTTTTTTTATTATAATAATAATAATTAGCGACTGATACCAGTGTCTCCACCAATGGCGTAACCTCATCAACTCTGCCTGTAGACGTACAAGTACCTCAAAGCAGTGTCCTTGGCCCTTTGCTCCTCTTATTTACATCAATGATCTCCCGAATTGCAGATGATGCAACTTATGTCATCTCTCCCTCAAATGCAACTACAGTAGCCCCCCATATCTTCAGGGGATACGTTCCAAGACCTACCATGGGTACCTGAAACTGTGGATAGTAGTGAACCTTATATATGTCATTTTTTGTTTACATACATACCTATGATAAAGTTTAATCAATAAATTGTGCAAAATAAGTCTAGAATTTGCACTTTTCACTAACTGGGAAGCATTTCACAGCTTCTCTTAGGTTTTGAATTGCCACCATCACTACATTTGCACTTTGCAGCCATTATCAAGGGCTCCATTTCTCTCCCTTATATCTGTCCTCCAAACCTGAGAGGGAGTCGGCCCCTCTGAATTTTTCTAATCACATTATGGAACCTTATACATGACCTTCAAGTTCGCCATTCACGTCCCTATGCATCAGCATTTACACCCTATGGTGCTTATCCTCATGCCTTTTCAATCTCTTTTCATCCCAAGAGGTTCTCCTACTACAATAGAAAACTGCTGATGTCCTCCCTTTTCACAGGCAAGGTACTTCGGTGCATGACACCTTTCATTACTAATGCGCTTTGTGGATTAGTACTCTTGGTTAACAAGCTTTTAGTATGGTACGCACTTGGAAACACCATAATCATCTCTTCTCTCTTCAATTTGGCTTTTGTAAGGGTTGCTCTACCATCTACTCCATAATCTGATTGGATATTTGTGTTCGCAATGCCTTCGTTAATGGTCACTTGGTTATTGTAGTCTCTCTCAAAAAGGTTTAAGATACCTGGCATTACATCTTGGCCGAAGCCCATTCCTTGAGCCTCTAAGGCAATCTGCTGCTTTTCCTTGGGGATTTATCAGAATGAAACTTCTGCATCCATGTTAATAAGTCTCTTCCCCTGACTTCACCCAGACTGAAGGTGTCCCTCCTCCTGCTTGCTATTAATAACCATCACTGTTCTTCCTTCCAATATTTGGTAGTCTCTTTATGTGCAGTTGCTGACTGTCACCTTGTAGCAGCCTCTCCAGAATACTATTAATTGTGCTTCCCACCGGGGCACACCTCTCATGGGTTTAAATATAATGTTGCTGAAACACAGCTTACTTTCACAAGATGTCATGTTGTTCCTCAGACTGTTCTACATTTTCATGATTCTGTATCCCTGAACAGGATACAATCGAATTATGTCTTCTGTCAGGATACAATCAAATTATGTCTTCTGTCAGGATACAATCAAATTGTCTTCTGTCAGGAAAGTCAAATTACGTCTTGTCAGGATACAATCAAATTACGTCTTCTGTCAGGATACAATCAATTTGTCTTCTGTCAGGATACAATCAATTTGTCTTCTGTCAGGATACAATCAAATTATGTCTTCTGTCAGGATACAATCAATATTATGTCTTCTGTCAGGATATAATCAAATGATGTCTTCTAGTTTGATTACCGAATAATCTGGAAGCGTCACATAACCTCTGAAAGCTGCCATGTCAGTTTTCTAAACCTCCTTAAAAATTCTGGCCCACCCTTCTTGGGGGCTGATAGACAACCTCTGCATTCACCCCGCCCTCGCCTTATCTAGACTAGACTATGGTGACCATCCATACTCTGCAGCCTCCCACATTACTGATCTTATTCATGGGTTACGTTTGTTTCTAGGAGCTTTCTGCTCTTCCCCAGTTGAGCGCCTCTATGTAATTCATCACAACGTTTGTCTCCCCTAGTTTGTCCGTCCTTATGACCTTCATGATCCTTCCAGGTATAGAGGGGTAGCGGATGTTAGTAAGGCTTTGTTGAATTGCCGTCCCCATTTATTACACTCCTTTACTCTCCGTATTTGCTCTCTTGGTTTCCCATAATTTACCTCCCCTCTACCTTCACCCTGCATCTTACTTTTCTCTCCCTCCTTGGGAAGTCCCGGCGATTCATGTTTGCTCTTTCCCCCTCCCATGTGCGAAACCTCACTTGCCTTCTATAATTTCACACTTTCTTGATCACTTCCCTATAATTTCACAGTTTTTGATCACTTCCATTCTCATGCTATTGCAGTGTACATGATGTCTAAGTCCCCTGGTGGTGTTGGATATGCAGAAATTTTTCCTAACAATTATCTAAAGTCATTTACTAGACTCTGCCAGTGTTTTCACAGGTGAGTTATATGCGATTCTCAGAGCTATAATGCACATTGCATAGATGCCTCCCTTGTCATTTGTAGTAGTGTCAATCATCATAGGCTATCCAAAAATTCGACTCCCCTCATACTTTGCATTGAACTTTGGTTCCCCTCAAGGAAGGTTCCTTGATGTTGGTGAGGGGCTCTTGATTTAGGGAATTGGATCTGTGCTCCAGTTCCCCGAATTAAGCCTGAATGCCTTCCACATCCCCCCCCAGGCGCTGTATAATCCTCCGGGTTTAGCGCTTCCCCCTTGATTATTATAATAATGAACTTTGGTTATGCCTCTGGGACACGTCGATGTTAGGGGTAACGATTCAATCAGCTGTTCTTGACTTTTCAATTTCTAACAGGAATTCCTTGCTCAGATTATCCAAGTGATTTCTCGACGACTGAACAACCAACGGTAGTGCTGGTGCACAAATTTTATTGTCAAACCACAATTTGGTTTCTAGCCGTCTTCCCACTCTTCTAATCTACGTATTGGTCACACACCTCAGGGATACCTTATGGAACAACACTGGCACCACTGTGAGGATTGTGCAGCTGCGCTCAGTTCAGCACATTAGATTGTTCAGCCTATCAGCGGGCCCACAGAATTCACTTGTGTTGTCTCTGCCGCTCCAAAACAAACCCACCCACCCTCCCTCCTTGCTGAATGTTCTACCTCTGATGTACACACTCTTAACTTTAACAAAAACTAATTTGTTATACCAACTGTAATTTTACTTTTCCTCTTCTAAATCCTCCCCTTATACTCCTGCACTTCACTCCCTAATCAGCTTAGGGCATTCCTCCTCTCACACATCCCTTCCTGCAGCTCTGTATAACCCTCGAGTTTAGCAATGCCCATGCCAACCTGCGTTGTATGTATAGAAATATACCTTGCTGGTTAAATATTTAGCAGGCATGGCACAGTGGTTAATGCACTGGCTTTCTGGTTTTTAGAACTGGCTAGCCATGGGCTCAAATCTCACCCATTCTGTGAATTGTTTGCAGTAGTTATTAACAGGGACCCCTGTGGAAATAGGTCACATATGACCTCACTGGGTTATCCTAGGCTAATTCTAAACAGTGTGGCTTTTATGTGCCCAAACCAAATGTGTGCCCTTAAGTCCACTGTAAAATAATTGTGTGCTATGTCCACAAAACTTAAAAACTTACGATCAGGGGCGTCGTAAAGGGGGGGGGGGGAGCCGCCCCGGGTGACACCATTTAATGGGTGACACCATAAAGCCTCTAAAGGTGACACTAATGACCAAAATCATGCTGCAGTAACATAAGAGGAAAACCCTTCGTTTCTATATAGCATATTATAGGATTATAGAGTACAAATAGGCCTATATAGGGAAAAATCATTGATTTTGATGTGATAGATGATTTTGCAGGATTGAAGGCAAGGAAATGAAATATCAGAATTTTTGAGATGTTACCTGTACTCAAATTTAAATCGGAACTAGTGTTTTTCTTTATTTTTCACGTTTTTTTTTTCATTGTTGAAGATGAATGAATGTAGGATCTGTTGCCTGTACTCGAAGTGATATTTGAGTTTGTTTCCTCAATATTACTACGATTATTTAATAATTAATAAAGTTCGGTTATGGCCTTTAAACGTTCTCATTGCTAAACATTAGTCACTGGTCATGCAACAGTGATGTAACTGGAGTTTACTACCCCCATACCTCCGCCCCTGGATTTCATGGAAGTGACACCAAAGATGCCACCCCGGGTGACACCAAAGATGTCACCCCGGGTGACACCAAAGATGTCATCCCGAGTAACACCAACCCTAGCGACGCCTCTGCTTACGATTTGGCCATCTTGTTGAAGCATCCCTTATACACAACTTTCCTAATATGAATCTTAGTCCATACACAGCTTTCCTAATATGAATCTTAGTCCTGACTTTGTCTCTGTAGATCCCTTCCTTTCTCGTTACATTGTCAGACGCTCCAAACTTCAGAACCCTCATAACTTAATCGCTATCTTTCCCTTACCTCTTCTCCTTTCCTATATTTTCTTTGCCTTTCCTTTCTTCTGCCTAGGCGAGTTCAGTCGTATGCGTCCCCCCCCCCCGTATTTTTGGTCCCGCCCTCGTGGAACATTAGCTTTCCTGCAGTGCTCCTTTTTCTTTGTTGTTTTCCACTTCGTCCTTAGACTACCTCCACTATTACTGCCACTGCCTCGCTAACACTCCACTCTCCGACTTGTGTCACTACCACTACTTTTTATTGCCACTTCTGCCATTACTACACTACTTACTACTTACAAAAGCATTTGACAAATGCGATCATGGCGTAATAGCCCATAAAATACGTGCTAAAGGAATAACTGGGAAAGTGGGGAGATGGATCTTCAACTTCCTAACAAATCGAACACAGAGTAGTGGTCAACAGAGTTAAATCGGAGGCTGCCATAGTGAAGAGCTCTGTTCCACAAGGCACAGTACTCGCCCCCATCTTATTCCTTATCCTCATATCAGACTTAGAGATATACACCACAGCACCGTATCATCCTTTGCGGACGATACTAGGATCTGCATGAGGCTGTCATCTGCTGAGGACGCGGTTAACCTCCAAGAAGATATAAACAAAGTTTTCCAGTGGGCAACGGTAAACAATATGATGTTCAATGAGGACAAATTCCAACTACTCCGTTATGAAAAAATGGAGGAGATAATAACTAGAACAGAGTATACTACTGACTCCGGCCATACAATAGAGCGGAAAAATAATGTAAGGAACCTGGGAGTGGTAATGTCTGAGGATCTCACTTTCAAGGATCACAACAGTGCCAGGATCGCACGTGCAAAGAAAATGATAGGATGGATAATGAGAACTTTCAAAACGAGAGATGCCAAGCCAATGATGATCCTTTTCAAATCACTTGTTCTCTCTAGGCTGGAATACTGCTGTACATTAACATCTCCATTCAAAGCAGGTGAAATCGCAGATCTAGAGAGTGTACAGAGATCCTTTACTGCACGTATAAGTTCTGTCAAGCACCTTAACTACTGGGAACGCTTGGAAGCACTTGACTTGTACTCATTGGAACGCAGGTGGGAGAGATATATCATAATCTACACTTGGAAAATCTTGGAAGGAATGGTCCCAAATCTGCACACAGAAATCACTCCCTACGAAAGTAAAAGACTTGGCAGGCGATGCAAAATGCCCCCAATAAAAAGTAGGGGCGCCATTGGTATACTAAGGGAAAACACCTTAAGTGTCCGGTGCCCAAGACTGTTCAACAGCCTCCCATCAAGCATTAGGGGAATTGTCAACAAGCCCCTGGCTGCCTTCAAGAGAGAGCTGGACAGATACCTAAAGTCAGTGCCGGATCAGCCGGGCTGTGGTTCGTACGTTGGACTGCGTGCGGCCAGCAGTAACAGCCTAGTTGACCAGGCCCTGATCCATCGGGAGGCCTGGTCATGGACCGGGCTGCGGGGGCGTTGATCCCCGGAATAACCTCCAGGTAACTACTACTGTCACTACCTCCACCACTACTACCGCCTTTCGTTCAAATACTGACCCCCCCCCTCCCTCTCGTAAATATACTGACTCCCTTCCCTTCGCACTTGTGTGACTAGATTTATTTATTTATTTATTTATTTCCAATTTGTGCACACATACAGAGGTACAAAAAAATACAGATAAGAGCAGTATGCCAAAGCCACTTATACTATGCATAGCATTACGGGCTGGCTTAAAATTAACTTAAGATTAACTAAGCAATGATTATTATTATTATTATAATCAAAAAGAAGCGCTAAGCCACAAGGACTATACAGCGCTGCTACTAAGCAATGATGAAATCAGTGATAAAACATTAATGTAAACAGATAACTATAAAGCACAAGTGAGTATTACAAAGACAGGTCATATGGTTGCATTCAGTTAGGTAGTGATTCTGTTAGGTAGTGTATTTAAAAAATAATAAAGTTAGATTGGGTTTTAGGTTTAACATTTATGTGATATAATTGTGAGAAACATTTAAGATATACAATTTATAATGTTCAGTTATTCAGTATTTATTTGGTCCAAGACCGACACGTCGTCTTAAGTTTCACTCTTCTATTTGACGGTTATTTGTGAATTGTTTTAGTCACGACATTGTGCCTTTTTATTCAGTACTGAATTGAGTTTACTCATCAAGATAATTTATATATTTTCCTTTTTTTTTATTCTGCCTCTGAATGTTGTTGCTTATTTGTTGCATTTGAACTCCTACTATGTATAACTGGAATGTAAAATTAATACGTAATTAAAATTTGCAAACCAGTCATAGCTGCCACTTTTTTCTGGTAACCATTGAAGTTTAGTGTTTACAGAATGTTTCCCAGAACTGTCACTCCCTTGTCTCAGGTGACAACTTTGAACCGGGACTCACGAAAGTGTTGTAAGCTGTTATTCTGTTGCAAGAAGATTGGGGAATAATAATAATATTGCATATATTTTTAAATTCACAAATCAGCATGAACGCTACATTTTGGCAACATCCTACTTCTAATTTTAGTGATGGAGGCCCGTGGCAACGTCCATTCACACCCAAATCCGGCCCTGCTACCACTTTTCTTCCTTTATACAAGTTTCTCGTGTGTACTGAAGCTCCTGGTCCGCTAAATAAAGATAACCAGGTGTTGCACGTGTTATATTCACCATCTTGTTGATATTATAACCTTAGATCATATTTGGTCTTGTGTTAAGTGTAAATCTTCCCACGATCAACCTTATTAAAAATGGTCTGATATGGGTACTACAGATGTAATTATGACAATCTTGTCATCTGGCAAATCATTCAAGGCGAAAACCACATTTACGCGGGAAGGAACAGAAAAGGTGACAGTTACGAGGAAGGGGCGAGGGGGGGGGGCCTCTTGACTCAGGTTCTGATCGAACTTGAATGCCTCTCACTCCCCAGGCGCTATATAACCCTTGCTGGTTTAGCGCTGCCCTTATTAAAATAAAATAATGCTAAGAAAGTCAAATGTGACTCTTAAATTATTAATGAGAAAGCGCTAAACCCACAGGGGTCATACAGAGAAGCAATTATGTTTGAGTCAAGGAAGGTGAGGACAGGTTTAATTCCTTTACTAGTAAAGAGTCCCTCAGGGGCATCAAGGCCTCCCTTGAGGGGATGTTGCTCATAAACATTAGTAAAGAGCCCCTCAGGGGCATCAAGGCCTACCTTGAGGGGATGTTGCTCACATTATATTATAATCAAGGGGGAAGCGCTAAACCCGGAGGATTATACAGCGCCTGGGGGGGATGTGGAAGGCATTCAGGCTTAATTCGGGGAACTGGAGCACAGATCCAATTCCCTAAATCAAGAGCCCCTCACCAACATCAAGGAACCTTCCTTGAGGGGAGATGTTGCTCATAAACACTAGTAAAGAGCCCCTCAGGGGCATCAAGGCCTCCCTTGAGGGGATGTTCCTCATAAACACTAGTAAAGAGCCCCTCAGGGGCATCAAGGCATCCCTTGAGGGGATGTTCCTCATAAACATTAGTAAAGAGCCCCTCAGGGGCATCAAAACCTCCCTTGAGGGGATGTTGCTCATAAACATTAGTAGAGAGTCCCTCAGGGGCATCAAGGCCTCCCTTGAGGGGATGTTGCTCATAAACACTTGTAAAGAGAATACGAAGCTAATTGTTGCCACATTAATAATGTTTTAGTTAAAAGTCTGTATAAGAGTGAGAGATAAATTATTATTTAAATGAAACCGCTAAACCAGAAGCAATCAGACAACGTCTGGGGGCAAGGGAATGCAATCAGGGTTAATGTATGGGGGCATCCAATTCCTTGAATCACGAGCCCCTCATTAACATCAGGGAACCTCTGAAGGGGAGCTGAAATTCATAAACATACTGTGTGCTACTGTGCATGCGAAAAAAATCATTGGGGTAAACTCTTACGGCTTTAGTGCTTCTCCAGGCATGAAACAATATAATAATGAAGCTTAATGATCCTTAAGAGTTTAGCGCTTTCTGCGGACATTATAATAGCAAAACACTAAACCCGTAGGGGTCATACAGCACCTGGTAAATGTGAGGTTGTCGCATGACAAATTATAGTACTGGTTCCAGTTTCCTGGATAACCAAGCTGTCTTATAATTATACTTGATAGGAACAATTAACGAAGCTTTCTTCAACTGTCCATCATCATGATATTAATAATGATAATTTAGAAGAACTGGTAGTTTTTTATGCATATTCTCTAAGGTTTAAAAAGTTGTGCAATAGAAGTTTTTGGGCATATGAGTATAAAAGGCTAGTGTGATATCAAATCTGAAGTAACCAAACCTAGCCTAAAATTACTTCTTTGTAGGTTAGACTGCGTCGGCAAAAAAAAGTTTCCATAGGCCTAAATTATGTTAGTGAGAAATGTTTCCACTAAACCCACTCAATGTCGAAGAATTTAAGGCAAAATTAAAGAAGCTAGTCTAAATATTGACCATTATTAGCAATAAATGGTAGACAATACTAACTTGGTGTTCGACCTGGTCCTAGACAAACATTGTCATCCTAGTACAAGTGTGCTTACTCTTCCTGTGTTTGCCTGGCGTGGGCGGGCCAGTTGCCGTCAGTAACCAAGGTTTAAGTGAAGGCCACTGATGGCGCTACCTGTCGCATGGCCGATACCTGTTCCTATTACGAAAGCAGCATTGCAGAAATAACTACAGAGTCCAGTACGAGTTAAACAATGGTTCTTGCTGCAAGGTTCTATCACAACACAAGCGCTTACACCAAACTAATGTGATCATAGATACGATACCACCATTAGCAGTACAGCATGACAGTCCCACCTAATGTGTCCATAAACACCGCTGTCCTTTGCATTGCATGGCAGCCCCACTATCAGTGCAGACTCCACGACTTTTAGAAGTGAAACTAACCCGTGACTAAAACTGTGACATCAATTTCACACTTATGCTAATCCTCTACGCTTCAAATCCCTAACGGAAGTACCGCCTCTCCCTAAATATCGCCGAATGACACAAAAATGCTTCAGTTTTTAATGTAGTGATAACCACATGACAGTGGTTGAGTTTTACAGCCTTGGTCATAGTGAAGATAACAGTGAGCTGGCAAACATTTCAATATAACCAGTCAGATGGATTTCACCGATGAATAAATCAACTAAAGTGTCTTAGCCAGTGTGATGTCAACCTGAGACGTCCCACACAGCTCGTATGGTTCAGAGCGAAGGGAGTGGCACTAATTTACCTGGTGCCAGGATGAGAGCCAGTAATAACAAGGGACCAAATGTTTTCTCTAATATTAACACCCGGACCGGCGTCTAGGGCCAAGAGTGTCACCTCTAGCAAGGTGTGTAGTTTATGCAGCTTGTCAAACCTCGCTGGTCTTGTTCCCTCCATCCCCTCCACAACCTTTCACATACGATAGTATACATCCCTGATGCACTCACTATTGCACTCCTCTCCCTCCCACAAAATTTTATTTCCCTAGCGTGGCACTCCCACCCCCGCCGTGCCATGGCGGGTAGCAAGAGCACATGGGTGCTTGGCTGGGCAGAGCAGAGCCAGCCACACACCCAAAATACCTCACCTTGGTCACTGCCGCCATCTTGGCCCACCACACTATCAACACTACTCTCGCTTCATATTAACATTACACTTACTAAGGTGCTGCATGACCTCTACGGACCTATTAAACATAATTTTTCGACCTGTATAGTGACAAACATGCCAACTAAATGCTACTCTTGACACGAATTCCAAAATTATGAGTATTAAAAATAATAATTTAAAGACAGATATTCTTCTTTAATACTTCTGGTTTGTTTTAGGTTGTTCAATCTTCCCTGAATCAAAATTTAGCTAACTGGAACAATTTAAATACGTAATGTCCTTTTTATTTTAAATCCTGTTTGGATCACTGCGTCCGACACACACACACACACACATGCACACACATAACAGGAAGGAAGTGAAATGATTTTGGTGAGGATGTGGTGAAGGCAGGCTCCATGCAAAGTTTTAAGAGCAGGTACGATAGGGCCCACCTGGCTAAGAAAGTGAATCTGAAGAATGGCAAGAGGCTGGGCCAGGGTCTGGGAATCGACCCCTGCAACCACAATAGGCGAGTACACGTACGTGTACACACACATACAGGTAAACACCATCAAGTATTCAAGGCCACTGGTTGTAACATTTATCTATCTTCCTGGCAAGAAAAAAAAAAAGACCTTCCCGTGAACCAAGTCATCCTCATTAGCCTTCAGCGCCATTATCTGATATCAATCGTGGAATTAGTAGTGGCGTTGTTAATGATGGTAGTGGTGCTCATGTGGTGTGTTGTAGCGAGGTGGTAGTCCACTTATGGTAATGTGTAAGGGTAGTGCCGCTATGGTAATGTGTAAGGGTAGTGCAGCTATGATGGTAGTGCCCCTATGGTGTGATGGTAGTGCCCCTATGGTGTGAGGGTAGTGCCCCTATGGTGGTGTGATGGTAGTGTTATATTATGTATGGTGTAGCGCTGTTATGGTCCGATGGCAGTGTTATGATCACAGTTATGTACAGATACCTCTCGCAGGAGTTGTGTGTACATATAAATGAGGGTATAAATATATATATATATATATATTATATATATATATATATATATATATATATATATATATATATATATATATTATGCAGGACAAGCCACGGGGGGGGAGGTGGAAATGTTTAGCTCAAGTACTTTCACATTTCTAAGTGCGTCATCAGGAGCTGCGCAATGTTGCAAGGGAGCAACCAAAGCAGGGAGAGAGGTCTCAGCGTAGCGTAGGCGTCACCGGCCACGGTTACCCTTAGTCTAAGGGTAACCGTGGCCGGTGATTGTACTCTGATAGTGTGCGCCCGCGTATATACAGCAGTAAGTATATACACATGAATTATCTATGTACAATGAGAGGTATGTATCACTATATACACACGGAGGGCGTGTATCTCTATACTTTATACAAACTCTGCAAATGTTGAATCGCAAGCTAAACATTATTGGCGGAGTCTGCACATACACTACACAATACACAAATAACGCGCACCTAGGAGAGAGGAGCTTACGACGACTTTTCGGTCCGACTTGGACCATTTACAAAGTTACCACGGTAATGTTCTTATAGAACATTTACAAAGTCATCACGGTAATGTTCTTATAGAACATTTACAAAGTCACCACGGTAATGTTCTTATAGAACATTTCCTCAGTCTGCAGAATTCACTGCTTCACATACTATGTAAACTAGTGCCCGTACCACATGATCAAAACAAGTCAAGAAATGGTTGCCAAAGAACATCAATGTTATCTAGTGGCCAGGGGCACTCGAAGAGCAGCCGCTTCCTTGTGCTGGGTCTGGGTATTTTACGTATGTGAAGGTAGTCATGCAAAGTACCTGGAGAGCTGTTCACAGTATATATTAGACATGTGCAACTGTGTATCGTTATTATGTAGACGTTTCGCCAACCAGTGGATTTATCACCATATCTAGAGAGGTATGGTGATACCAACAGCAAAGCCAAGTGTAAAGACATCACTTGGCGAAACATTTCCTCAATAAATGTATTAAACTGTGCGTGTGTTTTATAATATACACGCGAGTTATCTCTATGCATAAACCATAAGTTTCTTAAACCCTTAATTATTGGATTTAACGTATCTTCAACTAGTTAGCTACAGGGTACATGTAGCCTTGATGACCATCGCGTAGTCGATAGGCTTGAAACTAACTGTACCAACTTAAGACTAGGGAGAATATTCACTATTAATAGTGTGGCAGCAAACACGACACATTCCAATGTAACATTATTGAATCATTAAACCTGTATGGGGTCATAGTGTCTGTAGAGTGGTAAATAATCAGGTATAACCATGGAACGGAGGGTACTCTTAACTCTTGGATCAAGAACCCTTCACCTGCTTCACGTGTTAAAAATATCCGCATCGAAAGGAATAAAGAATATAAAGAATGAGCACTGCTGCAGGCCTACTGGCCCATGCTAGGCAGGTCCAAGTCACCAACTGGCCTAAGCCACTGACATCCACTTAAGAAGGAAGGAGCAATGTATTAGACCTATTAGCCCAATCAGTCAGGTCCAACTCACACCCACTCATGTACATAATGATATACAATACCGACAAGATGCGGAATTAGACGTGTGTCTAATTCCACACCCACTCATGTATTTATCTAACCTATTTTTTAAACTACACAAAGTTTTAGCTTCTTTGACGGTACTCGGGAGTTTGTTCCACTCAACCACAACTCGATTACCAAACCAGTGCTTTCCTATATCTTTTCTGAATCTAAATTTTTCCAACTTGAAACTATTGCTGCAAGTCCTGTCTTGGCTAGATACTTTTATCACGTTATTTACATTCCTTTCATTTATTCCCATCTTCCATTTATACACCTCAATCATATCCCCCTCCCTAATTCTACGCCTTTCTAGAGTGCAGATTCAGGGCCTCAGTCTAGCAAGCAACCGCGGTCTGCCCCTCTCCCCGAGTCAACATGAAACCAATTAGAAGTTTGAACTAGCTAGTTAGCTTGTTAGTTAATGACCCGCAGGCGTGCTAATGGTTCCTCCGTAGTGTGGAAGACCTTGACGCAAACCCCACCCCTCCGCTCCCCTCCCCGGGTAATAACATGCAGTATGACGCAGTATACCCTCCCACAACTATTAACTCAACAATTATCTCCTCACCTTATTGTTTCACTGCCTCCAGCTAACTCGCTAT
>NC_069408.1:17765859-17773359 GCF_026875155.1 Cherax quadricarinatus | reverse complement strand
CATTTGTGTCTTCAACTTCCAATTGTGGCCTCTTGTTTCTGTGTCCCCTCCCTGGAACATCCTGTCTTTGTCCACCTTGTGTGTGTGTGTGTGTGTGTGTGTGTGTATAAAGTATTTAAGAACAGATACAGAGGCCTCACAAACTATACTCCGCGACAAAACTGAGAGGCGACCAATGACTGGTGTTGCACGTAAAGATGTGACTTAAATTTTGCAGAAGTAATCGTCCTAATTGGAAAAAAAAATCATGAAATTCTCAGGTTCACTGTATTTCCCGTCATGAGAAACTGAAAATTATCATCTGATACGGGAGTGTCTACGTCAACCAGGTCAGTGTTTTATGGTAGGCTTTTCTGCTCAAACACAGAACTACCACCACCACCACACAGAAGCACCACCACCACCACACAAGCACCACCATCACCACCACCACAGAAGCATCCTAGGATGAAGCAACTAGTGTGTATTTCAGAAGTGAGAATAAAAAAGTCACGTGCTTGGATTTTTTAGTTAGCAAAATTGGATACATCAGCAATGTGGTGCTACTATACCAGCAGCAATGTGGTGCTACTATACCAGCAGCAATGTGGTGCTACTATACCAGCAGCAATGTGGTGCTACTATACCAGCAGCAATGTGGTGCTACTATACCAGCAGCAATGTGGTGCTACTATACCAGCAGCCATGTGGTGCTACTATACCAGCAGCAATGTGGTGCTACTATACCAGCAGCAATGTGGTGCTACTATACCAGCAGCAACGTGGTGCTACTATACCAGCAGCAACGTGGTGCTACTATACCAGCAGCCATGTGGTGCTAACTATACCAGCAGCAATGTGGTGCTACTATACCAGCAGCAATGTGGTGCTACTATACCAGCAGCAATGTGGTGCTACTATACCAGCAGCAATGTGGCGCTACTATACCAGCAGCAATGTGGTGCTACTATACCAGCAGCAATGTGGTGCTACTATACCAGCAGCAATGTGGTGCTACTATACCATAAGCAATGTGGTGCTACTATACCATAAGCAATGTGGTGCTACTATACCAGCAGCAATGTGGTGCTACTATACCAGCAGCAATGTGGTGCTACTATACCAGCAGCAATGTGGTGCTACTATACCAGCAGCAATGTGGTGCTACTATACCAGCAGCAATGTGGCGCTACTATACCAGCAGCAATGTGGTGCTACTATACCAGCAGCAATGTGGTGCTACTATACCAGCAGCAATGTGGCGCTACTATACCAGCAGCAATGTGGTGCTACTATACCAGCAGCAATGTGGTGCTACTATACCAGCAGCAATGTGGTGCTACTATACCAGCAGCAATGTGGCGCTACTATACCAGCAGCAATGTGGCGCTACTATACCAGCAGCAATGTGGCGCTACTATACCAGCAGCAATGTGGTGCTACTATACCAGCAGCAATGTGGTGCTACTATACCAGCAGCAATGTGGTGCTACTATACCAGCAGCAATGTGGTGCTACTATACCAGCAGCAATGTGGTGCTACTATACCAGCAGCAATGTGGTGCTACTATACCAGCAGCAATGTGGTGCTACTATACCAGCAGCAATGTGGTGCTACTATACCAGCAGCAATGTGGTGCTACTATACCAGCAGCAATGTGGTGCTACTATACTTTTATACTTCAGCAGTGTCAGCCGGAGCTGGGAGACTTCAGCAGTGTCAGCCGGAGCTGGGAGACTTCAGCAGTGTCAGCCGGAGCTGGGAGACTTTAGCAGTGTCAGCCGGAGCTGGGAGACTTCAGCAGTGTCAGCCGGAGCTGGGAGACTTCAGCAGTGTCAGCCGGAGCTGGGAGACTTCAGCAGTGTCAGCCGGAGCTGGGAGACTTCAGCAGTGTCAGCCGGAGCTGGGAGACTTCAGCAGTGTCAGCCGGAGCTGGGAGACTTCAGCAGTGTCAGCCGGAGCTGGGAGACTTCAGCAGTGTCAGCCGGAGCTGGGAGACTTCAGCAGTGTCAGCCGGAGCTGGGAGACTTCAGCAGTGTCAGCCGGAGCTGGGAGACTTCAGCAGTGTCAGCCGGAGCGGGGAGACTTCAGCAGTGTCAGCCGGAGCTGGGAGACTTCAGCAGTGTCAGCCGGAGCTGGGAGACTTCAGCAGTGTCAGCCGGAGCTGGGAGACTTCAGCAGTGTCAGCCGGAGCTGGGAGACTTCAGCAGTGTCAGCCGGAGCTGGGAGACTTCAGCAGTGTCAGCCGGAGCTGGGAGACTTCAGCAGTGTCAGCCGGAGCTGGGAGACTTCAGCAGTGTCAGCCGGAGCTGGGAGACTTCAGCAGTGTCAGCCGGAGCTGGGAGACTTCAGTGAGAATGAGGATATCGTTGTGTATTGTAATAAAGGTACATTATCTACGGCAGCTTCATCGACTGTTTCATGCAGCTGTCTCAGTGGCTCTCGTGCTGTCCTGGAGTTTTACGACTCGCCGCGAGTTCAATCCCCGCCCATGGTATGTTTTGTTTGTAATCGCATCATTACGATTTTGAGAGTCATCCAAGCTGCCATAATTGTCTCACTAAAGGCTGATATAGACTTTCACATCTTGTGAGATAACATAAGATACTTCACTACAGTTTGGAAGGTAAGCCAACGGAAGGTCTTATCTCATGACCAAAAGTGGGTTATCAACCTCTACTGAGTGGGTTATCAACCTCTACTGAGTGGGTTATCAACCTCTACTGAGTGGGTTATCAACCTCTACTGAGTGGGTTATCAACCTCTACTGAGTGGGTTATCAACCTCTACTGAGTGGGTTATCAACCTCTACTGAGTGGGTTATTAAGCTTGATAAATCTGCCCTCTCAACTCCTAAATGGATTGCTTACATTCATTTTTAAGCTTATTTTTCGTATTTACGTTATTCAGGGTATGTTAAAGTGTAGTCTATCAATATAGTGTAATTTACAATAACGCATGAAATAATAACTGAAATTATGTCATGCGTGAACAGAAACGGAGACCAGCAACTAGACTCTGCTACCACAGTCACATGTGGGGATCAACGGAGACCAGCAACTAGACTCTGCTACCACAGTCACATGTGGGGATCAACGGAGACCAGCAACTAGACTCTGCTACCACACAGTCACATGTGGGGATCAACGGAGACCAGCAACTAGACTCTGCTACCACAGTCACATGTGGGGATCAACGGAGACCAGCAACTAGACTCTGCTACCACAGTCACATGTGGGGATCAACGGAGACCAGCAACTAGACTCTGCTACCACACAGTCACATGTGGGGATCAACGGAGACCAGCAACTAGACTCTGCTACCACACAGTCACATGTGGGGATCAACGGAGACCAGCAACTAGACTCTGCTACCACAGTCACATGTGGGGATCAACGGAGACCAGCAACTAGACTCTGCTACCACAGTCACATGTGGGGATCAACGGAGACCAGCAACTAGACTCTGCTACCACACAGTCACATGTGGGGATCAACGGAGACCAGCAACTAGACTCTGCTACCACACAGTCACATGTGGGGATCAACGGAGACCAGCAACTAGACTACTGCCACAGTCACATGTGGGGATCAACGGAGACCAGCAACTAGACTACTGCCACAGTCACATGTGGGGATCAACGGAGACCCAGCAACTAGACTACTGCCACAGTCACATGTGGGGATCAACGGAGACCCAGCAACTAGACTACTGCAACAGTCACATGTGGGGATCAACGGAGACCCAGCAACTAGACTACTGCCACAGTCACATGTGGGGATCAACGGAGACCAGCAACTAGACTCTGCTACCACACAGTCACATGTGGGGATCAACGGAGACCAGCAACTAGACTCTGCTACCACAGTCACATGTGGGGATCAACGGAGACCAGCAACTAGACTCTGCTACCACACAGTCACATGTGGGGATCAACGGAGACCAGCAACTAGACTCTGCTACCACACAGTCACATGTGGAGATCAACGGAGACCCAGCAACTAGACTACTGCCACAGTCACATGTGGGGATCAACGTTGTTTTACAGTCTTCAAAGTGGGGAAAACTCGACTGTTGCTTAGCATGACGCACTGTCTTGTAATTAACATCCGCGTTAACCAAAAACAAAGTTTCCTGATTGAGATACTCCTCCCCGTTGTTCCTCTCCCCGTTGTTCCTCTCCCCGCTGTTCCTCTCCCCGTTGTTCCTCTCCCCGCTGTTCCTCTCCCCGCTGTTCCTCTCCCCGTTGTTCCTCTCCCCGCTTGTTCCTCTCCCCGTTGTTCCTCTCCCCGCTGTTCCTCTCCCCGTTGTTCCTCTCCCCGCTGTTCCTCTCCCCGTTGTTCCTCTCCCCGCTGTTCCTCTCCCCGTTGTTCCTCTCCCCGTTGTTCCTCTCCCCGCTGTTCCTCTCCCCGTTGTTCCTCTCCCCGTTGTTCCTCTCCCCGCTGTTCCTCTCCCCGCTGTTCCTCTCCCCGCTGTTCCTCTCCCCGTTGTTCCTCTCCCCGTTGTTTCTCTCCCCGTTGTTCCTCTCCCCGTTGTTCCTCTCCCCGCTGTTCCTCTCCCCGCTGTTTCCCGTTTTTCTCCCCGTTGTTCCTCTCCCCGTTGTTCCTCTCCCCGCTGTTCCTCTCCCCGCTGTTCCTCTCCCCGCTGTTCCTCTCCCCGTTGTTCTCTCCCCGTTGTTCCTCTCCCCGTTGTTCCTCTCCCCGCTGTTCCTCTCCCCGCTGTTCCTCTCCCCGCTGTTCCTCTCCCCGCTGTTCCTCTCCCCGTTGTTCCTCTCCCCGTTGTTCCTCTCCCCGCTGTTCCTCTCCCCGCTGTTCCTCTCCCCCTGTTCCTCTCCCCACTGTTCCTCTCCCCGCTGTTCCTCTCCCGCTGTTCCTCTCCCCGTTGTTCTCTCCCCGTTGTTTCTCTCCCCGTTGTTCCTCTCCCCGTTGTTCCTCTCCCCGCTGTTCCTCTCCCCGTTGTTTCTCTCCCCGTTGTTCCTCTCCCCGTTGTTCCTCTCCCCGTTGTTCCTCTCCCCGCTGTTCCTCTCCCCGCCTCGTATGATCTAACTTCTAATATAACGTAGCTCAGCTCTGTCAAACTTACCTTAAGATGACTTACATTTAGACAGTGTTCCTTAAAACAAGCAAAATTGTTTGGTGATAATTAGGTTAACTACCACGAAGTTAAAGTATGTATTCTTAAGCACATAATGTAGTTTTAAAACATGCAGAAGATATTGCAACAATGGATCTGCAATACTGCATATTAATATAAGAAATTTTGGATATAGGCACAATAGTCTAAACACCCCCCCCCCCCTCCCCCCTTGACTGTCTTCTAAGCAGTAAATGCCTTTATAACCCATGTGAGTTTGATGCTTAGTTATATATTATGATAATCATTTAGAACATTTATCTAGGAGAATCAGTCATGTGGATACAACCTTGTGATTTCACTATCTAACCATTAACAGGCTTGTTAGGTCCTTTCATAATACCAGGATTTGGAAAAGCTCTAAACCTGCAAGATATACACTGCCTGTATTATACACTGAGCCGGGGAAGGAGGGCAGGGCCCACGTAACCCCCCTCCCCTCATAAACATCCTCGACCTGTTTGTCTCTCAACCTTTATGATGTACTGAGTTATTCTGACGTGAAGAGTGGCATGACACAAAAAAGTCTCGTTACGAAGATGACAGTAGAGTCGTTACGAGGGATAACAGTGGGGTCGTCAAGAGAGATAACACAACCCGCATATAGAAGAGAGGAGCTTACGACGACGTTTCGGTCCGACTTAGACTATTAACAAAGTCACACTAACGAGCAGGAAGGGTATATCGGCGGCGGCGGCAGCGGCAGCGGCGGCGGCAGCAGCAGCAGCAGCAGGTGGTGGTGGCGGCAGCGGCAGCAGCAGCAGGTGGTGGTAGAAGTAGTAGTAGTAGTAGTAGTAGTAGTAGTAGTAGTAGTAGTAGTAGTAGTAGTAGAGGTGGTAGTAAAGGAGGAGGAGCCAGTCAAATACAAGAAAGAGGAGCACTGCAAGGGAGCTAGGTGCCCACAGAGGGAGAGCAAGAACACAGAGGTGGGGGAAAATAATAAAAAAAAATAATGAAGGAACAAAAACACAAGGCAGAAGAAAGACAACCCAGAGGAGAAAAAGGAAAGAGGAAAGGGGAAGAAGGAGAATAAGAAAAAGGAGGAATCAGGTTAGGTCACGGGTGTTCTGAAGTTTGGAGCATTTTACAATGTAGTGGGAGAGGAAGGCATCTACAGAGACGAAGCCAGAGAGGATTCAACCAGACGGCGACTGTTCAAGTTGGAAAGTAGGGAAGACAGTTTTAGCAGAAGACCAGTCAACAGGATGGCTGTGATCTCTGACGTGACAGCAAGCCTAACACTATTTTTGTGCTCTCTAAGTCTGTCAGAAAGAGATCGGCCAGTTTCTCCAAAGTATTGAAGAGGACAGGAGGAACAAGAAATAGAGTAGACACCAAGTCGGACCGAAACGTCGTCATAAGCTCCTCTCTTCTATATGCGGGCTATTTGTGTATCGTTCCAGTCACGGTATTGTACATTTTTGTTATTTAAGAGGGATAACAGTGGGGTCGTCAAGTGGGATAACAGTAGGGTCGTCAAGTGGGATAACAGTAGGGTCGTCAAGTGGGATAACAGTAGGGTCGTCAAGTGGGATAACAGTGGGGTCGTCAAGGGAGATAACACGGGGTCGTCAAGTGGGATAACATTGGGGTCGTCAAGGGAGATAACACGGGGTAGTTAAGAGGAATGGCAGTGGGATTAAGAGATAACACCGGTCGTTAACAAGGTGGGAGCCACCCTTAAGTCATTCAGAGGGGGATGCCCTTCCCTTGGGTCGTTAGATGAGGGGGGGGGTGCCCCCTGGGATAGTTAAATGAGAGGGGGGGGGAGGATGCCACTCTAGGGTAGTTTAACCCTTAAACTGTCCAGACGTAGATCTACGTTTTTCCAACATTCGAATGTAAAAAAAAAAAAACGTATTTTTTTTTACATTTGAAAACGTTAAAAAAACTTTGATCTACTTTTTTTTTATTTTTGAAAATATGTAAAAAAACCGAAGATCTACTTTTGGAGCACTACGCATGTGAACGTAAATCTGTTTGGACAGTTTAAGGGTTAAATGAGGTGACAGCCTATCTCCTATTCTTCCTGACACGTCACAAGCCTTAGCTATAAGCTAAATGTGTAGTTCCTTCATATTACATTATTCAGTGCATACACAAGCTGGTAGAAAAGCACTAGGAAACAGACAACAGAAAATGCTCTGCACAACCAAGGGTTCTATAAAGTGGACCAGTAATGTCAACTAATCTTTTATCAACTTATGCAGAACTTTTGAGAACTAAAGATTATCATTAACATTTATAGTCTAACCCTAGCAGAGAGAGCACATATAAAGATGGTAGTGCCTATAATCGGCGAACAACAGACACTACTGAGATGAACTAGGATGTTTCAGTGTAGCAAAAACCACTTTCACACACATTATCTTACATGGGAAACGCCC
>NC_069408.1:17753359-17763359 GCF_026875155.1 Cherax quadricarinatus | reverse complement strand
TCATGCCGGGGTGAGAGAATCATCAACCTCCGTACTGGTAATGTTATCATGCCGGGGTGAGAGAATCATAACCTCCGTACTGGTAATGTTATCATGCCGGGGTGAGAGAATCATCAACCTCCGTACTGGTAATGTTATCATGCCGGGGTGAGACAACCATCAACCTCCGTACTGGTAATGTTATCATGCCGGGGTGAGACAATCATCAACCTCCGTACTGGTAATGTTATCATGCCGGGGTGAGACAATCATAAACCTCCGTACTGGTAATGTTATCATGCCGGGGTGAGACAATCATAAACCTCCGTACTGGTAATGTTATCATGCCGGGGTGAGACAATCATAAACCTCCGTACTGGTAATGTTATCATGCCGGGGTGAGAGAATCATCAACCTCCGTACTGGTAATGTTATCATGCCGGGGTGAGACAACCATCAACCTCCGTACTGGTAATGTTATCATGCCGGGGTGAGAGAATCATCAACCTCCGTACTGGTAATGTTATCATGCCGGGGTGAGACAACCATCAACCTCCGTACTGGTAATGTTATCATGCCGGGGTGAGACAATCATCAACCTCCGTACTGGTAATGTTATCATGCCGGGGTGAGAAACCATCAACCTCCGTACTGGTAATGTTATCATGCCGGGGTGAGAGAATCATCAACCTCCGTACTGGTAATGTTATCATGCCGGGGTGAGAGACAACCATCAACCTCCGTACTGGTAATGTTATCATGCCGGGGTGAGAGACAACCATCAACCTCCGTACTGGTAATTACCACTTAGCTACCTCCACTTCAGTGACCACTTAAAAGACTGATAAATTGAAACCCACTTAATTTATCAAGAGGTATGAAGAAACCTTTTTACCACTTATCTAAAAGTGAATCTAAATGGTTATTATTATATAAACCATTTATCATATAATCAAACGTTTCTAAGGAATAACTCGACCACAATAACAGGAAATGCAAGAGAAGAGAGAACTTGATCAATCACACTCGGTGAAGATAGAAGAGAGAACTTGATCAGTGTCAGTGAAGGTGGAAGAGAGAACTTGATCAGTGTCAGTGAAGGTGGAAGAGAGAACTTGATCAGTGTCAGTGAAGGTGGAAGAGAGAACTTGATCAGTGTCAGTGAAGGTGAAAGAGAGAACTTGATCAGTGTCAGTGAAGGTGAAGAGAGAACTTGATCAGTGTCATGAGTGAAGGGCTTGTCAGTGTCAGAAGGAGAGAGAACTTGATCAGTGTCAGTGAGAAGGTGGAAGAGAGAAACTTGATCAGTGTCAGTGAAGGTGAAAGAGAGAACTTGATCAGTGTCAGTGAAGGTGGAAGAGAGAACTTGAGCAGTGTCAGTGAAGGTGGAAGAGAGAACTTGATCAGTGTCAGTGAAGGTGAAAGAGAGAACTTGATCAGTGTCAGTGAAGGTGGAAGAGAGAACTTGAGCAGTGTCAGTGAAGGTGGAAGAGAGAACTTGATCAGTGTCAGTGAAGGTGGAAGAGAGAACTTGATCAGTGTCAGTGAAGGTGGAAGAGAGAACTTGATCAGTGTCAGTGAAGGTGAAGAGAGAACTTGATCAGTGTCAGTGAAGGTGGAAGAGAGAACTTGATCAGTGTCAGTGAAGGTGGAAGAGAGAACTTGATCAGTGTCAGTGAAGGTGGAAGAGAGAACTTGATCAGTGTCAGTGAAGGTGGAAGAGAGAACTTGATCAGTGTCAGTGAAGGTGGAAGAGAGAACTTGATCAGTGTCAGTGAAGGTGGAAGAGAGAACTTGATCAGTGTCAGTGAAGGTGGAAGAGAGAACTTGATCTGGGGAACGGTGGAACTAGAGAAATGCACTAACATGGTTATAAGAATCTTCCAGTTAATACAACACTCCACCACAAGTCTCCAGTGAAAAAAAAAAAATCCAGAGCGTCAGCAATTTTGATGCATTATCAAGCAAGTAAATATATTTTGTGGACTTGCAATTGTAAGATTTATGACAGACAATAAACAGATTATCTAGACAACAAGGGCTAATTAAGACTAACATATTTCAGTTGTACCAAAGCACTACAATTCACGAAGATCATAAAAATACAAGTTATGGAACACAACCATTACCAGCACAACTTCATTGTAAAACAAATTATTACAGTACATCGCTAGTAAACCTTTTCACCAACCAAATTACTGTATTTTAAGGATTTTTTTTTAATGTACAATAACTTTTTTTTTTACAATAATTACCTAAAGGCTGGAGCAGCCTAGCACAGGTTACAGTTGCTCCGGAAGTTTCAGACAAGGGCTGGAAACATAACTTAGTAACGTACATAACAGGAAGGGTGTAAACTGAAGGTATATGTAGTGGGTGTAGTTGATGGGTGTAGGCCGGGTAGTAAATGTAGACTGGTGTGTGAGGTGTAGGCGAGACGTGGGCAGTTGTGGGCGAGATTATGGGGGTAGAGCAAACTAGTAGAATATAGGCGAGTGGTAGTGAAGGTGGGGTAGAGCAAACCAATACAGGTGTGAGGGTGGGATAGATTGGAAGTTGGGGGCTAGAACAAGGCAGTATAAGTGACTGTGGGAGTGGGGTGAGGCTGGAATAAGCCAGTATAAGTGTGTAGGGCAGTGAAAGGTAGGTAGAGCAAGCCAGTACAGGGACGAGTGTGAGAATGGAGGTGAGGGATAGAACAAGTCAATATAGGTGTGTGGGAGTGAAAGTGAGATAAAGAAAGCCAGTATAGGCCTGAGTGATAGCAGGAGCTAGAAATAGTCAGCATGGATGTAGGAGTGGAGACGGGGCTAAAACAAGCTGGTACAGGTGTGGACGTGAAGGTAGGAATGCAGAAAGCCAGTAGAGAACAAGTGTGAGTGAAGGAAGGAATACGCACAGTGCTTATAACCTAAGCTTAGGCCTAGGGCCTGTCAAATGCACAAGTGTCATTAATATTTCAACTCATAAGTACACTAAACTCGAGTATACAAGTCTTTAATCTCTAAGATATATTAAGAGTGTAGATAGGCAACTTATTTTTAAATGTAGCCACAGATGTGGCGAATGAAAACTTAAACCCGCCACAGCAAGTGAGAACTGAGAAACTGGGTTGCTCAACTGAAAATTTAACTGAGCACGTTTATTTAACGTTAATTTTGACTACACTTAAATGCAAAAAAAAAAAAAAAGCCTTGGGTGGCTGTGTAGGGTGTGGGCCTTGGGTGGCTAGGCTCGTTGCAACACCCAACATTAATCAGTAAGCACCGCACCATTATTTACCCTTTAGAGTACCGTGTTTCTACTGCTGCAGTCTCCCTGGAGTCTCTATACTCGTCACTCATGTCAGGTAATCTCTCAAGAGACAGTGGAGTGGAGGAAATGCAGTCTGAGTAACAATCAGTCGTTGGTAGCTTTGCAACAGATGTACCAGTCTTGTAACTGACTTTACTGTGTCAAGAAATCCACTGCAGATGTGTTTGAAAGAATGCCAAGCTGCTAACTCCGTCTTTCACTGCTATTTGAAAATTATTGTCAGCCATGAGGTCGCAATTTTGTGGACCCAATACTTAATCTTGGCTTCGCTTAGTTTGGGGAACTTTCCCAGCAGGTACTTGAATGCTGGACGTGTCTTGTCAATTGCCTTGACCAGTTGCTTAATGAGACCAAACTTAATATTCCGTGGTGGCAACAAAATCTTAGTTTTCTGAGAAAAGAGAGTGAGGTGGTGGCCAAATGTTATGGCTCCAAGGTCGAATCCGTTCATTTTGACACGGAGCATGATTTCAGAGTATACCTGGAGAAGTTTTTGGGGGTCAACGCCCCTGAGGCCCGGTTCGAGACAGGCCTCGTGGATCAGGGTCTGATCAACCAGGTTGTTGCTGCTGGCCACACATAAACCAGCGTACGAACCACAACCCGGCTGATCAGGTACTGATTTTAGGTGCCTGTACAGCGCCTTCTTGAAGACAGCCAGAGGTCTATTGGTAATCCTCCATATGTATGCTGGGAGGCAGTTGAACAGTCTTGGGCCCCTGACACTCACCGTGTTGTCTCTCAGTGTATTCATGTCGCCCCTGCTTTTCATTGGGGGAATGTTACATCTCTTGCCGAGTCTTTTGTTTTCGTAGGGAGTGATTTTCGTGTGTAAGTCTGGTACTAATCCCTCTACTTTCTAAGCGTATATTATCATGTATCTTTCTCGCTTGCGTTCCAGGGAATACAAATCAAGGGACTTGATCGTACTTATGTGCCGCGAAAGTTCTTTGTACATTCTCCGGGTCAGTAATTTCGCCTGCCTTGAATGGGAGTTTAATGTTCTGTATATATAGTGAAAATAAAAATGTACAGCCGAGACTATTCTGAAATTGTGCATAAAAAAGATCTGGTATATTATTACATTTACTCTCAAAATTGAAAAAAAAAAAAACTGAGGTGTCTCATGATTTATACCCTTTAAACAGCATACATTATAACTATACAGTAAAACGACACAAGTGCAACTAATGTGACATTTTATTATAGCAACGTTTCGCTCTCCAGGAGCTCTGTGAAGCCGTAACGGCTTAAAGCTCCTGGAGAGCGAAACGTTTGCCATCAATAAATGTCAATTAGTTGCAGTATGTCCTTTTACTTTACATATGTCGGTAATTCTACCAACATATATACAATACATCATAACTGCTAGTGTGTACATTTCTGCTCAAGTGTAACAAAGGTATTTAAAAAAAAAAAGTCACATTGTCAGTTACTTTCAAGTTACTTTAACGAACTTCTAGATACCCACATAGCATATTACCAATTCCATTGATTTATATATCTAAAAACTAAGTCGGAACGAGTGATCAGTGCATCCCTCTAGCTTGGTATGTCATGCGGGTACTGAACATGCCTAACTTCTTAACCAAACTGGTGGACACTGGTGGCTGGTAGTCCCTCAGACCGGGCAGTGACACTACACACATTGGAAACCGGTCACAGGAATGTCTGATATGCCTCTGTGGATGGAAACTTGAGAGTGAAAAGAGGTTACATGGATCAAATTCTCTTTTCATGAATTTGGAAGACTGCTTATCATCTACTAAATCAGTTTCTTTGTCTCGCAGATTTCTTACAAGCTCATCAAGGCACTACTAGCACAACCATTTATCGAGGTACCTTGACGGCTCTTGATCACAGGAATTGACGCTAACTTTTCCTCCCACGAATAAACAACAGTTACCTCCCCAGCCGCTCATTATAATAACTAAACATACTTATATAAGGGAGATGAGAAAAACTTTCCAATATCCATGTTTACCTGGAGTTTACCTGGAGAGAGTTCGGGAGTCAACGCCCCCGCGGCCCGGTCTGTGACCAGGCCTGTGGCGAGAGTCAACCTGAGACAGTCATATAATAAACATTAACATTATTCATCAGTATTTTAAACCTGTCACTTTCATTCATAATTATGAGAATAAAATTTTTTATTTACACTAGAAACCTAAAACAATTTCTGGCAATTATTACAGACAAGCAGTTAAATGTTTTAAAAGAAATTAGTTATTTTCACTAATAAATCATGGTAGAGCGTCCATTAATAAATCATGGTAGAGCGTCCATTAATAAATCATGGTAGAGCGTCCATTAATAAATCATGGTAGAGCGTCCATTAATAAATCATGGTACAGCGTCCATTAATAAATCATGGTAGAGCGTCCATTAATAAATCATGGTAGAGCGTCCATTAAATATAAGTCCAATAAATCAGGTGAGCGTCCATTAATAAATCATGGTAGAGCGTCCATTAATAAATCATGGTAGAGCGTCCATTAATAATCATGTAGAGGCGTCCATTAATAAATCATGGTACAGCGTCCAATAATAAATCATGGTAGAGGCCATTAATATAATCATGGTAGAGCGTCCATTAATAAATCATGGTAGAGCGTCCATTAATAAATCATGGTAGAGCGTCCATTAATAAATCATGGTAGAGCGTCCATTAATAAATCATGGTAGAGCGTCCATTAATAAATCATGGTAGAGCGTCCATTAATAAATCATGGTACAGCGTCCATTAATAAATCATGGTAGGCTCCATTAAAAATCATGGTAGAGCTCCATTAATAAATCATGGTAGAGCGTCCATTAATAAATCATGGTAGAGCGTCCATAATAAATCATGTAGACTCCACTAATAAACATTTTACAAGTAATAAACAATATGTACTCCTGTTAAATAATATCATGGTACCACGACCTAACCTCTGTTGTTAAAGACGGCCATAATATCATGGAGCGTCATTATAATCAGTAGACGCCCATTAATAATCAGGGAGCGTCCATAATAATCAGTAGAGCTCCAAATAAATCATCGGGGAGCGTCATTAACTAAATCACAGACCATATAAATCATGCGTAGAGCGTCCATTATTAATCAGTCAGAGCTCCATGGGAATATGATGTCATATAAAGCATGGTCAGGCGTCAAATAAATCGATGCTATCAGCGTCCATTAATGAAATCATGGAGCCTTGCATTATAAATCATGTCAGAGCGTCCATTAATAAATCATGGTGAGCGTCCATTAATCAAGCATGGGCAAGGTCTAATAAACCATGGATGCTATCAAAAAGCATGTAGGGGCCATAATAATCATTACAGCACCTTAATCAATCAGGGTAGAGGTCATTAATAATCATGGCTAGGCACATTAATCAGGTAGAGCGCCTATAATCAACAGCAAGCGCCAGGATAATCATGCTATCACCACTAATAAATTCAGTGAGAGCCCATTATCTATCAAGCCAAGCGCCTCAGTAGGATATCATGGTAGCAGCCCAAAATCATGGTAAGGGTCCATTTAAAGATCACAGCGCATTTATAAATCAGGGGAGCGTCCATAATAAACGCAAGCGTCCATTAATAAATCATGAGCGTCCATAAATGCCATGGTGGAGCTCCATTAATAAATCATGCAGAGCCTAATAATCTAGTAGAGAGCTACATTAACAAGCATGGTAGGGCGTCCAATATAATCATGTATAGCCTAAACAATCATGGGAGCTCCATTAATCAATCAGCAAGATGCCATTAATGAGCCTATGATGCTCATCATAAATCATGTCAGGGGTCCATTAATAATCATTAGAGCAACCATAATAAATCATGGTGAGCCTCCGAATAATCACATCCATGAGCTCTGGAACAATGATGTAGACGCCATAAATGTCAGGGGAGCCTAATGAATCATGAAGCTCCAAATAATCATGGTAGAGCTGATCCATTAAAACAGGTAGACTCCCTTAAAAATCATGGTGACTGTCCATTAACCAAGATGCTCAGGGGAGCTCTAATGATTAATCACACTAAGATGAGGAAAGCCTTTCAAGTAAAAACACCGGGTGATGTCTCTGTAACATTTACTTGTTGACCTAAGCACCTCTGTTGCTTAAGATGACGGCAAGCTGCCAGTGGAGCCTATGATCTATCAGCAACACCAAGCCATGCATCCAGGCCAAGCTTGCTCCAGCCAAGATGCTAGCACAGCCTAGATGCTCAGGAGCCAAGCATGACTCAGGGGACCTATGATGCTCATCACAGCCATGAGCTATCACAGGGGGCCAATGATGCTATCCAGATGCATGCATCAGGCAAGCCATGAGCTCAGCCAGCTGTCGGGGATCCATGATGCTATCACAGCAACATGGGGATGCCTATGATGCTATCACAGCCAGGAGCCTGAGGATGAGCCTATATGCATAAGCATGCTCAGGGGAGCCTATGATGCTATCACAGCCAAGCATGCTCAGGGGAGCCTATGATGCTATCACAGCCAAGCATGCTCAGGGGAGCCTATGATGCTATCACAGCCAAGCATCCATGAGCTATGCTCACGCCAGCATGCTCAGTGGAGCCTATGATGCTATCACAGCCAAGCATGCTCAGGGGAGCCTATGATGCTATCACAGCCAAGCATGCTCAGGGGAGCCTATGATGCTATCACACCAGCATGCATCTAGGGAGCTATGATGCTATCACAGCCAAGCATGCTCAGGGGAGCCTATGATGCTATCACAGCCAAGCATGCTCAGGGGCCTATGATGCTATCACAGCCAAGCATGCTCAGGGGAGCCTATGATGCTATCACAGCCAAGCATGCTCAGGGGAGCCTATGATGCTATCACAGCCAAGCATGCTCAGGGGAGCCTATGATGCTATCACAGCCAAGCATGCTCAGGGGAGCCTAGATGCTATCAACCCGCCTCAAACATGCTCAGGGCACACTATGAAGCATCTCAGGAGCCAAGATGCTATGGCAAGCCTAGTGCTATGACAGCCAAGCATCAAGCCAGCATGCTACAGAGGCCTATGCATGCTAGGGGAGCCAATCGATGCTCAGGAGCCTATGATGCTATGACAGCCTAGATGCTCAGGAGCCATGAGACACAGCCAGGTCAAGAATGGTCATGCCACTAACAAACTGCTCCAGGGCACACTATGACACAGCAATGTGCTCACTTGGCACACATGACCAGCAATGTCTTCACTAGCACACATGACACAGCAGGTTTTCCACTAGCAACATGCACAGCCAATATGCTTCACAGGGACAGCATGACACACATGTTCTTGCACTTGCACACAGACACTCAGGGAGTCTTCCACTTCACACAACATCTCAGGTGTCTTCCATTGCTACACATGACACACCAAGGTCTTCCATGGCATCACATGACCAACACCAGTGTTTCCTATGGCACACAGACACAGGCAAGTTTGTCCATTGGCACACATAACAAACGTGTTTCCACTTGGCACATATGACACAGCAATGTGTCTTTCCCCTTGGCACACATACACACCAATGTGTCTTCCACTTGGCACACATGACACACCAATGTGTCTTCCACTTGCACACAAACACACAATGTGTTTCCACTTGGCACACATGACACACCAATGTGTCTTCCACTTGGCACACATGACACACCAATGTGTCTTCCACTTGGCACACATGACACACCAATGTGTCTTCCACTTGGCACACATGACACACCAATGTGTCTTCCACTTGGCACACATGACACACCAATGTTCATCACTTCACAATACACCAATGTTCCCACTTGGCACACATGCACAACTTGGTTCCACTGTGGCACATGGATTATATTTGGGACTTCCACTTTGGCAGATACATCAATGTGTCCTTCCATGGAACTTAAGACATAAAATGTCTTCCATTGGACACATGACACACCATTGTCTTCCAACTTGGTGAGCATGACACAAGATCGTACGTCCACTTTGTAACGTAACGCTGCAAATAGTCTGCCACGGCAACATTTGTAAAATATGCTTCCACTTGGAAAAAATCAACGCAATACTCTCCCCTTGGCACACTACACACCACATGTCATCCCTGCGACGATGCACACCAAGTCACACAACTGGCACAACATAGAACACTGTCCTAGACCACTTGGCACACAGAAACCAATGTGTCTCACTCACCAACACAACCATGTGCTATCCACTGGCACACATGACACACAATGTGTCTCGCTTGACCACATATCAATGCCTCCCCACTGGACCAACACATTTAATGTGACTACATTGGGCACACATGTACACCAATTTCCTTCAAATTCATAAGACAACCAGCCACTTAGCCCTGATACCACCATGTTATCGTACCACATGGCACACATCACACACACCAAACACACAAAGAAGACAGACACACCAATTGTCTTAGGGGGCCAATGACTACAAAGTCTTCCACGGAACATGATCTTGGGGTGTTACACCTTGGCACACTAGCACACCAATTTCTTCCATGCACTGACACAAATGTGGCTTCCACTTGCAACACAGAACACGCATTCGTCTTCATAGGAATTCAACCTGTACACCGTGTAGTTAGCCCAATGTGGTATCCACTGCACACAGACACACCAATGTGTCCAAGCACAAAGAAACTGAGAATCACAAGGTGGAAAAAGTATTCAATAATAATTTCAGTTGCCAAGCT